>CM055889.1:12656840-13074340 GCA_029582165.1 Portulaca oleracea | reverse complement strand
ATTGATCGTGCATGGCGGCTCATATCGCGTGTTCATCAAGTTTTTTATTTCCATTGTTCTGTCCATTGTTCTATCCATGAATGAACAGTGAGTATGTTTACTGAATGACATAGGTTTCATGGTGTAGACATGGGACGTCCACACTCAAATCGAAACCCACAATCAATGTAAATTGTTTCAACAGTAAGTGTATCGGCCGCATTATGTATATAATTCACTTGTGCATGTCAAGCATGTCTTGTTATGTGATTAGTATAATAATGGCAAATAGCACGTCCGCATTCAGTATGGACGCAGTCTCATTAAGCTATATACAACATAGTCTATAATAGTAAACTGTGACCACAATCAGTATGTTGCGGCCACATTGCACAATTGCGTACACTGTGCCCACATACATTTGTTGTAATGGACACACTGACTCATACCGATGTATTGTACAACTACCGTATCCGTGGTTGAAATGTGACGTATTGATGTCGTAATTCGGGGTGGGCGTAGCACTTGATCACATTCAAACAACAGTGTCTATAGTGAGTCACACCGATCAACCACTATTGTCTCAATGTCCCGTAGTCTGACTTTTTGACCCTATTGATTGTAAATGCATATAGCTTCATATGGTCAAGTGTGACGATCAATTCTGTTTGTTCATTGCAGTGCCGATGGGGGTAGTCAGCATAGCTACGTAGCTCCGCCCCCTGTTGCGGACAACGACGACTTTAGTGTGACGATCTGTTGGCTTCGGTGCAACGACGAAGACATTGTGCCTCGTATGGGAATGTGGTTCAAAATGCTGGATGATACCAAGATGTTTTACGAGAAGTATGCAATAGTGGACGAGTTTAGTGTTCGCAACGACATTCACACGGTTGAGAGGACTGCAAGAGGAAGGGGATGGAAGTATTACTACTGCACACGTGAGGGACATAGGCGCAAGAAATACGGGGCATTCGAGACCATGGCCATAGACAATTTGAACGTGGACCGCGGGAAGGGGAAGGGGATTGTATACTTGCACTTTATGGTTAAATGAATCCACGTGTTAGTAATAATTATTAGCATAAGGTCACAGTTATTAATCACCACTTGTTGGGTTATACTTGCATTTTATGGCTCAATAAAATGCGCATGTTAAGTACCATTTGTTATTATAAGACCACAGTCGATGACATGTGGTCATTGTGTATATTTCACGTGTTTAACATAAGACCTTGAGGGAATGTGGCCATTATATAGATGACAATTGCACGTTGTGGTTATATCTCTTTGCACATCGTATCTACATACTTATATGTGTTTTCTGGTGATGTTTGAACATTTATTATGGTTATGTTTGAATATTTTTAGATGCCAATTGCATATTGTGGTTGTGTACCGCGATGATACCTCTATACATGTTTTTTGGTGATGTTTGAGTATGTAAAAATTCATCGTATATATTGCGTTCGCATAGCCATGGTCTTGACGTGGTTATTGCTAATTCTGACCACACAAAGAAATACTATGACCACAACTAACAGATTGGGTTGTGTACTACGAGGATACTTTTATACGAGTTTTCTGGTGATGTTTGAATATGTAAATTCATCGTATATATTACGTTCGCATAGCCATGGTCTCGACATGGTTTATTGCTAACTCTTACCACACAACAAAAAGACTATGACCATAGCTAACAGATTGTGTGACAAATATTTTGGATTCTGTGTTAATTGGGGTCGTCGTTGCTGTGGTCTGGCAATCACCCTTTGTTTGATTATGTGTTAATCTTTCTGAATTTAAGTTTGTTATTGTATTGAACATGCACGTTGTTAGATTATACTTGCACTTTATGGTTAAATAAATCCATGCGTTAAATAACAATTATTAGCATAAGGCAACATTTATTAATCACCACTTGTTGGGTTATACTTGCATTTTATGGCTCAACAAAATGCACACGTTAAGTACCGTTTATTAATATTGGACCACATTCGATGACATGTGGTCAATGTGTATACTTCACGGGTTTAACATAAGACTACAATTGAGGGAATGTGGCCACTGTATAGATGGCAATTGCACATTGTGGTTGTATCTCTTTGCACATCGTATCTCCATACTTATATGTGTTTTCTGGTGATGTTTGAATATGTATTGTGGTTATGTTTGAATATTTATAGATGACAATTGCATATTGTGGTTGTGTACCGCGATAATACCTCTATATGTGTTTTCTCATGATATTTGAATATGTAAATTTATCGTATATATTGCGTTCGTATGGTCATGGTCTCGATGTGGCTTATTGTTAATTCTGACCACAGAAAGAAATATTATGACCACAACTTGACGGCCATGCTTAAGTGTTACATTGACCACACCCATCCATGTATATGGCCACTGTTGACATCAGGGGCAGATTGATGTAAATTGTTGACCTGATAATTTATCACCTTTATATATCATAGGTGTGCATTTGCATGCGCAATGGTATATTTGCAGGCCTTTTAACGACGTATCAATATTCACACACAACAACAAACGACACCAAGCAGCATACACACGACAATTTAATAGGAGACCATGTACACACGGATGTTAAAAACACATCATATTACGATGTATAATGATAGTCATGCCATAGTTTGTTTCCAAATAACGTAAGGAATGCAGGCGTCTGCATAGTGTGCACATATGTGTCGTCTGCAACAAACAACACCCAAAAAAAATGACATTTTTCTGCTTCAAATGACAATTGTTGCGGATAATTCTAATCACACTACCACCCGATTACCACATGTTTGCACTGTCTGCAATAAACGACAAGAAAAAAAAACAGGGGACACAAGCACAAAATAATCGTGGATTACCACATGTTTGCACTGTCACCGACGATCATCTCAGCGAAGGGATTACCAGCTTAAGACAGAAATCGTCGGATAAGCGTCTCTGCGACGACACGTACACCGAGTATCATACATATAATATAAATATTGCATATAATATAAGGGGGCAATGTGATATTGGTCGTACTAATCATGATATGCTCAATGTGACCATATGCAATGCCCACTGGGGTCCAGGTGTTGTTGTGGTTTTCGATTAAGTACACGCAACTACGTCTAAGGTCAGCACGCCATAGGAAGTATCGTTCGTCAATCCTAGCAGGCGCAAACAACTTCGACCCCCCAACGTGAATAACACATATGAACAAAACACAAACGAACACAATATACGATTCATTAATAAATATAGGGCATCCACACAAATGCATGCATAATGCGAATACGTATGTGGCAAGGCGTATAAACAATATGCATTCAACGATCGTGCAGAACGGGTGTGTGGATGACACGTTGCTAGTGTGGATACATTATGTTGGGTGTTGCTGCCAGACTGGATGTGTGGTTCAAACAACATAGTTATGGACATATACCACTAGTGTTAAAGTGCGGATGTACACATCAAGTGTGACCCACGTACTGTTACCGATCACAATGTCCTTCAAAACAGAGCACAAACACCAAAACACAAATGGATGAAATGGGTGATGTGTGAAATATGTTCGGATGAGCAAGAACAACACGAATAACCTCCTGTAAGATAGAACCCGGTTCACCATGCACCAAATAACATCAAATGGATTGAAATGGATAATGAGGGATGGGAAATGCAGAAAGATATAGGATAGAATCAAGTGATTACCGATCAATACAGGCACACCATGACCGATTATCACAAGGGCAATGGACTTGATGACTTCAATGGGTACAGGCACACCACCATCAAGATTACCAAGTTCTACACGTACCACTAGGATTGCCAAACCCTAGATACTGAAGTAGAATTAACCAAAATTGAGAGTTTAACGTCACTCACAAACAAGAGGCTCGAAGGCTCTTCATCAATTTCATATATCAAGTGGTTAAGTTATTTCTTACAATGACCTCATAGTGGGTATATATAAACCCAGCTGAGATTTCTAATTACGAGTTTCTTGAGCAAAAAGAAAACGTCCTAATCTTGCTTAATTAGTTAATTATATCAGAATAAGATAATATGTAACTAACTTAGAAAGCTTCTAGACCCATTGGTAATGAGGACTAATAAAAGTGTCACACATGGCATCTTCATGAAGCTTCTAGAACAATTGGAAGGCACTAGAAACATCACACATGGCGCTTTCTTGTTGGAGCAGAATTCTTCACGTGGACAAGGTTGGATAATCACCTCACGAGCTGGAAGGACCTCAACAGCTCGAAAGTGACGTCTTCATAGAGGACTTTAATGACAAACACTTCACTGAATTGGAAAGACCTCAACAACTCAGGAAGTGAAGTCAAAAAGGTGCAAATAGTCTTCCTCCAGTAGGGAACGTCCTTGGACATCCAAATTCTCAGTAGATTCCAGATGGAGGTTCTCATGCGCATATTCAGATTGCATAGAAGGTTAATGACCTCCAAATGGCTCAACCATTGGCATTTAGGAAAGCTCAATAATAAACGTCCTTGACATCCAAAGAGAAGAGAATCACAACCCAGGTTGAAAAGAATAACCGGCTCTTGATAGACGTCCTCAATAAGAACAACCGGCTCCAAATAAACGTCCTCAATGCATGCCCAGATTGAAATAGTTCTGTGGAACCCAAATGACCTTCGGACCATGTAAGCTTGGAAATTATGAACAACCTCCAAGGGAACAAATGTGAGTGAGGCCTCAATTCTGAAGTATTGAGACAGTAAGGAGGGCCTCACATAAGGTGAATGACATTCAGTATTGTCAAAGCTCATCTGGGATTCATGGATGACCTCAAAGCATACTGACACCAAATGAGGTTGTGAGACCTGATCTCCATCACCCCCTATCATGCGGTGTGGAAGGAAGGTGTTAGAATTGTGAACTTCACAAGCTTATAGTGACACTATTGCATCCTCGACACCGTGGAATTCAGCAAATGAGTTGGGCGTGGCGATTTCCGGCGACTCGAAACCCCGTTGGTACTCCCCGCGACTCGAACTCTCCAGTCGACGTTCAATGCTTTCCTCCCCAAAACCCTAATTCGTCGCTCTTTTCTTCAAGATTGTGTTTTCTCTCTCTCAATATCCTTATGATCACACTCTTCAGCATGTTATGAGTACCAGTAAGGAAATAACATTAACTACCAAAACAAACCCCTTGATACCCGCGATTTGATAAATTCATCCCATTTTTTTAATTTTTTTCCCACACGTGTGGCTGGTTTTTTTGGGGGTATAGTGGTTTTGATCTCAGCCGCTGGATCTGGAATGTATGGCCAAGATCTTCTCTTCCTACCTAAAGTTCCTTCCTACTGGATTCGTTCCATATATATATATATATATATATATATATATATATATATATATATATATATATATATATATATATGAAAATTGGATTCTAATAATCCCATGTTTTGCAAATTGGATGATGATGGTCCCTACTTTCACTTTGTATTTTGGTGGTCCAAAAATAAAATAAAATTGGATTGTAGTGGGATATTTTCGAGAGTATACCCTAAATATCATAGTTGTGTGTTGCATTTGATTCAAAACTTAGTATGATTTTTAATGAATTTACAGCGTTTCTCCCAATTTTTCTTTTTTTTACTATTTTTACGATTTTTTCACTTTTATTTTTTTAAAAAAAATCATAATAATTACTCGGAGTCTCAAAAAAATAATTTAAAAAATGGTTTAGAAACTACAATTCATTAACTTTCTAGGGGCAGGAACGAAAAAAACTAAAACAATATAGGGTATGAATGAAAAAAATAAGAAGAATGTGAAAGTGGATTTGGTACTACTACAATCCAATTTTTTTTTTTTACCACCAGAATACAAAGTGAAAGTAGGGACCATCATCATCCAATTTGCAAAAGTAGGGATTATTAGAATCCAATAACTCTCTCTCTCTCTGTATTTATATATATATATATATATATATATATATATATATATATATAGGGAACTAATCATATGAGCATGGGTCTTTTGTGAGCATGTGAGCATGATTGGATTTCTGGTGGACATTAAATATTATTGTCGTGGACATCAATTATGAAAGGTGGACATCGCGTATTGTTTTCGTAGACATTAGGTATGAAGGTTAGATATCAACATTTGATCCTGTAGACCCCGAAAAATTGATCGATGACCTTTTTTCGCGGCGCTACTTAAAGAGTGATTGGGAGCCGACTAGGATTGCTTAACCTTAAATAAGGTTGAACTTTTAAGAATGACTTTCTTGTGATTAAAAACGATTTGCGCTGAGATTTACCTTTAAGGAAAGAAGAAAGAAAAAAAGAAACAAAAAAGGGAGGGAAAACACCCAGGAACCCGTCTGAGTTCAGAAGAACCAAGACGGGTTTCTTAACTGCAAAACCCTACGAAAAAGGAAAACAAAGAAAGAAAAGAAGCAAAAAAAAGAAGTGAAGAACCTGCTGGTTCTTGAGAACCAAGCCGGGTTCCTTTGCGCCATCCGCGACTGCGAATAAAAAGACGAAACAAAAGAGAGTGAAAGGAGGGCGGGAACCCTGGTTCATGGATTGAACCAAGCCGGATTACCTTTGGCGTTAATCACAAATTAGGTCGTAAAAATCATAAAAAAGGGTAAACACCAAGGCACGAAAATAGAGTCGCCAGTTGATTTTTAGGAGAAAAACAACAAACCATTAAACATAGACTCCGGCCTGCGAATCCCGAGATGGATTCGGGGGTAAGGTTACGAATTTGACAATTAAAACCATCAAATCCGCCTATTCAACGAATAGACTCTACTAGAATTAAATTAAAGTAAAACAAAACAAAAAAAGGGGGAAAGAGAGGAATTAGATAAATTTCACAAGTTCATCATTAAAAACATGCAAAATATTGAAAATATAAAAGAAATAAATTCGATAGATTACTACATATTTTACATCAACTATGCTAACCTTTAGTGAAGCAGCATGCAAAGGGAGAGAAGAGGTGGAGAGAATATGCTAGTGTCAATACTCTAGCATATCATGGTGTGTTTATGGAAGGGAAAAAAGGGTTTAATTTATAGTGGAATGGGGGAAGCAAGGGGTGCGTTTTAGGGTTAGGTATAGGCGCGGCGACAAAACTTCATCAAAGAACCCAGACGGTTCTCGCCGTGAGTCATGCTCAGCCCAAGGAACCTGCAGTTGGTTCTGCTCGTTTTCGGGCTATTATGCTTAGGCCCGTAACATCTAGGCCGTTATGCTCGTTGTCGGGCTAGAAAAGAGATGGGTTTGCATGCTACTAAACTATTCGGCTAGCTTATTTTTACAAACAAACTAAAATTAATAACGGTACAAAATCCGGTGTCTACAGATAGCCCTCACTTTGATCGAGTTTGAGTAAAACGATGATCAAAGTAGTCTTGATGATCTTGGATATGAATCAGAAGCCTGTTCTAAAGCTGGTTGACGCTTGGAAGCTTGGTCCTGCGCCGATGTTAGTTGGCCTGCTTAGTTTCTTCCGTAAAGCTGACCGAGGGGTGTCATCGCATTGTGAGGGCCCGATGACGGCCGCTGAAGATGGGTTGACCTGCTTAGTTTCTTCCGTAAAGCCGGTCGGGGTTGATCCGCTTCATTTCGCCGTGAGGCGGACCGAGGTGACGCTTGGAAGCTTGGTCCTGCGTCGATGTTGGTTGGTCTACTTAGTTTCTTCCGTAAAGCTGACCGAGGGGTGTCATCGCATTGTGAGGGCCCGATGATGGCCGCTGTCATCGCATTGTTAGGGCCCGATGATGGCCGCTGTTGATGAAGGTTGACGCTTGGAAGCTGGGTCCTGCGCCGATGTTGGTTGGCATGCTTCATTTCGCCGTGAAGCATGCCGAGGTGATGTCATCGCATTGTTAGGGCCCGACGATGGCCGCTGTCATCGCATTGTTAGGGCCCGATGATGGCCGCTGTTGACGCTTGGAAGCTGGGTCCTGCGTCGATGTTTGATGAAATGTCATGTATTGTGAGGGCCCAATGATGACCACTGTCATCGCATTGTTAGGGCCCGATGATGGCCGCTGTCATCGCATTGTTAGGGCCCGATGATGGTCGTTGTTGACGCTTGGAAGCTGGGTCCTGCGCCGATGTTTGATGAAATGTCATGTATTGTGAGGGCCCAATGACGGCCACTGTCATCGCATTGTTAGGGCCTGATGATGGCCGCTGTCATCGCATTGTTAGGGCCCGATGATGGCCGCTGTCATCGCATTGTTAGGGCCCGATGATGGCCGCTGTCATCGCATTGTTAGGGCCCGATGATGGCCGCTGTCATCGCATTGTTGGGGCCCGATGATGGCCGCTGTCATCGCGTTGTTAGGGCCCGATGATGGCCGCTGTCATCGCATTGTTAGGGCCCGATGATGGCCGCTGTTGATGAGTTTGTCTTTTTGTAACCGCCTGACGACCGACGTATTTCATGCATTGTTCTATAAGAAGAGAAGGAAGGCATTAGTCTATTTGAAATTCAAAGTGAATCAGAAAATTTACCTGTCGGTTTATATTTCGGAAATGGCCTTGAGTTGGCCGTAATTTCATGAGCATAAGATTGCATTGGGCTCGAAAACCGTCTCGATTACTTATTTCGGCTCAGCAAACCCGTCTGGGTTCGCGAAATTGGGCTTGCTTTTGGCCCAGCAAACCCGTCTAGGTTCCCGCTTCTTGGGCCTGTTTTTGCCCAGCAAACCCGTTTGGGTTCGGGCCTTTTTGTTTTCTTTTTTTTTGCAAGCCGATAAGATAAGATAAGGGGGTGGATTTCCGGCCAATGCATGCCCTTCATGATCCGGATGCTAGGGCCCGCCGCTTAGCCACTTGTGTGGTGTGCATGCACCCATTTTTCTATAAAAGGGGGCATCCTCTTCCCCTTAATCTCACACTTCAAGCTCTCTTCACTCTCATTCCTTTGCTTCTCTCTCTTCCTTGCTCAAAACCACTTATTTTCTAGTTAGGAAATAATGGTTAGGAAAACTAGAAATCCGCCCGTTCAACCCCATGCGGCAAACTGGGCACATGAAATGTCCTCCCGGCGAGCATGGACTCCCAGGCCGGGTTAGGAACCGTCGATATTGGTGCCTGAACCGTGGAATCACGTATGGCACAAGCATTCACATGTCCGGGTAATGTATTCTTCCTGACTCTGCTTTTAATTATAGCATAAATTTGCAAGTAGAAATGTTTTAATTCTAGCTTGTTGATTTAGCTACAAATAATGAAGTAATTTATGTCGATTACCCGTATCGTTCAAATTGAGCCTTAGAGAACCGAGGATGATAGACCGATTTTTAGAATGGAACGTATAGTGAGAACCCGCCTCAGTTTCTGCAATTAGACGAAAGGCCCAAATCCAACCCCTAATCGGCCCAATTTTCGACGAGGAACCCGTCTGGGTTCCTGTTAGTTAGTGGCCCAATTTGCTTTACGACAGGCCCAATCCCCTTTTCCTGGAACCCGTCTGCGTTCCATGTCCTCCTATTTTGGTAATCGTATGAGTTGGGCTGATGCGGCCCAAGGTTTCTACGCGAGAAACCGTCTGCGTTCCAGCCTATTTTTTGTTGTGTTGGGCTGATGCGGCCCAATCCACGGCTCAGCCCAACCCTTCTGCAACCCGTCTGCGTTTTACTGTTATTGGGCCGAAAACAGCGAGGCCCGAACCTCTTTTCTGAGGTGGGCCGAAAAGAAACAAGGCCCAACCTGCGTTCTTTTGCACAAAATCCCGGCTGCGTTTTCTTTTATTGGGCCGAAAACAGCAAGGCCCAAACCTCTTTTCTGGGGTGGGCCGAAAAGAAACAAGGCCCAACCTGCGTTCTTTTGCAAGAACCCGGCTGCGTTTGTCTTTGATTGGGCCGAAAACAGTGGGCCCCAACCCACTTCTCTTGAGTGGGCCGGAAGAAAACAAGGCCCAGCCCCCTTCCTCCGTACAAGAACCCGTCTGAGTTTCTGATGGTTGGTAGAAAGCAGGCCCAATTGTCTTCAGGTGGGCGAAGGTGAGGCCCAACTTACTAGGAACCCGTCTGAGTTCTCTCGGATGGGCCGAAAACAGCAAGGCCCAAACCTCTTTTCTGGGGTGGGCCGAAAAGAAACAAGGCCCAACCTGCGTTCTTTTGCAAGAACCCGGCTGCGTTTATCTTTGATTGGGCCGAAAACAGTGAGGCCCAACCCACTTCTCTTGAGTGGGCCGGAAGAAAACAAGGCCCAGCCCCCTTCCTCTGTACAAGAACCCGTCTGAGTTTCTGATGGTTGGGCCGAAAACAGCGAGGCCCAATTGTCTTGGGTGGGCCGAAAGGTGAGGCCCAACTTACTAGGAACCCGTCTGAGTTCTCTCGGATGGGCCGAAAACAGCCAGGCCCAATCTATTGAACCCGTCTGCGTACTTAGGTGTGGGCCCAAAAGCGAGGCCCAAAATTTTTTTTTTTTTTTTTTTAAACTCGTTTGAGTTTTTTTTTGCTTGGGTCGATGTGGCCCAAAGTCTCGGCGTAAGAACCTGCAGGATCTGTACGTGACCCGCCCTTTTTTTTTTTAGTCAATGATGCGCCCAAAGTTCAAGCAAGAACTCGTCTGTGTTTTAAATGGGTGGGCCGAATGATTTTTTCTTTAACCCCCCTAATTTAGTGGAAGCTCAATTTAGCTTTTGCTAAACTAGGGATTACCTGATAGGTTGCCGTAGGGACTTGTCTCTTTTTTTTTGAACTTTTGTGGTGGATCCTCAGGAAGACTCCCTTAGAACTGGTGGCAATATGCGGAAGCCGATCAAGGTGGTCGAGCATTTTGCAGAAGATAATTGGGCGCTTACACTTTTAGAAGAGTCAGGACTCGATCTCTTCTGGAAATGTGTTAAGGCCTGGGAACCCTGCACACCACGGGTAATGGGGCGTGCGCTTGCGAAGAGATTCTGGGATTCTACCAACACCTTTCACCTCCCTGTGGGAGAAATGGCCATAACCCCTGTCGACTTTGTGATGATTACCGGGCTACGCTGGGGTGGTCAAGATGTCGAATTCGACCCTGTTGTGCCGGACCAGGTGATGGAACTATTAGAGCCTGTGCTCGAACGGCGCCGATTTGGTCGAAAGATGAAGCTTTCTTATGGTTCCTTCGAGGCTGTTATCACTTCAGCCGACTTTACTCATATGGATGAGTTTCAACGTCGCTTCATTTTCCTGGCATACTTCATCTCTGCCACGATGTTTGCCAACCGAGGAGACGATGTTTACTTGACCTGGATGAAGAACCTCCTTGATCTAGAGCAGGTCATTCATCGGAACTGGGCTAAAGCTGCTTATGCTAACTTCATTCGCTGGCTTCGCATTGGTGTACGGCCTGGCACTGATGTGGACCCATTCTTCGCGCCAGAGAGTCCGCGGGAGATGAGCGGCCCGAGCATGTGGAAGGTGCTCGAGGTAATCTTCGAGACGCTTCTCTTTTACATGCTTTTCTCTCTTTTCCTATATCGTGAGTCTTGGTATTGACGTACTTGCAGGTATGGGGGTACGAGTATATTAAGGGATTCACTATCCCTACCCGACACGCCCAGACAGTGCTAGCAGCAGAACGGTGGCACAAAAAAAGCCATTTGGGAGCTTAGATGAGCTGCGCCGCATCTTGGATCATCTTGAAGAGGTACATTTCTCATGTAATTTCTCTTGCATTTCTTTGATGCTTATGTTTCCTCTACTTGTGCAGGATGATGTTAATTGGAATGCCTGGGTTGGCTTTGCGATTCCACAAGATTTTATCTCCTCACGAAATGCGGCGCATAGGGATAGTACCCTGCGCTTGGTGATGGAGAGCCCGTCCGGTTGGGTCTGGAGTCTTGGGGAGAGGTTTACGAGGCAAACCCTGGGCCATGAAAGGTGGATAATACCATCAGACCCTCCTGAGACCATGAACGATCCGCGAGCCTTGAATGCCGAGGCGTTTGTAGCGGCTAAGGGAGGTTCCTGGTATACCAACCATGCATCGATGGCATCGCCCGACCAATTCTGGGAGGAATGGGAACAATATCGGGACCGCCTGGCCTTCAGAAAGGTAGGGAAGAAGACCTCTATTTACCCTTTTGATGTTCCTTCTGTTACCGCCTAATATGACCAATTCTTTGCTTGTTGCAGTTGGGGCCCTATTGCAAGGACGACGAGAGGAGTCAGAGCAACTCTAGGGACACAGTTTACGGCTACCCTAGGGCGACTAGTGAAGACATCAAACCGGAACTAGAGAAGATCCTGGGAAAGCCGGTAGGTGATTCCCCTTTCTTCCTTGCTTAGTTGTAATTTGCTCAATCTTCGACCAATTTTCCTCATTCTGTGCAGTGGCGATGGAAACAAGCGAAAGGCTTTCTCAAAAATTACTTCACACTTAAATGGGCTCGCGAGAAAGACCTTGCAGGTTCTGTGGTTGGGGACGCGGACGTGGATGATGATGCACAATCTCGTCCTGTGGATCCTCCTCGCCGTTCAGATGCGCACGTGCCTCGTGGTCGGTCGGAGCAGAGGGACCCTCCTCGACCTTCCTTCATGGCCGACGCAAGGCGGTCTTATGGGGGTGATGCTGCTCTCCGGAGGCACGGGGAGAGGAGTAGGCGGAGCACGGGCGCGCCGGCTCACGATGACCGTGGGAAAGGCATTTTACTTGAGGATAGTCATTCCACCAGTTCCCACTACGGAGACACGGATTTTGGCCACGACTTTCAGCGGTCTGTGGAGAACAGCATATCCTCCATGTCTTTAGGTGGGCAGGGGCATCAGATGCGGTCTCATGATCATGGGAATTCTCGTCGGAGCCGCGGCTCTCGGCGTGGCACCCCCAGCTTCGTGGTGGAGACATGCTCCGAGTCTAGCGCTGTTGGTGGAGCTGTGTGCGGCGAGCAGGAAGGCATTTCACTGCATTTGGGCACCCCTCCGGAATCTCATCATTCGGGGTCTAGGCGTCAGCCCTCTCATCCTTTGCCTCAGTACCCTTATGGAATGCCTGGGTATGTTCCTGCGTCTCCCGCACCGACTGTGGATTTAGGTTATGGCACTCCCTCTGCGGCGGTCGATCCTACCGTGGTGCTTTGCAGTGATTCGGGTGCATCTGTGGGGTATAACCGTGCCCTCGCAGATGACGCCTCATCAGTGCTTCCGTCTCAACCCGTTGTACCCGTTACTCCTTCGCAAGGGGGTTTGGAGCAGCCTCGAACGTCTGGATGGGGAATGCAAACTCAGGAATGGTCGGGATGGCCTGTCCCAAAGCCTGTAGTAAGAACTTCTTGGCCTGCTCCACAGGGGTGGCCTGGAGGTAATCAAGAGTGGCAGGTTCCAGAACACTCTTGGCTTAATGCAGGCAGTACCGAAGTGTTGCACTTGTCTGGCTCAGGTGGTGATACAGAGGTGGTAGGCTCCTCCTACTATCAATGGGACACTTACTTTGGAGCTGGTGGAAGCGGAACCCATGGGGCTGATAGCGCCAGTGGTGGCGGTTGATGAGAATTGAGAAAGATGCACATGCAGGGTTTTTATGCAGCGAACCTATGTAATGCTATGCATGACTCTTTATTATGCACTTAGGACGATGCAATGCAATGACGAAACAACGTTTTTTTTGCTTTTTCTTTTTTTTTTGTACTAGTGCGAACTACTGATGTGACACTTATGCAATGATGGAGCTACGTAATGCACTTCTTTTATTTACATGTACCCTTATGCACAATAATGCAATGCAATATGCAATCTACATGGTGGGATTACTCCCACTTCCCCAAACGAAAAAAGACCAAAATAATAAAAAAAGGAAAAAAAACGAGAATTAAACGCTACAAGTAAGTTCGAGCTACAGTTTCGGGGCCGGCGAAGACATTTTTCTATGGGGGCTATCTGTAGACATTTGATATTGGGATTTTCTATGTGCTGCTGAAACATTCTGGGATAAGGAATTTTCGGTCGAAACAAAATCAGTTCAACAAGCAAGCACAAAGATTAATATGGACGAGATCAAAACTCAGTTCGAAAGAGATAGGAAGAAATTTTCGAATCCCAAAGGAGAGAACAAGTACTTCAGAGGCATAAATCCACCAACAGTCTTAAGAATAATGCAAATGTGCGCGGTTAGTTATGGACGTAGGTCAGTTAAAAAGAGCAAACCTCTCATAGGAAAGAACAAACACTCAAACCCTCAATTTTGAAAATGTATGTGTGTTTTCTCATACTCAAACCAATAGAAACAAACTACCATAAGCTTGGTAAGAACCTCGCTTTCCACTACTGGTATGCAATGCACAAGTGACAATCAAAAAGACTTTTCCGGGTTGCAACAGGGCTTAGGTTAGGGTAAGGAGCGGTAAAATTTGGGAATGAGGAGTTAAGAGCCATGCTTGGATTGATTTTCAACGAAAAACACTCTAAACTCTCCTTCTTGCTTAATGTATGCAAGACATTTCACCTTTCACCCTGAAACATCTCAACTGAATACAACCAGGTCAAAGTTTTCTGAACTTTAAATTGAATCTCCCTAATCACCCTTTTATTTTTGAAACTCTTTTTCTTCTTTTTTTTACTTTTTTTTTTGTTCATTTTTTTTGGTGGGTGATCGGGGAGAAGAATATCTATGGATTATCACTTCGACTTTGATATGAACAACATAACCAAATATCAATCGCTCAAGATATGGGACTTTCAGATTCTCCTAAACTTCCAAAAATAGACAAACTCTCATCCAACCAAGCAAGGCGAAGGGATACTGGATATCAGAGGTTAAGGCTCGTATTGTTAGGGTCCAATCATGAAAAAAGGATAAACAAAGGCTAGGTGGGGCAAAAAGAAATATGATGTAAGGCAGGCTATTTAGCTATGTAGCTTATCAAAATAAAATCGAATGCCTTAATCACTTTGTCACAGCGCGCAATGCAAATGTGTAGTCTCGAGCAAGATGCAAAACAAGTTCTAGAGATGCAACTAATGGGTGAGTCACTCAAGGGATCATGGAATTGATAAAAGTGATCAATTCAAAATTTAGGCAACGTGGACTCACGGGATGGGGCTCAATCAACTAAACTTAGCCCAAAGATTTGCGGCACGCACATTTATACTTTCTAAGATAGTCAAAGCAGTCAGATACAACTTTCATAACTTGTCTCAAAATCAGAAGGTTTGAAGGAAAAGGTTTTAAAAAACTTTTGAGATCTCGTCCAGATTTTTCTAAGTGAAGCAAGTCAAACTGAAAGTAAGAAAGGTTTACGGCCTCCGTTGGATGGAATTAGTCTCAACAGTTTTCTGAGGGGGGCTAGGCACGCTAGTGGCCATGGTGGATTCACTAGATTCACTGGATTGGGCAGGCGGTCTGTAGTTGGGATTGTGAATGAGCCTGCCGGGTCGTGGGTCACGGATGCGGGCCCGGAGATGGTCTGTTATCTTGCCTGCATGGAAACTGACTAGTGCTCGAAAGAACCTTTACGCCACCCGCCCAATGCATGCATGACTTAATGGACCTAGATGAACCTGGGACACGGACATGACGCCTACATGCTGACACAAGGGTGACTCACCCACTTTTACGGGAGTGCATGTCCTAACTCTATATGGACCTAGCATGATGACTGACAGGACTGATACTCATTGGGTATCTGACTCAAGGGGCGTCATAAAGGGCCGAATAGGATCAATAGTATGTGGATTGGGCTGACTGCGGTATCGAACAATTTGGCCCGATGTGGAAGGAGAAGAAAATGTGCCCAAACCCGTGCAGGTTTGAGCGTAACTCCCTTTCAAATAGGCGCAGCATGAGGATTCCGCGGTGAGTCCAACTAGGTCGACAAAGAAACTGCAGGTTTGGGCGATCCGTCTCATTTGATCCTACGCGGGCTAGAATGACGTTTTACTCATGATCGGGCTAGATACCTGGACTCAACTTTTTACAGGATTAAATTACATGACATACAGATGCGGGATGAGCCTAACCATGGCTTTAGATTCAGGGTTTTTCTAGGTTTAGGGAGATAAATAGGGTACCACATGTTCTCGCCCCGGTGCATTTTCCCTTATGTGGAGTTCATAGGAAAAATGTGTGGGGTGTTGCTCTTTGGGTTTCAAGGAAACCTTTAGAGTGTAACACGGGGAGAGGAGAGATCAAATGCTTGGCGATGTAAGTGCATCCCACAAGTAGTGATCTCCCGCTCTCGGGGTTGATTCCTAGTTTTAAAACCTAAACCAACGCTTTTGTGCTCCCCAGCCATAAAGGCCCAAGAGTAGCCTGGTATGCAATATGCCTAAAACAATGATAAAAATGTGAAATAAATTAATTCCTCCTCTTTTTTTTTTACAAAAAACACTAAAATTTAATTCTTTCAAGTTTTACCCTCTTTTTAAGCTTAAGTCCCCAGTGGAGTCGCCAATCTGTAGACCCCGAAAAATTGATCGATGACCTTTTTTCGCGGCGCTACTTAAAGAGTGATTGGGAGCCGACTAGGATTGCTTAACCTTAAATAAGGTTGAACTTTTAAGAATGACTTTGCTGACAGATTAAAAACGATTTGCGCGCCCGAGATTTACCTTTAAGGAAAGAAGAAAGAAAAAAAGAAACAAAAAAGGGAGGGAAAACACCCAGGAACCCGTCTGAGTTCAGAAGAACCAAGACGGGTTTCTTAACTGCAAAACCCTACGAAAAAGGAAAACAAAGAAAGAAAAGAAGCAAAGAAAAGAAGTGAAGAACCCGTCTGGGTTCTTGAGGAACCAAGCCGGGTTCCTTTGCGCCATCTGCGAATTCTGCCGAATAAAAAGACGAAACAAAAGAGAGTGAAAGGAGGACAGGAACCCGCCTGGGTTCATGGATTGAACCAAGCCGGATTACCTTTGGCGTTAATCACAAATTAGGTCGTAAAAATCATAAAAAAGGGTAAACACCAAGGCACGAAAATAGAGTCGCCAGTTGATTTTTAGGAGAAAAACAACAAACCATTAAACATAGACTCCGGCCTGCGAATCCCGAGATGGATTCGGGGGTAAGGTTACGAATTTGACAATCAAAACCATCAAATCCGCCTATTCAACGAATAGACTCTACTAGAATTAAATTAAAGTAAAACAAAACAAAAAAAGGGGGAAAGAGAGGAATTAGATAAATTTCACAAGTTCATCATTAAAAACATGCAAAATATTGAAAATATAAAAGAAATAAATTCGATAGATTACTACATATTTTACATCAACTATGCTAACCTTTAGTGAAGCAGCATGCAAAGGGAGAGAAGAGGTGGAGAGAATATGCTAGTGTCAATACTCTAGCATATCATGGTGTGTTTATGGAAGGGAAAAAAGGGTTTAATTTATAGTGGAATGGGGGAAGCAAGGGGTGCGTTTTAGGGTTAGGTATAGCCGCGGCGACAAAACTCGACCAAAGAACAGACGGTTCCTGCTGAACTGAGCCATGCTCAGGCCCAAGGAACCCAGACGGGTTCCTGCTCGTTTTCGGGCTATTATGCTTAGGCCCGTAACATCTAGGCCGTTATGCTCGTTGTCGGGCTAGAAAAGAGATGGGTTTGCATGCTACTAAACTATTCGGCTAGCTTATTTTTACAAACAAACTAAAATTAATAACGGTACAAAATCCGGTGTCTACAGATCCCCGTCCAAGAAAAATCTTTATTTCCCTTTGCATACTTGATATCTACAGAAACAATACTTGATGTCCACCTCTCATATTTGATGTCCACAAAAACACCACTTGATGTCCGCTAAATATTCAGTCATGCTCACATGCTCACATGCTCACCAAAGAGTCATGCTCATATGATCAGTTTATATATATATATATATATATATATATATATATATATATATATATATATATAAACACTTAATTATATATACAATTTTAAAAACTTTTTTACTCTTTCCGTTTCATATTAATTGTTACTTTGTTGACTATCACGGTCTCCAGTATCACTCTTTGATTGATAATTACTTTTTATAAAAAATTGTAATATTATACTTTTATAATAGTATTTTTCATTACAAATGTAATGGTGGTCATTTTATATAACATGTCATTGTATATATTGAGGAATTTATGGGAAAATTTTTTGAAGTTTGACTGTACAATTTCCAAAGGTCACGATTAATGTGGAACGAAGGAAATATCTCATTTCTATAAAAGGAAATTATAATATGACAAACATAAAATAATTATATATTAAAAAATATGATGTTAAAATATCCTATTATATTCAGAATATTACAAGCATAAAAAAATTAAACATAAAAAATAAAGTGCTCAAAAAATAATTTATAAATTATATAATTAAATTGTATAAGTAACTTTGGGAACATAAATTAGTAATATGGTAGCTTACTATTTAATTTCTTAAAATCGTCTTCCATGATACTTCAGTGTTATAATGACAAAAAAGATCAATATCATTATTAAAAATAAGCCCGACTGATAAACTGAGTAGTTAATGAATACTCACCACTAGTTAACGATAATTAATGGGGTCACAAACGGATGATGATCCCTAATTTCATTAAACGTACTTAATCAATAATAGTCTAAGTATGATGAATATGATATCATGTCTACCAACTGATAATTATAAGAACCTGTCCATCCTAATTACTTGTAGCTATGCTCAGCCATTCATTGTTCTACCAAAATTAATTAAACTTGACATGATAATTATCATCAAACCGTAGCAACCAAAATAATAATTTAATTTCCAAATTAATGCAAAACCCCACCTTAACACCATTAGAGTAAAGTTTACCATGGAATACGCAGCCTCAATTTTCAATTTCTGCTGGCTTGTAATTCAATATTAAATGCAATTTCTACTGGTAGAACACATCTTCAATTTGCATTCTCCAACAGACGTAATCTTTCCTATTGCAATCGCAATATTTGCTTTCACGCATTCAATTGTTTAACAGCTTGCATATCAATAGCACCTGAAATATACTCCAAATATCGATCATTTGTTAGGATCTCATGGCGACAATAGCAGCACAAACAATAACAAACACAAAAAGAGAAATAATGATTGGATATGACTTTTTAATGTGGAAAAACACTAACTCGGGAAAAAATCACAAATGATACACTATTAGATAATTATAATATGTGTTTAATCAAAGATTAGCTGTTCTCTAATTATTACTCACGATCTCTCACTAGAGTTATTATACAAGGACTCAATACTCATTGTTGATCATGTCCTTCACAACTCTCACTGAGATTTAGAGATACAATCTCTAGTGGTATAACGATGAAACTCATTAGATTTCACAAGACATCATATATCTCAACCTTGACAACCAAGACAAATATATAAGGCAAGGATCCGCAAAGCTAGGATACCCTAGCTCCAAAGCCGTTGCAACACAAAAAGGAAAGGAATTAAGGAAAATGAGTATAAAACGAATCAACCACATTGCTGAAGAATTCATTTGATTCCAAGCTGAAGCAATCGAAGTGTGTAGGAAATTTTAGAGAGAAAGTTTCTGAGTTGTAGTCAATTGTGTAATTGGTTAGTTAGTGAGTAACCAGAGAGTTGTTCTGGTAAGACCCTCTGTTTTTATAACTGAAGATCTGTTTAAAGACTCTTCAGTGAGCGAATACTTCATCAATCAATTGGTGAAGGTTTCTTCTGAGATCAAAGTTTGTAATCTCTCTCTGTAAACAGCCGTAAGGCCCTCCAAGCTTTCCATTGCTGAGCTTGTTTGATTCCATTTGTTCTGTAATGTCTTCAAGTTTCTGAATTCATTAAAAGTTTAAAGTGTTTATTCATCTTTTTGTTGAATCTTGACCAAGGTCAAGATTAGTTATTAACATCCTCATTGAGTGTGCATATTTTTTTCAATAACCCTAGCTATTCACCCCCCCCAAAGGTTCTTTCAGAACCAACTTAAGAAAACAATGTTGCCACACTCAACACGGTGCGTGTCCGTATGACAGGGCTCTTGTTGGAGCTCTTCTTCCAATCTTCAACTTTTGGACTACCACACAACCCTTATTGCCTTGAAAGTTGTTTATATCACATAGTTTTGCCCTTAACCGACTCATTTGAGCTCCACACTCAACGTAGATGTAATACTTAGAAAACACTAAAACTCAGGGTATTTTGGATATATGCTACCTTGCGTCATTGATTTTTTTTATTTAATACCCCTGATCTTCAAAATTTGATATATATTTTTACTACTTAACGTTTGAAACCTCTATTATTTATAATCTCATGCTAGCAGTGGTATGTATTTATTAGACTAGTGGAAGGCATTATAGTGATAATTTTTTTATTTTTAAATTTGTTTTTACATTATTTGTATGCAATTTGAATAGTTTTTTTTTTTAAGAGTTAAGAAATAGGATAGAAAGAGAATATTGTAACTGACACCCTTTTTTATCAATCACCTATTTAAGTTCTCGATGTTGATTAGTGTCCTTACCAAATAATATTAACTACAATATAAGTTTAAATTTAATAATTGTACCCCATATGTAGTGTCATGCATAATATAATTTTTTATGAGCATATTGTTGGGTTGAATGTGGAGACCAATTTTGAGTTGGTCTCTATCTTTTGGGGAGTAAGGTAAAAGAGTTTGAGTGGAAATCAAGTTGCTGATTTGTTCCACTTCCTTTTTTGTAATTCCTTTGCTGTAGGGATTTTATTAATCCTAAAATTGTGTCAGCCTTGTACTATAAATAGAGCCTAGATGTTAGGTTTATTTAAATTGCAATTGAGAGTGTTTCATCTTATACCGCAAGAGATTGACCTGTAATCTCTGTGTTTCTGAGGGAGTTGTGTGAGGCTCAACTGTGAGTGTTGAGTTCTCAGGTTGTAACTCTAGGAAGGTTGTGAGAGATTGTGGAGGTCTGGGAATCTCTAAAACACCGTTGTAATCCTCTGATAGTGCATCGTTCGTGGTTTTTTCCCGGTTTGGGTTTTTCCACGTTAATTCCTTGTGTCGAATCTTTATTTATTTTTCCGCCCTTATTATTGTTTGTTTGCTAACTACGCCCTGAGAATCCTAACAAGTGGTATCAGAGCTTTGGTTGGAGCGTGGTTGATCTGCAGACTGAGAAGCAATGACAGGCGCTATTGTGAAGATTCCGGAATTCGATGGGAAAGACTACGCATGGTGGAGGATGCGCGTTGAGGATGTGCTCCGCCAGCAAAGGTTGCATCTTGCGATGGGTGATAAGCCAAAAGAGATGGAACAGAAGGATTGGGAAGAGCTTGATGGTCAGACATTCAGTACGGTCAGGCTGACGCTAGCTCGGAACGTGGCTTTCAACGTCAAAGATCAGAAAACGACAAAAGACCTGCTCGAGGCCTTGCAAAACACATATGAGAAACCTTCGGCGGTGAACAAGGTATATGTGTTACGTCGTTTGTTTGAATTTAAGATGCAAGAGTCTGGTGATATGCATGATAGTATGAATGAGTTGAATATAATACTATCAAAGTTAACCTTTGTGGGATTTAATTTCGACGATGAGATGAATGCTAACATACTATTAGCTACCCTACCTAAGTCTTGGGAAAATTTCGTGACTTCTGTAACTTCTTCAACTAAGAAGGGTGAGAAACTGAAGTTTGGGGAATTAGAGACTTTGTCTTGAATGAAAGTATTCGTAGGAAAGATTTCGATGTGTCTGAGTCTTCAGGGAATGCTTTGACTATCAGGGGTAGGAAGAATAGTGGGAGTTCGGATCGGGGTCGATCAAAATCTAGAGGTCGAAACATGGAGCAAGTGTTGTGTTGGAACTATGGTGATAGAGGTCATTTTCGTAGGGATTGTCCCAAACCTAAGAAGAGCAGCCATAATGACCAGGACTCTGTATATTCTGTTGAGGATTTTGGTGATGCCCTAACTGTTAGTGTTGACAAGTCAGAAGGGAGTTGGGTGATAGATTCGGGTGCTTCTTTCACTCTTCGTCTAGCAGGGAGGCCTTTAGTAATTTTGTGAATGGGAGGTTTGACAGGGTTAGGCTAGCAAACGGTCACAACCTAAAGGTGCTAGGAAGAGGTAATGTGAACATTAAAACTTCTAAGGGTGGAACTTGGAGGTTGAAGAATGTTCGGTATGTCCCGGGTCTGACCAAGAACCTTGTATCTGTGAGTCAACTGGATGAGGAGGGGTTCACGACGAGATTTGAAGATGGTCATTGGAGGGTAACGAAAGGATCTCTGATAATTGCAAATGGCAGGAAAAGGGGGAAGTTATATTCTGTCATTGATAACTCTAACATGTCGGTTCATGCTCGTCAAAGGCGTGTTAGCTTCTCTGATGAGAGAAGGGTACCAGAAACGAGGAGGTTTCCGGTCGAGGCTACGGGAACGGATGGTCAGCCGAGGAACGCATCTAACCTGCGCGAGAATGTGACAAGTTCAACACGAGGTAAAATCCCAATCCAAAATTCCCCTAAGTTGTTGACGATGATGCGTATGTCGAAGTTGTAGGGGCGTGATCAGTTCAAGTGGGAGCATGTTGCTAAAAGAGGAGTTGATGGGAGGTCAACTGAGACCTCTATTGATCTTTACTGAACAAGATCGAGATGGATGCACTAAAGGATTCGAGGAGGTGTTGAAGTGGTGATTGATGAAAATCGACGAAGGCTGCGTTTACAATTGGTCTCCAAGTGGGAGATTGTTGGGTTGAATGTGGAGACCAATTTTGGGTTGGTCTCTATCTCTTGGGAAGCAAGGTAAAAGAGTTTGAGTGGGAATCAAGTTATTGATTTGTTCCACTTCCTTTTTTGTAATTCCTTTGCTGTAGGGATTTTATTAATCCTAAAATTGTGTCAGTCTTGTACTATAAATAGAGCCTAGAGATTGACCTATAATCTCTGTGTTTCTGAAGGAGTTGTGTGAGGCACAACTGTGAGTGTTGAGTTCTCAGGTTGTAACTCTAGGAAGGTTGTGAGAGATTGTGGAGGTCTGGGAATCTCTGAAACACTGTTGTAATCCTCTGATAGTGCATCATTCGTGGTTTTTACCGGTTTGGGTTTTTCCATGTTAATTCCTTGTGTCGAATCTTTATTTATTTTTCCACCCTTATTATTATTTGTTTGCTAACTACGCTCTGAGAATCCTAACACATGTCTTATATAATATACTTACGCATACCTACATATTATAATTATTTCCATTCTTTTTCTTCTTCTGTTCTCAATGATCATAAAAAGTTCATTGTCAACTTTTACATCCAATATAGTTGGAAATCCCAGAATTGATTTAGGAATATCGTTTGGCTAGTGAGTTCGAGAAAATTTAATTTTAAAATCGTATGAGTTTGTTGGAGTAAGTGTGAATAACTTGTATAGAGAGTAAGAAAAACTGAAGAACAAGAGTAAGGGATTAAGTAATTGGAAGGAAGAAGAAAGAAAAACCAATATTATTTGAGGGAATTAACATATTCTTCCAATCAGAGGCTATGCCGCTGTCAATTGTAGATGGCACACTCTTCTTCCATCCATAGTAACAAGTTGGCGTGAAAACTTCAATCAGTTTAAAAGTTAAATTATAATTTCAACTAAAATAACTATGGTGACAAATTTGACCAAAAATAAAATTAAGTGGCACAATGAGTGATACATTTATAAAGTCCCAATTATAAGTATTCGTTTGGGAGTAGAAGAGGGCCTAAGACCAAAACAAGATATTATTGATAATTTTACTACTATTTTCATCTCTAAATGAGTGTCAATTTGACTAAACTTTGACTGTTGATTACTTTAAAATTACAAGATTTATAATATGAAATTACCGTCGTTGGAAAGATATTGTACTAAAAATTACAATGATGTTCATTTTATATTATAATTCATTATAATTTATGAGTAATCAACGATCAAAGTTTAGTCAAATTGACACTTATAAGGACGGAGGTAGTAGCTTAGCTTTAAGACATATGTGACAGCAAATAAACTATCTGCATAGGGAGAGTATTATACTCCCTTCGTTCCATATTAATTGCTCATTGACGTCATTAATTTCTCAACATTTATAATGTTCTAGTATAAGAAAATATTATCATTAAAATTCATCACGAAAGATACTATCATAAAGCATATAATATCCTAATTTTTTGATAAAATATGTCATTTGAAACTTTTAGTCAAAGAAGGATATTGGGACAATTATCATGAAATAAAGGGAATAATCTTGTTAATCTATGAATACATATCAGCAACTAACTACTGGATAGTCTTGATCATATGATAAGCTTGAAATGCAAAAAATGTGAGGATTTGGGAGAGAAGGGAAAATGGTATGACTGTGAGGAATTAGTAAATAAGAGGGGCCATTGGCATTGAGGAGGAAACTGCATGAGAGAAGCAATTAAAGAAGGCTGCTGCATACTTATTTGAGCAGCTACTCACGTGTGTGTGGGCGTGCTAACAGTAACACCGTCGGCATGCACCGCGACAAAAATACTTGAGTCTTGGTCAAATTTCAAGTCTTCACCTTTTTCAATTGTCCTATCTTTTCCAATACTAATGCCCTTTCTTTTCTTTTCTTTTCTTTCTTTATTCAAACGTGGATAAACTTGGCCTCTTATGGTGTTTAATTTATGCGACGTTTCTGTTGGAGGAAAGAGAGTACCGTATAGATTCTAATGGTTATATCACTTTCAATATCACTAAGAATCGTGTATGAATTTATTTTTCTATTTACTATACCATAAATTTTCAAATGGATGAAATTTAGCGCTTAACACACTCAAGAAACTTGTTTCTTACTTGATACACTCAAGTACAAATACAGTTTAGACAAGAATGATAGGAAGTGATTAAATGATGGTGTACTCAAATACTCCATCCTTCCCATATTATCTGTCACTTTAACTAACTTTTTTTCTCATAATATCTGTCACTTTATAATTCCAATAACACATTAATTATTAATTTATCAAATTAACCATATTAATTGCATCGTTTTCTTCCATTTTTCCATTTTATTCACCTTTTTCCTTTTTTATTCACCATTTTATTCAACATTTTCACATTTCCAATTAAATAACTTAATGTAGAGGGGATTTTTTTTAGTTTTCTAAATTATGTCTTAAGAGACAAATAATATGGGAAGGAGGGAGTAGTTAGAAAATGTCTCCTATTTATAGGAGACTTCCCACGCTCTTCAGACCCTCTTTATTAAGGTCTTTAATGAGTTTCTTGACCTTAACTAAGTTAATTGACTATGTGGTATAAAGATAATATAGTTGTTAGGACCTTAAATCTGGTATTAAAATGAGATTATAACTTAATGATAAAGATTATATAATTGTTTGAGCATTAAACAGATTATGGGCCTCAACACAGTCCATGGCAAGTTCATGTTGGAACAACACGGTTCGTGCTGAGCTCAGAACTCTTAGATTAGCTCTCTGGAGACCAACATGACCCGTGTTGGTCTTATCTTGATCCGTGTTGATCCTATAACTCATGTTGAACCTATATATGATCTTTATACTTGTACCACATGATTTCTCATGTTATATAATTTTCTTATACTCTTGAAATAATCCCAATAATTTCTACGTGAGGAAGTTGGAAGTGAAAATGAGAATGAGAATAGATATATAGACAATACAATTTTCATGCATGTTTGGTCTATGAAAATTGTAAAGGATGGCGAATTGAGAATAGAATAAAAACATCCAACTCCCATTTGGACCCGTTTGGTATGTAATAAGAATGAGAAGGAGAATTCATTATGAAAATGAGAGTTGAAATGTCTTTGTGAATTATCAACCTTATTGTTTGTAATGTTGTAATTGAAATTAGGAATAATAAGTGGTAGGAGGATTGGGAATAAATGCATACTCCCTCCTTTCCATTTTATTTGTCACTTGGGACTTAATTTAAAATACCAAAAAAACTTCCATTTCACATTAATTTACATCATTGGAAATGTCAAAATGTTGAATAAAAAGGAAAAATGTGAATAAAAAGGAAAAATTGAAGAAAAAGATGTAAGTAATATGGTTAAATTGATAAATTAGTAATTAATGTGTTATTGGAATTATAAAGTGACAATATTATGATAAAAAAAAAAGTTAGTTAAAGTGACAGATAATATGGGAAGGAGGGAATATTTACTAAAATATTTTTTAATTGATTTATGAATATTTTAAAAAATTAAAGCGATGCAAGAACATAATTAACTCGTATTCCATGTTAAGAAAATCAATTATCATATAAAAATTTTAAAAAAAATTAAAGTTGATATATCTTTAGATTACTGGTGTTTTCCCCATGCACCTGCACATTTATAAGACCAATTGATATAGTCCACAATTTCAATTTAATCATTTGTATGATTATTTGGATTATTTTTAAATCAATCATATCAATCAACATGAAAAGAAATTCCAGCTTCCAAATTGGGGCCCTATGTATTAGGAAATCAATCATTTTAGATGAAAAGAAAGGGAGAAAAAGATACATAAACGTATATGTCCGTACTGTATATACGTATGCCCAACAGTAGATTATTAGAGCAACTTGAAAGTTCAACCCTCCAAGGCTACTTCCCCACCCCAAAAAAAAAAAAAAAAGGAAACTATCCCCACTTTTATAATGATGGGATATCATCAAACCATATTTTAATGTGGGTTTTTGGCTCAAAATAATCCGAAATCGGAGGTCATTGGTTGAAAATAATTCAAACTTACTTTTTGACTGAAAATAATCCAAACTCTTAACATATTTACTCGGACTAAACCGAAATCGATTTCCAGCTTCGGAATGCTGACTGTGGGTCTACAGAAGATAACGAAGAATGAGAGAAAAGACTAAGGCCCTGTTTGGCAAACAGCTGATAGCTGTTGGCTGTTGGCTGATTGCATTGGCTGATTGTTGTTGGCTGTTTGTATTGGCTGATTGTATTGGCTGTTTGGAAAAGTTGTGATTGATAAAGTTAGCTGATTCTAAAAAAAAATTTGCTAAAATTCCATTTATACCCTTTATCACTAATATTATAAAGTTAACTGTTTAGATGGCATATGGTGTAAATTTAAACAACTTTTGGACAAAATGGTCTTTTCCACAATCAGCCATTTACAATAGGCTACTCCCCTCAGCCTATTGAAAAATGGCATATTGAGACCAATAAGCTAATAGAATGGGCTGTTTACCAAACACCCCAACAACCTATTTCACCCCCTAATAAGCCAACTTTTGCAATAGGCCAATGAATAGGCTGTTTACCAAACAGGGCCTAAGAGGAATTAGAAAAAAGGCAAACCGTTAGGGTTGGGTCAAATTTTAAATTTTTGGGGTTGGAAGACTAAATTTATTAGGTTAAAGTGTTTTTTTTTTAATCTATTGTCATGTCATTATAAGTTTAAGTGAGTTGGGGTCTACATAAGCTTAAAAAAAATTCAAAACCAAAATCAATTAAATAAACACTTGCTCAAGTTGCCCAGTCAGCATTCCACGTCGGAAATCAATTTCGGTTTAGTCTGAGTAAATAGGTTAAAAGTTTGGAATATTTTCAGCCAAAAAGTGAGTTTGAATTACTTTCAGTCAATGACCTCCAACTTCATATTATTTTGAGCCAAAAACCCTTTTAATGTGGTGCTAACTTCGCCGTGACTCGTGAGATCCTCAAAAAATATTGACATGTTTAAATTTTATTGTACTAGTTATTAGATGTCCAGCTTAACAAGTCTCACCTCATCTCGTCATAACTTCAAGAAGATTGCCCTTGGAAAAAACTGAGGGTTTTTTTCAATGGAAGCATGTGTGTGTGTGTGTATATATATATATATGTGTGTGTGTGTGTGTGGGCGCGCGCGCGCGCGCGAGTGTATATATTATTCGCAATCTACTACTTAATGGAGAAGAAACAGATGTTTAATATATACTAGTCCTCAAATCCGTGCGTTACATCAAACAAAATTAAACAACACCTATTGTTGGAACAAAATAAGATAATATATATCGTTAAAAAAAAAACCCCAATTTTCATCAGGGCAGTCTTCATGAAGTTATGATCAGATCATACATGAGACTAGCTGAGCTAGACATAATGCTTAATTAATTAGTACTATAGTAAAATTCTAATATGTCGATTATACTTTGTTAGATATCAAGGCGATATTAGTAGCACCAACAATATTATTAAACAAAAAAAAGGGATCCACACAAAATTTTAATGTGGAAAAACTCAAACGGGAAAAACCACGTAATCAATACATTATTTAGTGAATTACAATCTATCAGTCCCTTTCAATCTCTCACATTGAGCTACAAATATTCAACTTTTGCAGTTGATCTCGTCTCTCACCACTCATACAAATATATATGACTCAAAAGAAGTAATATGTAGTATGACATTCGTATAAAGCAATCATATATATATATATATATATATATATATATATATATATATATAACAAAATAAAAAAAAGTTAATTAAATTGATAATTGCTATGAAACTGCATGTTCTAGTATGGTATTATCTCATGTGAATTTATCGTGAGATGATTTTTTTGTAGGGTGATATTTTATTAATTTATATTATTTGTTATGATTAACAAGTAATATTAAAATGACTTTTTAATACGAATATGACTAATAATATATCAAAAGATGCATTTTATTATAATCATCCAAATAAATTATTAGTAAGTCTATATTCATAGAAAGTCACTTTAAAATTAGACATTTCATGATAAATTTAGGTTACGTTTTTTATGCGGTAAGTTGCGGTGCGGTACCACACCGCACCGCACTCTTTAATTTTCCACCACATTTCACCTCACCACACCACAACCATTATCAATATATCTTTTCATTTTTCTCTTTCCTTACTTTTCTCTTCTACTTTTTATATGCTCTCTCTTAACCTACCCCATCTACCACAACTTTCACCACAACTCACCACACTTTTTCAAATTTCATTGCATCGCACCATTACCACACCGCAATAACCAACCATATAAAAGAAAGGAGCCTTATAATAAACGATATCACATAAAACCTGTTGTTTAGAATAAAACACTTAATATCCTTTTTATAGCAAGTAAACTCTAAGGTCATTCAAGCTAGGAAGATGGTATGGTATGGTCATTCAATCCATACACAGTTCATGCCTAGTTCTTTTCTTCGCTGGGTAAAGTACGGAAATGATATGGTATGGTAAATTATGGAAAATGTAGTATGTTGCGATATGGTAAAATTGTAGTAAGGATGATTGGTGTATTAGTGTGAAGGGAGAGAAAAGTTGAAAGTAGAAAGAAAGTATGGAGAGAGAAAATTATAGTTAGGCCATGTTCTTTTATGCGATATTTGGTGTGGTGAATCACAAGTGTGGTAGTGAGTTATTGGTAGATGCAGAGGTGAGGAGAGAGAATGTAAAATGTAGAGGAGAAAAGTGAGGAGAGAGAAAAGTAATGATTTGCGGTAAAATGTGATGGGTTGTGCAAATTGCGGTAGGCTGTGGCACCGCAGTTTACCAACCGCAGAAAAGAAGAGGGCCTTAATATAAGTAATATTGATATGATAAGATGTGATAGTTTGTGCCCTTATAGATAACGTGATAAATTACGGTGAATATGGAATAATAATAATATGGAAAAAAAAGGCATCAATGGTCCTCTACTTGAATAATGAGGATGCCCCACGAACGCAAGGCCGCCTATTTATGTTAGGATTGTTAAGAATTGAACTGTGTAATTTAAATACTCAGTTTTATATTATCTAAAGATCAAACTCCCTCAAAAACAATATTATTTGGATAAAATTGGAGATGAGTGAACCTTTGGTAGAAATCCTATGGAAAGTTTTGCATGAAAAATATTTCCCATTTCCCTAGAAAAATATAGGAAATAATGGGGTCTCTGTAAAGTTTTTTCTAAAGTCAATTTACATTCAAACATGAGAAGAATAAATCAACCTGAAAAAATTGACAATTTTCAAAAATTTTTTATCAACCATATGCAACATAAGGCTCTATTCTTTTATGTGGTGGAGTGTGATGATGGTGCGGTGTGATGAAAATTGAAAAAATGTGGTGAGAATTGTGATAGGTGGGGTAGGTGAGAAGAGAGAATCTGAAAAGTAGAAGAGAAGAGTGATGAGATATATTAGTAATGGTTGTAGTACGATGTGGTAAAATATGGTAAAAATTAAAGAATACAGTGCAGTGCAGTGTAGTACCGCACCGTAACCTAACACATAAAAGAATAGGGCCAAAAGTATAGTTTTTTTGTACTTCTATTATTGGTGCTCAATTTTCATAAAAAAAAAAAAATATGGGACGTCAATTCGTGGTCTAATATCCCATGCATTTGCTTCCAGAATGACACAAGTTGGGACATTGAAGTAGCCCTTGTTGGGGTCACATCTTAATGGTATTTGGCAGATTCCTGTAATATAATAAAGCCACCCCTTAAATGCATGGCAACACCCCAAACCAAACAAAGTAACTTACAAAACTCTTTAATTTTCCAAGGTTTTCCAGAAGCCTATTTCCGTACCAAATAACACTTTGGCTTCCATTGAAACAAAATGGTGTTGCATTTATACTAAAGTAGGTGTAGTTGGACTTGTACTGTTGACAACCCAATTTCAATAATCCATCACACCTACCACAAGGTTTTCAAAATTAGGGTTAGTTTGTTCTCTTTATTTTATTTGTCTTGTTCAGTTGTGATCAATTCTGTCTGATCAAGTACAGTTGTGTGAATGTTCTCCTCATTATGTTTGTGGTTGGAAACAAATTAGTATACCACTACTAATCAACAACTAAGTGAGGGGGCCTCCTTATCTTGAGAAAATTAACGATTTCTAATTTTCTAGGAAAACTATTTCTAATGGAGATATTTACGTAGGGAAATTGGATTCTAATAATCCATACTTTTGCAAATTGGATAACAATAATCTCTACTTCCAATTTGTATCCTGGTGGTCCAAAAAAAAAATTGTATTGTAGTGGGACATAATCGAGAGTATACCCTAAATATCATAGATTTTGTATTGCATTTGATTCAAAACTTTGTATAACATTTTACCACTATTTTTGATGAATTTACAGCATGTCTTCCAATTTTTTTCAATTTTTTATGATTTTTTCAATTTTATTATTTTTAAAAAATCATAATAATTACTCGGAATCTCAAATAAATAATTTAAAAAATGTTTTAGCAACTACACTTCATTACTTATCTAGGGGCAAGAACGAAAAAAACAAAAACAATATGGAGTAGACATGAGAAAAATAAAAAGAATGTGGTGATGGATTTGGTACCACTACAATACAATTTTTTTTTTTTGGACCACCAGAATACAAATTGAAAGTAGAGATTATTGTCATCCAATTTGTAAAAGTAGGGATTATTAGAATCCAATTTCCCTATTTATGTATCTATTTTGAATGACTTGAGGGGCTTGTTTATAATAGCGGCCACCCCAACTCAAACCAAAATCAAGCCCAGGCTCAGTGGTAGGTCTAAATCTTTTGATTAGGGGTTTAGGGTTTAGGGTTCAGGATTTAAAGTTTAGGACCTTATTTGATACACATAAAATTTATAATTTTTATCATAAATTATATCAAAGCTTTAATTATTATTTTTTTATTACCAGTGACCGTGATCACTCCTGGGGTAGCCTGAGGTCCGCCAGTGCCCAGCCTCATCTGTTGATATTTTGCATGATACAGGAGTGAAACTTTCTCATTATGTATTGAAAATTTACCTATCAAGGATCTTGAGACTTAAAATCTTATTCAATAGTTATAGTGTTGTTGATGCATATATTCCCCCAAAAACCGGCATAAATGGAAGGGAAAATCAAACTAGTATGGTCACTTATTTGAGTTAAATCTATTCGTAAATAGATCCCTAAAAGGATAGATGAAGATGGATTGTTCGAACGAGTTGCCTAGTTCAACTCCTTGTTTTGGAGATGAAATCGATATGGAGGATTGAATGGGTGTAGACGAAGGCACAATTGCCGGAGACTCATGTGAAGCATTAGTAGGGGATTGAATGGGTCTTTACAAGAAAAAGAAAAAAAAAACCACTGTCTTGTTGGAGAAGTCCTCAGAGTCTTCTCATGATAATTTGGAGGAGATGGTGCGTAGAACAACAAAGTTTAGTTTTGGAATAAGCTTTATTCGTGAGGATTCAAAGATTATGGCGGAGCTATTTAAGGAGAAATGACAAAAAAAAGGCGAATACAAAGAATTCATCTTGATTGAGCCTTATTCTTTTGTGCAGATGGTAGAGTGCGAATATGATATGATAATGTAAAATTTGTGGAAAGTATGATTGATGTGGTAGGTAAGGAGAGAGAATATGAAAAGTAGAGGAGAAAAGTGAGTAGAGAGAAAGTTATGATTGTTGTAGTAAAGTGTAGTATGGTATGGTATAGTACTATTTTAGTAGTGTGGTAAATTGTGGTATAATATGGATGGAATCATGGAAAACAATTGGGCTAGTTGTCTATATTTTGATATTCTTTGTTGGTTTTTTGTTGTTGTCTTTTTGTTGTTTACTTGCAGTTTCACAACTTTGTTGCGAATTCTTCAACGGTTCAGACTTTGAATAATAAAAGAAAACTCTATGTGATGAAATAATTTTTTTGAAAGAATCTCTTTTAATTTAAAAATTTTGAATAATAAAAAAACTCTATGTAAGGAAATAATTTTAAAAAAAATCCTTTTTAATTTTAAAAATTAGAAAACATATTATGTGACATAAAGAAGGGTGGATGAATGATCATTTAATTCATTAACTTCAAAATTTCATAAGAATTACTAGTAATTTGTAAGAATTAATGAACAATATGAAGTACTGTACGTACTGTATGACAAGTTGTAAAATAAGTGCTATTGTGCTAATGCATTAATGCAAAATAAATGATGGTTCGTCTTCATTTAATTTTGGATCAACATTAGTGTATTCAATTACATGTCAGTTGCTATGTCAGCCTATAATCAATTTGAACAAGTTATCCATAAGTTGGATTATTTTTAAAAAAAAAACCGAACAATTTAAATAATATCAGAAGGGTACAAAAAATTTAGAACAAGTTAGTTAATTTAATGAAAATTCCAGCAAAGAAAGAAATTTGTTTACAGAGAGAGTGAGGGACTGTCAAAAAAAGGGATTGGTAACTACAGAGCTTGTCTTATGGAAATACAGCGGAGGAAAAAAAAACTCACAAAAAACTCCGACCTGCCGGATTCGAACCAGCGACCTAAGGATCATCTGAGGGATTACCCACTACAGTCCTCCGCTCTACCAACTGAGCTAAGGTCGGATGTTGATAATGGGCCATATTAGTCAATTTAAGACTGTTTGCAGACACACTATATATTACAGTATTCCTCGCTCTTCACAGGGTAAAAAGGGGGGGGGGGGTGTTTTTAAGGGCTTAAGGGTAACGAGAAATTCCTAGATAAGAATATAAGATATACTCCCTTCTTCCGTGAGTGTCGGATCCATGGACACCATGATCCCATTCGAGGAAAAAAGAATCACAAATAAGTTTTAGGAAAATTTGGAGTATGAAAATACGATGAATGATCCCATTTTATAATATACTATCATTGAGAACATCATAAGAAAAATCTTATAATTCTCCCTTTGGTGTCTCAAAGTTATGGCCTATTGTAAAACTAAGTTTTTTTCTGAGACTTAATATAAAGTTCCCCATTCTTAAATTAAGATAGAGTGTACAATTGGCGTAAATGTACTATAATTATGAGTTAGAAGTCGCAAGACACTGATGAGATGTCATTTGTTTATTATTTAAAGTCTAAGTTAGACTAAAAAATTTACATCCAACCATTCAAGAGAAGGCATAATTCTATGAAGAGCAAGAACTCGGCAGCAAAAAGGAAAAAATACAACAAACACGAACAATAACATACACAGCCTTAAATACCAATGAGCTCTTAGCTCATTTGGTATGAGCTGCACTCTGGTATCTCAGAGGTCCCATGATCGATTCTTGGGAGCAGCAACAGACATGTATGCCTAGCAACAGAAATGCAAAGCTAAAACAAAAAAAAAACTGCTCTCAAAATATTGGCTCATGACCAATTCCACACGCCACTGTACATGTTAAGAGTAGTCTATCCATTATTTCCTTTTTTTGTTCCTCTTAAATGTCACGGAATTTTCCGGAATCATCCGGAATGTCCCGGAATATTCTAGAAATATCCGGAATATTCCGTAACTTTCTTGAAGTCTCCAGAGTTCTCTAGACTATTCTAGAATTCCCTAGAATTCCTTAGAGTTCTCTAGACTCATGAATGTCCTAGAATATTCTAGAGTATTCTACACATGTATAGATTATTGGATACTTGTATAGATGGTTCTAGAGGCACAATATGGACCGTTAGATCAAATCAATCTCCACCGTCCATTGAGGAGGTGGAAGTGTATAAATACCCCCTTGGGGTCTCATTTGTATCCATCCACCAATTGGAAGCAATACTCAAGAGCATTCTCCCAAACACACTCTTATCTCTCTTCTTATTCTTCAAAGCTTTCTTAGTCTCTTATAGTCTAAGTTAAGCTTGTGAAAGGCTTACTAGCAAACTTCCAATATAAAATCGGGTTAAAGTTTGCTAGCGCCGTACGGGCGTTGTACAAATTAAAGTCACCCCGTGACATAAAGCAATGAATAAGCGAATTAAGCAATAAGAAATTGTCACTATATTCCACAGCTACCTCATGGTCTCCTGGAAGCAACAAGACAAAACATGTCAAAAAGTACTAATATATAAAAGGATTTTTGGCCACAAATAATCGGTATTCAAGGGCTTGTTACTAGGAATAATCCAAAGTAACTTTCCGAAAAGCTGACGTGGTGACTGGAAATTTCCTTTTTGAAGTATGAATAAACAGTACTTTCCGGTCGCCACGTCAACTTTCCGGTGCTAGAAATTGATTATGGACTACTATGAGTAAATAGTAAAAAAGTACAGACTGTCAGTAGCTGAAAAGTCACTCTAAATTATTCTTAGTCAGAAGCCCCTCAGCATGAACTATTTGTGGCCAAAGCCCCTATATAAAAAGAATATTTTTTTATAAAAATATATTTTTTTTCAATTAAAATATTATATGAAAAATTATCAATAGAAAACAATAGATGCGGTTAAATTTCATACATTGAAACCACTAGAATTGAGCTGCCAAGGATGAAAGCTATAGTTTGCTCTGGTTTGATACAAACCCAGCACTTTGCAAAACTAACGAGATCAACACATACTTGTCTTTGACACATCATTGTTACACGACGATAACAGGTGACACTTTCCAGCGCAAGCGCAAGCACAAGACCCTGGAAAATAAGGCTCTAAACTTTCCACACTTAGTTGATCATGGGAATGGGGTTCCTTCTAATATGTTTTCAGCTCAAATACAATACAACAATACATCTACTCCATTGCTCTGCTGCATGTTCTGAAGCAATCGTCTCTTTAATTCCCAGTGTTGTACAAGACCCAGCAAAGGTCAGACTTCTTCTTTTTCGGCTTCAAGGTAAAAGGCAAATTAGGGCTCTAGTACGGTTAATCAAGTGATTTTCTGCTGTGTGAGAGACAAACAGCATACAACAACGAGCTTCCTTACACGTCATTAGTCGAAGTCCCACTCTGAACTCTCAGATTCACCATCGCCGAATGCAACCATGCCCGGTGGAGTCTGACATAGAGAGGAGAAAATTAGGTCAGTCCATCCATTACATTGAAATGATGCAACAAGGAGATACCAAAAGTTGAGTTTAACTCAAGTTAACAATGCAATTTTTTTATCAGAGCAAGTTACTAGGAAGTAGATGCTATTTACAAAATCTTGTTGATTAAAGAATATCAATAGGGAAGATCACCAAATGTGCATAGCTAGGGTCCAGGCAGGCTGCTCAACTCTGTTAGAAGATACTCAATTCCAGGCTTTTGTATTTTTTATATTTATATCACCAATTTTCGTTACGGAAAATCTCAGCGGAAGTGTGTTACCACCTTTGCTTTGAAAGGCGTATAGTCACCACAATGAAAACATGATCGTATAGTCAAAAGTACAATAAGTTATTACGATGACAAGAAAGATTGAAATTGGACATGGAAGAGCGAGAAAAGTTTACGTGAGATATTTGGATACAATTTTGAGAGATACCGTTATTTGCAACTGTACATTACAGGCGAATTCTACATTATGAAGCTTTCTACCAATGATATCGCCTATTACTAGTCAAGAGGTCAACCACGTTGACCTGCTGAATTTCTCGTTCATAGAATTCAGGTGATACAGATTTCAGGTCAGAAAAGTCACATTTCAATCCAAGGTATTCTCACCACTTTTAGGTGAAGATTTGGGAAAAGGTTAATTTGTACAGGTCTCAATCAACCTCTAGGATAAAAAAGGTGGATATATAGTCCATATTTGATGGAACTAGGGGAACACATTGATCCAACAGAGAAGTGTGCTTTAAAGCAAAGAAGAGTACCTGCACATTAGCAACATTAAAACCTCGATGAACCTTTCTAGTTGTAGGATTAATTGATGATGGTTTATTCAACATCGCACCAAACTTGGTGATCAAAGAAGTTACTTGCTGAAGCTGAAATTGCAACCCTTCCATCTGCTGAGATTGCATCTTTAGCTGTTGGGATTGCCTCTTCAATTGTTTAGATTGCATCTGAAGTTGCGCTTGCATAAGTTCATGGGTCTCACCCATAGCTACCACAGCAAAACTCAACCTCTCGACTTCAGCTGATGTATCAGATGCCATGTAGGCGCTTTTTCTAGCCTCTCCTCCAACCCGGGCTTTCTTATTTGGGGTGAAGCTTCCAGCTGAGAATCCTCTTTTTCTCAACTCTGCTTGAACCCCAAAAACCTTGGTTCGGTAGACTCCAGATCCATACCCTAGTGGTCGTTGATCATCATCCGAGTACATAAGTTCACTGAAAACCTCATTCTCAAGGGCAACATGCTCTTTGGAGGATGACGTAGCACCACGTTGAGCAAGCATCGTCGCAGCTGTGTCCTAAAAGGCAAAATTATGCTTAGCTCCAGCAGCAGCCAGAAAACAACAAAAGAGGAGAAAGACCGAAAAAAGGAGGATGAGGGGATAGTTCTGGATTTATGGGAAACCCACGCCTTAGGCACTAGATCTCAAACCAATAGCAACATTGGGTTTGGCACAAAAAATTCCAAAGTACTTTGCATATCGTAACTTTTCACCATTTAACTTAGGAAAAAGGCATCAAGGCTGTCTCTATATGATCAAACCCTCAATAAGAAAATAAACACTCAGATGATCACAATAGTAGCAAATTTGTGTCTATTGCTGTTGCTTTCAGCAAATCTTATTGCAGCAATCTATTTCAGCAGGATTCAGGCATTAGATTTTTGCAGAGCCAAGAGAACCCATAATCAATATTAACATGACAATAATGTGAATAATAGTCTCAAAAATAAAAAAAAAAAGATGGCGACCATGAATGACTGGTCTTTATTCCTTACCTAAGTATCACTAAATCAAATGAACACACAAAGTATAGGATATACAGAGAATACGACTCTTTGATATTACATGATTGAGGGAAGCATTTAGCAACGAAGCAGGACAAAAGGAAGACAGGGGGAGCTTTTTGGAGACAAAGAGCAAGTAGGATTAATGACTGATCTCATAAATCGTCCACCAACAAATACAATCTCAAAATCTAACAGCCAGTAAGTGAATTATATTGTCTCAAGATAAAAAGGAGATAAGGTCTCAGGTGCCTGTCAAGTGTCAGCACAATGGAAAATGAGAGTCATCGAACATTTGATCCATGACGATGCTTCTCAAATTGTGGTTCCTCAGCGTTCTAACAAACTTTTGTAAATACAGTGATTGAGATGCCTATGACAGAAATTCAATGCCTGTTAATGGCCAAATAACAGTTGAACAGCCATATCTACACTACAAGGTGTCAACACTCAACAGCAGGACACATATCAACAATCAAGTGCTCCCCAGTTAAAGCTGCTGCAAATTATTAATTCATCCATACCAAGAATTCTTTGGATGCATCTTCCACATAAGTGCCATCCTTTCTCTGGTGGGTTTGAACAAACCACTCTAAAGCTCCCGGTTCCCTTCCATGTACCCTTTCCTGTTAGTTGGGTTCAGCAAAATCCACTTATCAACGAATTCAGAAACAAATTGTTTGGGCTAGTTTATCTTCTATATTCCAGATTATGCACTTACAAATTCATCTCTCTTCCGAGCATAGCTCTTGGATCCTGTAGTGTGAAGATGTATCTGTGAAGCACGTGCTTCCTTTCCCTTAACAGATAAATGCTGCAAGAAAAATGTAATAACCTTTTTTGGTATTCATTAAAGAAAAAAGAAACTACACAAAAGTCCTAACAATCCCACAACCAAAATGCAATGACGACTCAATGGTATTAGAGAGTAGACACATCAATGAGCAAAAAGGCTTCATTTCTGCCGCAATATCCCGGACGAATTATTACATATTATACATAGAGCTGGAAGTAGGGCTGTAACTAAACTGAGCAGCTCAGGCTCCAACTCGATCAAAGCTTAGTTTACCCGAGCTCAGTTCGCATGTCTATCTACCGGAGCCTGAGATAAAAGATTCTTGGCTCGATTAAGCTCATTTAAGTATTTTAGGTAGGAAGTAGGTTATGTTCCATGGATATAGGTAAACTTTATATTAATTAGATGTCTAACATTTAACATTAGAGCACATTTGATGTTTTTCTTTAAGTTGGGTAAAATTCAAGTGCTAATGTTTAAGTTTCGCTTGACTAAACACTTATTATAAAAAAAAAATATAAAAAAAATGTTATTTTCTAGCAAAGTTACACAAATATCGAGAATTTACTTGAATTTCATTTTGAATTTGGAATATTTTAAATAAAGAACATAAACACTGAACCCAACCAGAGCTCGAGCCCGAGCCAGAGCCTAGCCTAGACTTTGCAAGCATGACGAGCTTCGAGCCAAGCTTTTTCTAACCGGTCTGAGGCAACAACTTGGGCTCGGCTCGGCTTGTTTACACCCTTAACGGGAAGGGGACAAGCGAGAAAGGTGATAAGAATGGAAATAACCTATATATATAGCCTTTGGACAAGGAAAAATTTTTTAAACCAAAGGGTGAAGATGCAAAGAGAGCAGCCAAGGTCAGAATATTTAAATTGTAAAACCCACCAATATACTAGCATCAAAGTCTACAATTTTTAACACTGAGGAATATAAGTTCCTTGTATCCCAGTGACACAGAACCCTGATCAGAGAAAGCAAACCTAAATAGTACCTCGTATTTGTCTGAAAACCAATATGCTACGAGTTTTGTCCACTGGCTTGGAACCACCCCTTTTGGGACAACACTAGCAACTTCTTCTTGTGTTTTCCCCGGTATCTTATATGTCTTCTTGAGCCTATGCCTGTAGATTCTCCATTTTGATGAAACATGCTTTAGTACTTCACGGTTGATCTCTTCTCGTTCAGGAAGCACAAATTTTTGCTACATGCACATTTCATAGTTAGAAAAAATAAGTTATATTAACAAAAAGATACAGAGCTTGTGCTATAATTTCAAAGACTCACCCGAATCAGAGTTACAATGTCCGCTTTAATTCTTTTATCCACTTTAAACCAATTTTCATCACCAATAGGACATATATCACCGGTCTTTGCTACATCTCCAAGAAATCTGACTAGGACATAACCACCCTTCCTGATTGGCTGGTCTAATGAATTGAATGGGACCACAAATCTTACTCCAGGTTGGAGAGACCAGACATGCCGAGGAGTTATCTTACCACCCTTCCTGCCACGTTTCCCATTTAAATCTGCTCCAATGTTTGAAAGAAAAACAGATAAACCAAAAAATGGGAAAGGGTTAAAGTGTAATTTTGGAGGCATACATGCAAGTCATCAATCAACAAAGCCATAAATATAAAAGAAAAAGGAAAAACAAAGCAATAATGAACGAATCGCCAATAAAGGCATTTGATGAACCACTTATATGCAACAAATATACATTTCAGCAATGAACATAAAGAGATGAAACTAGAGGTATTCCAGGACAAGAGAAAGATGGGCAGAAGGGATCCAAGCAGTAATAATATTACAGAAATAGGCGGTCTCTTTCTCAAAAAAAAAAATATTACAGAAATAGACATGGAAAAACACTAAAAAAATTAAGATATAAGGAGACACAAGGATGAATGAGGCAAAGAAATGCTTTGGATGCAAAAATACCTCAAGGCCTTCATGATCAAGTAACAGTTAGTAAATGTAGGTAGAGAGAGAAAACAAGAAACATCAACATGTAAACCGAAGAGTAGATTGAAGTGAAGAAAAAGTTGGGATATGGGGCGCAGATAGGACCCATTTGGACAAATTCAATTATACAATCGCAAGCATATTCAACTTATCAAAATAGAGCATATATTCAACTTCTACAGAATCAACAGAAAAACAACCAAGTGTTAGCGCCATACACAAGCAGCTGTAGGTCACTTGCCACAGACCAAATTCACTATGACTGAAGGTCCAATGCAATGATGAAATTTCCGTTCCACATGCAACATACCTAGCAAATATACCTAACGTGGTAATGATCTCTCCACCCAGTAAAGTATTTGGATTTCAAAACAAATATTAAGAGATAAACAAACTTTTTTAAAAAAAAAGGATACTACCAAATGGGGTAAGATTAGGAAACAGAAACACCAATAAGATCATGTACCAAATTCTTAGGGCCATCAATTATTATTGGAAAATGTTATTACCTCTCATCTCCACCTCCTCCATCTCATCAAACTCTATATCATCATTCCAGTTTGAAAGTTTTGCATGCCTTGGTTGAGAGTCTTCCAGTTCAACAGGTTCATCATCATCTTGAACCCAAAGTGATGATCTTTTGGGAGTCTTCTGTTGGCTAGGAGAGTCAGCACGAAGTTGTTGAGTTACTGGAGGAGCAGGGGTCTGCCTTTCTGATGCATTTCTTTGGCTGCTCCTGACATCATCATTCGGCTCCGTGGTTGTAGCTTCTATAGGCTCAATCGTTGGAGGATCTTCAGCCTCGTGATGCTGAACCTCATCCTCAGCATCATCAGGAGCAGGCTGAAAATCACTATTCTGACGCCCAAGTGTCCGTCTTAATGAGGACCTAAGTTGGCGAGGAGGCTCGGCAGCAAGGGACTGGCTCGGTGAAGGGGTATGTCTTCTGGCCCTACTTCTCTTATTGAAGCCAGCATCATCTGCCTCAGTAGCAGTACCTTGTGCTCGTTGGCTCACTGCTTTCCCACCTCTGTCTCCCTCTGTCTGGTTGAAGCTTGAACTTGGCAGGGTCTCTGCAGCCTGGATTTCCTCAGCATTCACATCATGGATTACCTGGGAAAGAATGTCTTCAACTGACTGGACCGTGGGATCTTTAGCTTTAGAAGCTTGCACATTTCTGGACTTTTTACTTCGATAGCTCATGGTTCTGCTCAGGCACTAAGTTTCTGCCAAAATAAATTGCACACTCATTAATTTACCACCCAAATCGCTTTATATGATACGAATTCAGAAAACATAGAAGCAAATAACACCCCCCCCCCCAACATATAATTACATAGTGGCGGTGTGTTCTGGGCAATGGGAACCCGTCAGCACACAAAAAAAAAAAATCCAAATTTCTGTTAAAAAGTACTCAAAATTTGGATAGCAATGGAAAAATCAATTTAGGAAGGTCAAAAATAAGACATTGTTCTGCAGAATTCCTAGATCCCTCGTCAATTCTCAAATTAATAAGGACTTAAACTACTCTCTGTAAAGTGAAAATCATCAAGCTCAACTCAACCATAAATAGAACATGCAATCACAATGAAGCAAATGACAGACTCTATTACTACAACTAACGTCGCAAATGGCTCGATTATCACCTCTCAAACCCTAAAATTGAGCAAATCTCAAATTATAAAGAACTTAAACCACTCTCTGGTAATGTATAAATCATCAGGCTCAAATCAACAATAAATCGTACATGCAAGTACAATGAAGTACATGACAGTCTCTATTACTACAATTAACGTCGCAAATGGCTCGATTATCACCTCTCAAACCCTACAATTGAGCAAATTTTGCTGCCTCGAAGACCCCTTCCAAAATCCCCCACAATCTCAACCATACAGTAAGCACAAACTCGACCAAAACAACTATAGCAATTCCAGATTTAACAATCACATGAACACAACAAACCCTAAAGTAAGAACTTCCATTTGGGGGAAGGGGAATCGAAGAGAAAGAAAGAAAGGTACTACCTTGCGGAATGGCATACAGCGTTGTTTGATCAGCGGAATCAGAAGTTCGCCGGATTTCTGGTCGGAATTCCCAGCCGACGGCGAGGCTGCTCCGGATAGTGACGAGTGGAAAGCGACTGTTTTCTTCCCACTATCCTCTCTTTCTCTCTCTCTTGCAACACTGTTGACAGTGGTTTACCACTTGTGTTATACCTTTGACACGCTGAGTCGTAGTAATAAATTACCCATGACAACCTAGATAAACGGGTCATTCTTAGCGTTGCTAAAATTTGTCCGACCCGAAGAAATTGGGTTGATCATCGATTCATTGATCAAATGTTTAAACATAATATTTTTCTTTTTTCTATTATTCGAACCTAATTTTGACTTAAATTTAGTTTCATATGACTTATCCGATACAGGACAAATGGATTCAAACATCACTTTCTCGTCTAAGTTTAACATTGATCGAAACAAATTTGACCCGAACCCAAATATTTGTCAGAACCATTCCAAAGGATTAAAGTTTATATTTCGATGGTCACTTTTGTGAACTCTCTCATTTCTATATTAATTGGCCTTCCTGAAAATTGGATTAATCAAATTTTGAAAATTTGATCATTAATTTTTTAATGTATATCATGATTTATTATATAAGATTATCATTGTAAGATTAATTACGAAACAAAGTAATGTACTAAGACCATGTTCTTTTGCGTGGTAGTTGGTACCATACCACAACAACCACATTTTATCACACTAACAACAAATACCTACATTTTCCAATGCTTATTGCAAGACGTAACTATACAGCTTTGAATCCTAGAGAGAGAAGCTCTACCTTTTCTCTAAGTTTTCTGGGGTTTTAGGTGACTAGTTTGGGGTGTATTGCCAGGTAGGGAAAGGTGTAAGTCCGGAGTGGTTGGTGTGTTGGTTTAGTTCTTAACAGGCCAAGCTGTTGTCCATAAAAGGGAGTGGCCAGCCGGAGTGGTGCCTGTGTCTATGTCCTCGTTCATCCGTGTGGTGCTTTGTGGTTCCTGCGAAGTTTGCAGTGCTGTAACTGAGGTGTAGGGTTTTTAGACAGGTGGGGTTGCTCGTCGTACAATTCCGGGAGGCCTCCTTTAGAGTAATGGTGCTTGGGAGGTTGGTCTGGGGGTTTGGGACTGGTGTTAGGGGGTGGTTTGGGGTTGGTGGCGAAGGTTCTAGATTTTCTCTATGGGAGAGTGTTCTGGAGTATAAGGGGAAGGTAGGGAAGGTTAGTGGCCCATTACGAATTCTTTGTGGGTTGATGTTTTGGGTTGCAAGGGGAGTTTCTTTAGTCTGGGTTGTGAGAAGTAGAATTGGGCTTTGGGCCGTTTTGTTGGAGTCAAGAATTTCAAGCGTATTGTAGAAGATTGTGTATATCGGATAGTGGAAGGGTCGTAGGCTGGGCGGCTGGGTTATTTATGTGGATAGATAAATTTCAGTAGGAAAAGAAAGCGTGTAGAAGGGATATGGTTGGGTTTTATGATGATGATGGGACAGTAGGAGTAATTTTAGTAGTTGGGGAGTAAATGGGGAATTCAGGCGGGGCTTGTCAAAGGGAGGAAAAGACCTAAGTGCCCTTGTATATTCCCCCATTTAGAGGGGGGACAAAAGAGTTACGCAAGAGAATAAGGCATGGGGATTTCTCTATAAAAGGAAGGGGAGGGGTCAGGGGTCTTTCTATCCTTTTTTAGTGTCTGGAGGGAGTGGGAGTAAGTTCAGATATTCTCAGAATTATCGTGTTCGTTCTTCTTTTCATACCACAAAAAAGAGAATGGAGGGAGGTAGTAGGAGGCAAAACACTGTTAGTTTTCCTTCGGGTCCATGTATGGGAGCGAGAGTGGACCTTAGTCCGCCTCCATTGGGGGTGGATGTAAGGTTGGATCATACTTTTATTGGGTACATCACCGATGGGAAGGACTGGGAGGAGGAGGCTCTGCAGAGGCTGGTTGATGCTAACTGGATGGTGAGAAGTGCCGTTTGTGTCAAGAAGGTCGGAGAGAAGATGTTTTCCTTCTGGTTTATGCATCCAGAAGACTGCCTGGATATGATGGCGTAGTATTCTGTGAACTTTGATGGCTCACTGATGGTGCTGCAGAAGATAAATGTTGATATGCGTCCGGAGGATGTCCGGTTTACTTCGGTTTGTTTGTGGGTCCAGATTGAAGGGCTCCCTTTCTGGCAAAAGTGGGCCAGTACGGCGATAAAACTTGTCCGGACGTTTGGGGACGTGATTGATGTGGGGATTCATGGGGTGGCTGACCTGACCCTAAATAATATTCGCATTTTAGCTAGGGTGAACTTGTCGAAGATGCTGGTTGCGGGGGCGTATGCAAGAGATGACCATGGCAATATCCACTAGGTCAATTTCAGGTATGAAAATGTTTTCATTTTCTGCAAGAAGTGTGGCCGGATAGGGCATCATAGCTTTGAGTGCTCTTTACCTGAAGTGGTGGCGAGAGAAGAGGTGAAGAGTAGGATTTTGGAAGCTACAAGGTTGGGGCATGCTATTATTCCTGGGGAGAGGGTCTGCAATACGGGGAAAATTAGGGCTTTTCCTATAAAGAGGGGGTATCTGACTACTCGGCTGCGGCTTGGGCAACGTCAGCATCCTACTTCGACTGAGCCTGAGCTGCATTATCCTGAGTTTCTCGAACTGCAGGAAGTTGGTGTGAATGGGTTTGGACCAGCCATTGATATCTCCTCTGAGGAGCGGGGGGAGACCAGTAATGCAAGAAGACGAAGGGGGCTATCTGAGGAAGGGGAAAGGAGGACTGGGAGGATAGTAAGGCACAGAGGGGAAGGGTCCCAACCTAGGGGACATAGGGAGAGTGAAAGGAAGGTAAGTGAAGGAGGAGACACGGAGGCGTTGATGGATGTTGATGGAAATTGAGGGCTTATTAAGGAGGGGAATGGTGGGAATCTGGGGGGGTGACTCTGATGTTAATGAAGGGGAGCCGATGGAGGATGGCAACACAGAAAATGAAGACGATGAACCGGAAGAGGATGAAGAGGAGGATGGAGGAAATGAGGACCAAGATGAAGATAATGATGACTCCTCCGGGAATGGAGGGGATGAAGGCGGCAATGCTAATGGTAATGGTGGGGATGAGCCTACTGAGGATAGTGACGCTGAGAGTAAGCACGAAAGAGGGGAGGGTAATGCTAATGATGGGAGTGGCTCGTTTCGTCCGGGGAGCCTTGGGCAGGGTACGCCGCTGAGGGAAGTCTTAAGCAACGTGTGCATGGGAGAATCTCAACGATCCATACAGACACGTTCAGAAAGTGTGTTATTCTCCCATTTGGAGAGAACTGGGGGCCCAATTGGATCCTCCATGCATATTCTTTCAAGTAGTCCTTTTTCCTCAACGGGACCACCAGAAGACCAAGGAGATATTATAAGAGCTGCAATCAGACACTTGAACTCGGGGGGGCCTTCTTCAGGTAACACCCATGAGGGCAATCCCGTCTTTTCATTTGATAATTTGGATAGTAATTTTCCGAATTTCTACTTTACTATTTTTCCTCTTGGGGAAGGGTCGCTTTCATTTGGGGAAAGTTGAGCGGTTGCTGGGGGAGTTGTGTCGGCCCAAAATGCCCTTGGTTCGCCTCATTTACTGGGTAAATTTATGCTAATCCCCTTGTTCCGTTGACTAGGCTGGGAAGGGGGGAATCGTATTTATATGAGAGGGGGAGTCGAGCAACTAGGGAACTGAGAATCAAACCAGTTTGGATAACCCTTGGGGGCAAGTCCCTAAGTACGCCCCGAGTCTTTTCCAGGTTACTGAGTCGGACCCGGAGGGTGTGTACTGGTTGCAATATACTCCAAACGGGTCTATTTCGGAAGACACCTTGAGTATGGGAGGGAGGATTGGTGTTAATCAGGTCGAAGAGAATTTCACTTGGCCACCTATTTATGAGGAGAAGGGTAGGCCAGAGGAGGTTGATTCTGTGGGGGAGGAGGAGACTTTTGTAGGGCTTGACAATACTGTTACTTTCAAAAAATCCACTTCTTCAAAATCTAGTTCCTTGGATTCAACTGTGGGCAGGATGGGCGTTTCTCGCAAGAAACGACAGCGACAAACCAGGAGTGAAGAAGTGGATGGGGAAGATCAAGGAGATGAAGCTTCCTCGATTTCTGCTGAAGAAATTGGGAGGTTCAGACTCAAGAAGCAACGGAAGGACCAAATGGTGAATATTTTGCAAAGGGAGTTTGAAGCGTATCTCAAGGTGAAGGAGAAGAAGAGAGATTCTGAGTGGTTTTCAGTGCTTGCTGAAAGGGTGGCGGAGGCAGCCTAGGAAGTGCCTCCTTAATCGCCATGATAGTTGTTGCTTGGAATTGCAGAGGTTTTAGGGCAAGCGGACCTCTCTGCAATTCCCTACGTCCGCTAGATTTCTTTTTGTGTGAAGTTGGATGTAATATGTTTGTTTGAGTCAAAACAGTCTATGGATGATGCTAGCTTGACTATTAAGAAGACGGGGTTTCCTTTTTTTGCTGGGGTGGATGTTGTTGGTAGGGCGGGGGGTATTATTGTAGGATGGAGGCAGGATGCCTTATTTCCAGTTGTGGTTTGTGATGTTAATTTTGTAATCCTGCAAACGTCTGGAATGAATCAAGCTTTATGGTATGTTGTGTTTGTGTATGGCTGCCCTTACCAGAATGGAAGGCAGGAAGTGTGGGACCGATTGGGTTGTGTTCTTAATACATTGCAAGGGCCTTATGTCCTCCTTGGGGATTTTAACCAAGTTGAGAATTAATTACAAAAATATGGGGGATCAGCCAATATTAGAGGGGGAAACCAGTTTTTTGCCTGGAAGGATAGCTTGGGGCTTCATGATGTATCCTACACAGGTGTTTCCTATACCTGGACAAACAAACGGGATGGTGTTGACAGTATTTGGGAACGTATTGACCATGCTTATGCTTCTGAGAACTGGCTGGAGGCTTTCCCTCTATCGCTTGTGCACAATTTTCCCATTGTTTTTTCGGATCATTCTTTAGTTGCTCTTCATGTTAAGAGTGGGCAACAGATTAGGAGAACTTCTTTCAAGTTAGACCCTTGGATAACGAAGTTAGGTGCTTTCGTTGAGGAATTGGGCAACATGCTAAATTCTTGCCATATCTGTGGAAGCGCGTCTTATAAATGCACTAAAATGGTTGAGTATGATTCGACAAATGGGGAAAAAATTGGTTTGTCAGCTGAAGGAGGAGCAATTTCAGCCTGTGTCGAAAGCAATGGAGGATCTGCAGGAATTACAAGATGGTCTGGCAAGGTTTGGGATGGAGGATTCTGCTTTTGCTAGAGCACTAAGTAAGGAGAAGGATGTGAAGGAGATGATAAAAGCCATGCATGAATTTTGGATCCACAAAAGTAAGGTCAGGTGGACCGAGCTTGGAGACCAGCACGCTGCCTTTTTCTTTGCACAGTTCAAACGAAGGCAGGCTTTTAATAAGATTAATTGTTTAACCTTGAGGAGTGGGCTTGTGTCTTTTAAGGAGGAGGACTTCCTAGAGGAGTTCTTTACGGAATATTCGGGCCTCTTTAGGCCCAGCCAAGTTATGCCAAGCCTGCGTAGTCGTGCCTTGGGCCAAGTGGTGGGGGCTATCAAGAATTCCCTTTCGGAAGGGGAAAAAGAGTTCCTTCTGAAGCCATTCACTCGTGAGGATGTGGAGGGCGTTGTTGCGAATCTCCAAGGAGGGAAGAGTCCAGGGCCAGATGGAATTCCGCCAGAGTTCTTTAAGAATTGTTGGGGGCGATTGGGGACCAGGTGGTTGAAACTCTTTTGGAGGTCGTCAATGGTGGGGTCTTTGTGGGAGAAATTAATAACACCAACATCTTTCTGTTGGAAAAGAAGCCGGTGGCTCAACAGGTTAGTGATTTCCGACCGATTAGTCTTTGTAATGTGATTTATCAGATAATCGCTAAATGCCTTGTCCAGAGACTCCGCCCAGTTGTTGGTTCGCTTGTTTCGGAATGTCAATCCGCCTTCGTACCGGGAAGGTTAAAGGAGGACAATATTTTGGTGGTCCATGAAGTCCTTCATTATTTAGCCAATAAAAGGTCTGGTACTCAGTTTGCTGCGCTGAAAGTAGATATGAGCAAGGCGTATGATAGGATCCTGTGGGATTTCTTGGAGGCGGTGTTGATAAAGATGGATTTTCCTCAAAAATGGGTTTCGTTACTTATGCGGTGTGTATTGACTGTGAGATACTCAATTCTGGTTAATGGAGTTAATTCTAAAGCTATTGTGCCGACTGCGGGGCTCCGTCAGGGGGATCCTCTTTCGCCCTACTTGTTTATATTGTGTATGGAGGCGTTGTCCGCTACCATTGAGGACGATGTCGAACAGGGGCGAGTGAGGGGTGTCAAAGTGGCCCGGTGTGCTCCACAAATCTCTCATTTATTCTTTGCGGATGATGCATTGTTCTTCTCTGAACTTGAAGCTGGGTCTTGTTTACAACTGAAACAATCTATTGATCGGTACAGTATGGCCTCGGGTCAGAACATCAACTTAGCAAAGTCTTCTGTTTGTTTCTCAAAAGGTGCATCCCCGCAGGAGAAGGAGGGCCTGAAGGTTATCTTCGGGTATCCTGAAGGGGGATATTTCCAGAAGTGTCTGGGAGTTCCGACTAGGATGCAGCGAAAAAGGATGGATCAATTTGGGTTTATGATAGATGATGTTAAGAAGAGATTGGAGTCTTGGAAATTCAAGATGCTTTCAATGGCGGGGAAGTTGATTCTCATTAATGCAGTGCTGGTTGCGCTTCATCAGCATGTGTTTAAGATTTACTTGATCCCGCAAAGGGTCGTTGACCATATTAACTCAGTCATCATACAGTTCTTATGGGGGAAAATGGATGGGACCAAATCCATTCATTGGAAGGACAAGCTATCGGTCTTTCAAACTCGGGGTACTGGGGGGCTTGGAGTACGACATGTGGGGCGCTACAACAAAGCTCTTTTGTTGAAACAAGCGTGGCGAACGTATGAAAATCAGGAGTTGCTCATTTCGAGAATTTGGAAGGCAAAATATGGAGTTTCGTCACCGATTACTAAGCTGAAGGTGCTAAAGTACAGGCTGGTAGTTCGGCTACTTGGAAGGGTTTACATAAGGTGGTTGATAGTGTGAGACATAAGTTGGTGGATTCCAATGTGTGCTGGTGTGGGGAGGAGGCTGAGGATGTGGAACATCTGTTTAGGAGGTGTATAATTGCAAGGCATGTGTGGCGTGGGTCGCAGTTGGGAATTTGTCCTGAAGTAAACCCGCATGTGGGATGGTGGGACTGGTTGAAAGGGTGGCTGCTTTACTTGAAGAAAAAGGAGGAAGGTCAGTTGTTAGTGGGGGAGTTTGTAGCGGTCATGTGGACTATATGGAAGGCGAGGAATGCTGTTTGCATTGGGAAGCAGCCGATATCTACGAGTTTACTAGAGAGCTTGATGAACCAAGTGATGAAGGAACTATGTACGTGGAGGAAGAAGTGGAAACAAGGCGGTTGGGGTGGGGACGGACATCCGGTTGTTACGACAGTGGAGTTTGTGTGGGAAGGCCTGGGTGGGTCGGACGGAGAATTTCTATTCATAGTGGATGGAGCTAAACAACGGCAATCAACCTTGATCACTGCGGCTTGGGTTCTGATGAAGCAAGGGAGTAGAGTTAAACAGGGGGATATGAGAAGCAGAGGCGTGCCCGTTCTCTTTTGCGAGCTCATGGCTGCCTTTTGGCTCTGCGGGAAGGGGACGGGATGGGTTTGAATCACATCGTCATCTGGACTGACTCTACTTGTGTGGTGGAGGCTTTTTTAAAACCTAACAGGTGTCTGTTGAGTGCAGGTCTCTTATTTGGAGTTGCTTGGATGCAACCAAGAAGATTGGCTCGAACAAGATTGTGAAGGTTCCCAGACAATGTGTTCAACCAGCGCATCAGGTGGCCAAGCAGGTAATCCGACGATCAGAGGGCATTACTTAGATGTTTTAGCTGGTGTCTTGTGTTCTTTTGTTTCCTTGTTTATTTTGGTTCTGTCTCGTCTTGCAAAAAAAAAAAGAAAAAAAAAGAGCATGTCCAATGCTTGTTCCAAAATATTGGAATTTTGGTGGGGGGCCACCCTTCCACCTCATATAAAATTCCTACTTTTTGAAAATTCATTCCATCCTACCTACAACCATAAAAACTTTTTCATCCTTTCTATTATATAATATTCAATGTAAGGCCCCTTTTAATTAAAATGTTGTAAGTTTGGTGGGGGACCAACTTTTTCTTTTTTTTAAAAGGTTTAAAATTGAATAAAGAAATATAATTGGATCTCTTCCATGGAACTATGCAATGTGTGTTCTTAGACAAAGTTCCACACCATCAAAGTTCTTGGGTGGAGGAAAATGAATGGAATTCTGTCAGAATTCCTATGTTAGAGTTCTGCGTTGGTATTGCTCTAACAACTTTTTCTTTTCCCACTTTTTTTCACCTTTTTGGGATTCACACCAATCACCTTTTACCACATTAATCATAATTTTTTCTTTCCTCATTTTTCTTATTACTTTTTGCCTTTTTTAAGACTCACCTACCAACTTACCACATCAACTATTATTATCTCGAATTTAACCACAAATAACCACATCTCACCACACAGACCACATTTTACCATATCACACTAAAACTACTATCTGCTAATAACCTATCACACAAAAGAACAAGATCTAAAAGCATAATTTTACAATTGCTAATAAAATATTATATAATAAATTATCAGTCAAAATCTCACATTGGACACCATGACAATGAGTTAAGTGACAAATAACATGGGATGGGAGAGTTTTAACATTTTAGTGGAATAAATTTTATATTGAAAGAAAGATATTTAATAAGTTCAACTTTAAGTCAAATTCACTTTAAAAATTAGTTATTTGATGGGTTTCTTACGGTAAGATATTGTACTTTGGTTGTATTGAATAATAATGTACGGAAATTTTTTTTTTGGACAATAATATACTATACTTGGGTGATGTTGGAGTATATTTCAACTGGAACTGATTCTGCTGGTGAAACACTCAGTGGTGGTTCTACATGGCAAAAAAAATTAAAATTTTGATTAAATTAATGTCATGTTAACAATTTCAAATAAATTATTTTTTAAAAAATAAAAAACAACAACTCATTACTCCGCATTTTTCCTAACCTAACAGTGTTATCTTTAAAAAAACAAATTTCCCCTCTACTTATTTGAACTTGCTGACATAAGACTAATTTAGTAAAAATTTTAATTTTTTTGCCTCTTCAGCCTATCACGTAAGATTACTACCGTTCCAAGTGCATTATTGTCCAACACCCACTAAATACAATATATTATTATCTAAAAAATTCAATTTATTATTGTTCAACATTCCTAAACTACAGTATATTAAAGTCCAAAATCCTTATTTTATCTATGACCTAAATTTGTTGATGTCCAATTCCAAATAAGTATTATCATATATAACTTCGAAAAATTACGAGTAACATCGTTCAATACGATTTCAATTGTGACAGTTTAAGCTCTAATTTATTTATGGTAACAATTTAGCTAATGAACGTGTAATAATGCACTGAATTTTTTTTTGGACACGAATACACTGAACTTTAAAGGTATTGAACAATAATGTACCCAAATCGATTCCATTGATGATTGACTTTATGATGGTCCTACGTGGCCAGCTAAAAAAATAACGTGGAAAAAAATTAAATTTTTTACCATATTTAAAATTACACGGAAGAGGGTAATGTTACTCAGTCCTAAGTAGGATAGAAAAAACAGTTTAATTGTTTTAATAAAAAACAAATCTCTATTAATAGTTACAGCTACTTATATTAGTTCCAAGGGAAAAAAAACAATTCTAGGTACACCTTGAAAGCAACATTACAATTTTTTCCTGAGGCAGAATGATACCGGAAAAAGAACTTTTATATATTAAAGCTTAACATCCTATAGTTTTCAGTAAAAATAAAATAAAAACAATTTTCTCAAGCTATGAACGGCTTAGATAGCTTGACTGCTTGACATCTTACTCTTGTCTATAATTCAACGATCAAAATGCATTATGCAAGCAGTAAGGATTAGGTAAGTCGATATCCAGTAACATCCTAAGGAAGAGAATAATTACTATTCCCCCTTAGCTTAGCTTAGCTTATAGAACTTGATGGAGGGGCATAGCAAAGTTAAGCACTTCATTACCAATGTCAACTAACACAAATATGTATATGCTTCCTCGTACCCGAGTACATAAACATCATTGTCAGATTACTGTAACGCTATGAAGCTAAAGGAGATAGAGTACAAAGTAACAAAAGATAACAACATCTGAGTAACTTAACAGGGCCAAGCTTCATGTCCAACATCATTTTGCTACACATACATAAAGACTGGAGTCATGGCGAATCAACTGGACAAATCCAAGTATGAGCGTCCAGGTCCAAGCAAGTCCTCTAGTAAGGCCTATTTTGTTAAATGGCATACTAAGGCCCCAATACCGGGTACAACGAGACAGTAGACAGCCAAAACAAGAGAGCTTGACAAACAACTCCAGTGATGTGATCCCAAGGATTTTGGGGTCGAGCCATTAGTCGGAATCCCACTCTGAACTCTCGGATTCGCCATCGCTGAAATCATGCATTGCCGGGGCAACCTTTCACAGGAAGACACAGAATTAGCTCAATCCATCCATTGTATTCAGAATATCTGAATATGCAATGCAATATATTACTCCACCGTCCTTTTATAATTGTCAAATTACCTAATTTCTTCGTCCCTTTTTCATTTGTCAATTTTACAATTCCAACTATTATACCCGTTTTACCCCTAGGGAGGGGTTACACAACTATAGGATGCAGATTAATAGAAAGTATATGAAACCAATTAATCAATATGCATTGAAGCAAAGAAGATTTAAACCTGTGGAGTGGCAAAGTTTGTGGGCCGATACAGTGGCCCTCTGGCTGTGGGTCTTGGTGTAGGGTTAAGTGGTGCTTGTTTTGCTTGTTTATTCAACATAGAACCTAACTTGGTTAGCAAAGATGTGACTCGCTGAAGCTGATTTTGCAGCCCTTCCATCTGTTGGGATTGCATCTGCAACTGTCGGGATTGCCTCTTCAATTGCTTCGATTGCATCTGAAGTTGGGCCTGCATAAGTTGATTGGTCTCACCCATAGCTGCCACGGCAAAGTTTAACCTCTCCACTTCGGCGGATGTATCAGATGTCAAGTAGCTACTTCTGCTTGCCTCTGCTCCAACCCTGGATTTCTTTTTTCGGGTGATACCCTCAGGTTCTTCTGAAGCATGGTAAGTACCTGATGCCAAGAATCTTCTTTTCCTTAACTCTGCTTCAACCCCAAATACCTTCTTTCGGTCCACTCCCAACCCATATCCTATTGGCCGTTTATCATCATCCGAGTACATGAGTTCATTGAAGACCTCATTTTCAATGGCAACACGCTCTTTGGAGGATGATGGAGCACCACGTTGAGCAATCATTGTTTCAGCTGTGCCCTAAGAGAAAACCAAAATAAGGGTTAGCCACAGTACCCAAAATAAATAAAATAAAATAAAACCTAGGTCATTGGGAAAACCCAATCCTTGACACTCAACTCAAAAGCCATGTAAGACAGTGGGATTTGGGACAAGATATCCCCAAGAATGTTGCACAGTGCATTTTCAGCAAATTTTGATGATCATCAAGGTTGCAAAATTTGCGATCGCTCTGCCATTAGTCTCAACAAATCTTTTAACAGCATTCTAGTACTGCATTATGCTTGAATTTTAGCAAAACTAAGATAAATCATATACAAGATATAATGATAAGAATTATGCAACTCATACTCTTGATATAAAAAATATGGCTGCCAAGAATAGTTGGGACAGTTTGGGGCCATGTCTATTCAAGGTTCGCAGAGTCAAATGAACAAGCTGACTGTCTATGACCCTACAATACCCAAGGAAGACTTTATACAAGAGTAAAAGTTATACAACTGAGGTAATCAACTAGCAAGGAAGAAGAGAAAAAGAGCATGGTGGTACTTATGGAGACGAGCAACAAATGGGTATAGTGTCGTGTTAGTGATTGAACTTATCAAACGTTCACTGAGTACTGTGATTTAATAGCACCATCAATAAATAAAAGAAATGATCTACACACAACACTGCTTCAACAGACAAGGAGATACCAAGAAACCTCAAATGGAAAAAAAGAAAAAGAAAAAGAAACCATGTCGTGATATTTTGTTTCCATGTGCAATAGAGTTAGTCTCCAATTAAAACCATGTGCATGGGGGTCGAGAAAATAAGTAATACTTTTTAGTCCTAATCTCCAGGAGTCCAGGGACCACATTCTGCGGTGCTTAAAACAACTTCCCAGGACCTGGCGTCCATGGTGAATGGAGATACATTTTCGATGTCAACAATCTCCAAATGATCTAGCCAATAATCCAAAGCATGATTTGCCAGCCAACTCTGATCCATGGATTATACAAATCTCCTATTCAAATCCCATTTCTGCTTTCTGATGATGGAAATTGAAAGTGCAGTAATGGAGACACCACAATCAAACGGCCATTTTACCCCTCAAGCAAAGACAAATATCACAGTTCCCCCTAGTTTCAAGCTGCAGCAACTTATTAAGCTATTAACTGATCCATACCAAGAATTCTTTGGATGTATTCTCCACATGAGTGCCATCCTTTTTCTGATGAGTTTGAGAAAACCACTCTACAGCTCCTGGTTCCCTTCCATGTACCTTTTCCTGTCAGTTCAGTGACAAACAGATTCAGCAGCTGGATAGGGGAAATCAAAGATGAATTGGCCTTCCTGATTTATCTTTCTGTGTTCCGGACAGTACACTTACAAATTCATCTCTCTTCATTGCAAAGCTCTTGGATCCTGTAGTGTGAAGATGTAACTGTGCAGACCTTGCTTCCTTTCCCCTTGTAGACAAGTGCTGCAACAAAGAATTTGATGACTTTTCATGTGACAAGAATGAACCAAAAAAAGGCAACGAATTGCACAACATGACAGTAATGCACAATCAACGATATTTACAAAATGAACGAGCATAGAAGCTTCATTTATGTTTATAATAGCGTCAACAACCTACTATGCCCCCCCCCCCCCCCGGGTGACTTAATAGTTTCTTGACATGGAAAGTTTATTGTAATATAAAAAATTAAAAAAAAAAAGATGTAAAACAAGCATCCAACTAGACCTCGCAGTTTCTGACCCGATCCGATAACCCGCGCCGAAAATTATGGGTTTTGAACACGATTTTTTTCAACTAAACCCGAAGTATACCGAACCCGAAATTTAGCGGGTCAAACCCGACCCGCCCGTTTGACCCGAAAAATTAATTTTTTATGTTCAACTTTATTAGAATTTGCGATTTTTCTATGTAATTTTTAACATTAAACTATAAGCGCAACTTATTTATTTGTTATTTCTCTAATTTAAGTTAAAATAGTTACAATAATCGATCGTTACTAGAAGATAATCATATTTTATTATGTATATTGTATAAAAAGTAGTATTTAGAGACCTTTTTTTTAAAAGAAAAAGTGGAAAAAGGTCGCAATCATAACCCGTTGGGTTGACCCGAAACCGAAATACACCGCCCGTATTTACCCGAACCCGAAATACACTCGACCCGTATTTACCCGAACCCAATATACGACCGACCCGAAACCCGCCCGCCCGACCGAATTGACAGGTCTACATCCAACATTAACTACTTTACACCCAAACGGAGACTGCCAACAGAGTCGTAGTTTTTAATGAAGAGGAGCAAACATTCCTAGTATGCCAACAATACAAAGCCTTGATCCAAAATTGCAAACTTATCTAGTACCTGGCTTTTGTCCAAAAACCAATATTCTACAAGTTTTGTCCACTGGCTCGGTATCACCCCTTTTGGCACAACGCTAGCAACTTGTTCTTGTGTTTTACCAAGTGTTTTATATTTCACCTTGAGCCTATATCTGTAGATCCTCCAATTATTTGCAACATGTCTCAGTATATTCTTGTTGACCCCTTCTCGTACCGGAAGCACAAATTTTTCCTACATCCACATCTCACATTTAAGGCAAGTAGGCAAATACGTTCAGATAAGTAAAGCAATACAAAGTCATTGACATAACTCAAAAGGCTCACCTGAACCACCGCTATAATGTTGGCTTTAACACTTTTATCCACTTTATGCCAAGTTTCATCACCAATAGGGCACAACTCACCTGTCTTTGCTACATCTCCAAGAAATCTGACCAGGACATGGCCCCCCTTCCTAATTGGCTGGTCTAAATCATTGAATGGAACCACAAATCTTACTCCAGCTGGGAGAGACCAAACATTCCGAGGAAGTATCCTACCTCCCTTCCTCCCACGTCTCCCTTCTAGATCTGTTCCAAGTTTGAAAAAACAAAGAAATTTTTTTAAAGAAAAGGTAAAACGTAAAAGAGCAGTGTGCTGAGGCAGACACCAAGATAGATCCATGTTGAGCAACAAGCCCATAATCACAAAATCAACAAAGGTGGGAATCACCAGTAGAGGCATTTGACAACCCAATTATATACAACACATTTAGCATTCAATACTGAATATACAGACATGGAAACTAAAGACATTTTTATTTAAATGAAATTTTACAAGGGACAGTCACAAACGTCAGTGAATCAGAAAGTTGGAAAAGAGTACTGCAAACTCACAAAAGCAAGATATAAGAATATTCATACACAAAGGAACATTCCAATACTGATTTGTCAAAACTGAAAATGGCTAAATATATGCCATAAGCTTCACATAAAGGTGAGAGAGCAGGATTGAAGAGAAAAATAATGATAAACAGCAAGATGTGAAGTGATTAATTGCCATACACAAACATGAGCTACATAACATCAAAGAGAAACAAGGAAACAACCATCAATTTGCACTATGCACTAGCAATTCTAGCTCAATCTCCGTAGACCAAATTCACTGCTAAAACAGACATAATCATGGAATCTTTCCGGTGCAGTACATCTAATTCCTTATTGATGTCTCCACTCAACAACTAATTTAGGATTTCAAACAACCATACCATAAGATTAAGTCAAATCAAATTAGTATATGGATATTACTAAACAAATCGAGGTTAACAAACAGGCACAAGTCCTCCCGAAACCCAAGCCAAAGAAAGATATAGGGAGAGGAACTGTGATAACAACATGTACCATTCTAAAGGTCGTCAGGAATTCAGGATAGTGCAAACTTGATATTACCTCTCATCTCCACCTCCTCCATCTCGTCAAACTTAATCTCATCACTCCATTTGAAGCGATTTGCATTCCCCGCTTGGGAATCTCCCTGTTCAGTAGGCTCATCATCATCTTCAACCAAATGTGACGGTCCTTTCGAGGCCTTGAATTTGCTAGGAGAGTCAGCAGGAAGTTGTTGAGATTCTGGAGTCACAAGGGTCCTGGAATAATTTTGCTCTGCAGTTGCAGCCTCTACTAGTTCGTTCATTGGAGGATCATCAGCCTCCTGGTTGTGAGATGAACCTAGTTCAGGATCTTCAACCCCTTCATCGACAACCACATCATCAGCAACATCGTGGACTTGCTGGAAATCACAATCCTGATGTTCAAGCGAGTGCCTCCATGAGGACCTTGAAGGATCAACAGCAAGGGGCTGACTAGATGAAGTCGTATGTCTTCCGGCTGCATCACTCAGGCTATGGCCAACATCATCTGCCATATTGGTCGTACATTGCATTGGTTGGTTCATCACTTTTGCACCTCCCTCATCCTGGTTGCCACTTGACCTCAGCAGGGAAAGCAAGGTCTCTGGAGTTTCAGTGTCTCCATCAGCAACATCATGGATTACCTGGGAAAGAATGTCTTCGACTGATTGAACCGGCTTATCTTTAACTTTGGAAGCTCGCACGCTTCTAGATCGTTTACCGCGAGAGTTCATGGTTCAGCCCAGACACTGTTTCTGCCAAACAAATTGCAGATGCACATCAAATGAATCCATAAGACACGGAAGCAAGTCTGAAACTCCCCCCCCCCCCCCCGGGCGGGCCTATATGCCACCAAGTGACCAAGTTATAAGCTCAGCAATGGTTGTTCTGCAAACCAATTAGCTTAAAAGAAAGTCAACAATTACAAGATAAACTTTCTTAAAGAAAATTATGGAGTGAACATACATAGCAAAATCAATTTCAGGAATCTCAAAACACAGGACACTGATCTACAAAATTTCTGGATCCCCCAACACTGATAAGAACTTGAACAACTTCAGAGAAATGTAACTTATCAAGCTCACTCAGGTATGACTACAAAATCATATTAATGAAGCATTTGGCAGACTTTCTGTTCTTCATCTCACATCAAAGCTTCAATTTGCATGAGACCCATGAGCAGAAGAAACCCTAATTTACTACAAGCCAAGGACGAGACCCATGACAAACTTAGACATTTACAAACTCGTCAAAAGTACTTCAACTTTCGGATGAATAGTAACAGTCAGATGCTTCCATTACTACCTCTGAAACCCTAATTTACTAGACACATGAGCAGAAGAAACCCTAAAGTAAGAAAGCAATTCATTAGGCGGGACGAAAGAATGCTTCAATACCTTGCAAGATGGCACACAGTGTTTGGCCTCCGGATTCAGAATTCCGCAGATGATGTGGTCGGAATTCCTGATGGTGACGACTGCCGAGAAATTAGGGCTTAGGTTCAATCGCTGTCTGCTAGGGTTGTGTTTTAAGCTGTCGACAAAGCAAGCCGTAGCAAATGAGAACGTGCCCCAAACAGCTTTGAAGCTAACTAAAAGTTTGTGGCAAAATAACATACAAGAAAATTTTTGAATGTTGTAAAATATTTGTCTAATTAAATTTTTCAAGAGGAAAAGAGCAATAAGTATATGGCTGTATCATAAAAATAATTAAAAAAAAGTATATGACAGTAATTCCTCAAAAAAAGTATATATGATAATAAATCTCTATACATAATTGATATTTTTTTTTTTTGAACTGATTCTTATATTATATTGCATCCCGCCAAAATACCTATCCTATAAGTCACCCCCTCCATTTCTCTCACAATTTAGATTTTGAATTGCACTAATACTTATATTAACAGAATCCCAGTTGAAATAAAATTATAACAATAGTTTTTCTGTTTTGTTGAAATAGTTTTTGTTTTCCTTTGTGTAAAGGTTAAGTAGCATACTAGTTTTAGGATTCCCAACAACTTTTTCCAACAACTTTCCCTTGCTGTCATATACATATATGTATTCTGTTTAAGAGAAATACAAGAAAAGGGAATGAATTTGCTCCCAAAGAAAGCCTGTTCCTTGAATTTCTTCATGGTATCAGAGCAAGGTTCGTAACTCAATTAGCAACCATGGCCAAGGAAGATAATCCCATAGACAGAGAGGCCGACATCAATGTTGAAAAACCAAAATCGAAACCGTTCATTATCACACCCGATTCGCCCTATTACTTACATCCATCTGAGAGTGCAGGAGCTGCAATCACCTCGGTGCTGTTTACCGGGAAGAACTTCGAGACCTGGAAGAGGTCGGTGCTAACGGCCTTGAAAGCAAAGAACAAGATAAAATTTATCGATGGTCGAATTGAGAGACCAAAGAAAGATGGGAATGAGTTAGATGCCTGGGAACGTGTAAGCTCAATGATTTACATGTGGATGCAAAACTCAATAGACCCAAAACTACATTCGACGCTACCCTACACAGATTCAGCAAAGATTCTTTGGGATGATCTGAATAAATGTTACTCATCTTCAAACACCCCAAGAATTCATCAACTCAAGGAAGCAATCTCTTCTTGCAAGCAAGAAGGACTGGACGTTGGAAGTTTTTATGCGAAATTGAGAAGCATGTGGATGGAACTAGGGAACTATGAAGACATACCGAATTGTACCTGTGGAAAATGTACTTGCAAGCTTGAATCTCGGTTGAATGAACTTTTGGAAAAGGAGAGAACTCATCAATTCCTTATAGGTTTGAATGACTCAAAATATTCTAATTTGAGGAGTCAGATACTTGCTATGGATCCTCTTCCACCTCTGGACAAGATATTCAATCTTGTACAACAAGAAGAAGAACATCAGAGGGTGCTGCGCGGACGAGAAGAGAGGGAGGTCATGATACCATGGCTCGGAAAACGGCCGGAAACAACTGCCAAAGAAAGACCCACTTGTACTCACTGTGGAAAATTTGGTCATGACGCTACAGGGTGTTTCAAGATAATTGGGTACCTCTTCCACCTCTGGACAAGATATTCAATCTTGTACAACAAGAAGAAGAACATCAGAGGGTGCTGCGCGGACGAGAAGAGAGGGAGGCTGCGACAGCCTTTGCGGTCGGAAAACGGCCGGAAACAACTGCCAGAGAAAGACCCACTTGTACTCACTGTGGAAAATTTGGTCATGACGCTACAGGGTGTTTCAAGATAATTGGTACCCTGCAAACTGGGGGTCGCGAGGAGGACGCGGTGACCGAGGTGGCCGAGGGCAGAACAACCGTGGACGAGGAGGACGAACAGGGCCTGGAAGAGGATATGGGCGTAGCTCTCAAAGAACCTAACGGAATCAGGCGCGGTATGAATCGGTGGTCTTCCGGATGATCGGCTGCGACAAACCAGAGGACCGACTAGGAGCAACCGAGTTGACACAGTGGCGGCAAGAGGAAACCTAGAACAAGCTACTTATTTCCATAACCCTGAGAGTTCCTCACTTGGGCCTGTCCAACAGGATGGGCTGACAGGGCCGCAAGCGCACGGTGTACGTAGTAGCACGTCAAGGTCGATCCCACAGGGACTCAATTAGCAGCTCAATAAACTAATCTCTATCACGATTACTAAGCTAATTAGGTTTTCGTTTTGGAAGACTTTAAAAAATAATTAAAACTAATAAAGCAGAAAAAAGAAAATCAATCAAAAATTATATCAAGAGAGAAAGACTTCTAGAGAGATGCTAACCTAACAACGAGTTCGATTACTAAAACATAGCCTGCACAATCATACATTCAAGAATGAATCAAGAATCGATAACCTCTTAATTCTATCGCGCTTTCGATGCTAAATAGAATTATTCTAAACAACCTAATCAACAACTTTCATCTGCCTTTTAGATTAAACATAATTGAAGGTCTTAAAAGTCAGGTTATCTAATGATTCCCTAGTTTACTACTCCTTTTTCAACTTTCATAAGCCTAGGTAGACAGGTTGGTAGTCATATTACCCTAATTCACCTTTCAGTACTTCTCAGGTTAATCTCAAACTTACAAATATTCAAGGCCTTAAGAATACTCATAAACATGGAAAACACAACCTTCTATTGATTCTAATCAAGAATTCATGCACAAACTAATAACAAACAATCAATCTACATTGTTTCGGGTTGCAAAACCCTAGAATTCAAGAAATCTACTCGCTCATATTCAATGAAAACACAAAACAAGTTCCAAACATCATAATCGAATCTCAAAACTAAGAAGGAAATCAAAAAGAAAGAATAGAATTGCGAAGAATACAACCCGTCGAGCCTTTCGATCCCGGGGTAGAGCCTTCTCCGAGAACGTCGCTCCTTTCCTTTGCGAATCTTGATCTTGGTTTCTCTTGAATCAATTCGGTCTTGAATCTTGATGGTAGGGAAGAGGAGTAGAATGGAAGTATTAGGGCTCTCTTTTCTCTTCTTGACGGCCAAAGAACGAAGGAAAACTGATAGATAATGAATTCCTCTCGAAAAATCGTCGCTTCCTCCCTTTTCTACTCGCGAAAATAACCGACCTGCATAGGCAGTTCGCCTCGGTCCGTACAGTCCGTACACCACGGACCGTGGTGATCACCACAGGCTGCCCGAGGTTGCCACTGTCCCGCTTCTTTCTTCTTTCCTTCGCCAAAATGAGCTGGACAAGTCCGCCACGGACCGTGACCACCACCACGGGCTGCCCAAGGTTGCTGCTGCCCAGCTATTCCTTGCTCCTTTCCATCCCAAATTTGTACCACGGTTTGAGTTTGACATGTAGAGGTCCGTGGTATATTCACTCTTGCCTGAAGTTGAGAGAAAGTTGGTGTTTTGGCCTCAAAACCTACAAATTCACATCAAAAACAACAACACCAAGTGTAATAGGGAAATTGGAATAAAAATCAAGGTTCACACACAAAATTATCCCTAATTCACTATTGAAAACCCCCAAAAACATAGTCATGAAACGCAGTTATCATGGGCCAAGCTCAACGAATTACTTTACTCCAGATCACGTTCAAGTGATTTTGGGCATGATTGAGCAAAACAAGACCATGGTGAATTTTGCAGGTAATCTAAAAAATCTGTGGCTTATTGACAGCGGGGCCTCTACTCATATGACAGGTGATGCAAGTCTCCTCAAAGAAATTGAAAAGATTCAACCTGTTGAGGTCGACCTGCCCAATGGGACCAAAACAATTGCGGACAAGCGAGGAAAAGTCATGCTATCAAATAATATACAATTAGATCGAACACTTCTCGTTCCATCCCTGAAATGTAATCTAATCTCAGTTCATCAATTGTGTAAGGATTTAAATTGCACAGCCACATTTAATGATAATGCTTGTATTTTACAGGACCGCACCTCGGGGATTCTGATTGGTACGGGTAAGCAGAGTGATGGGGTTTACTTCTACAAAGAGCCTCCAGAGAAGAGCAAAGTCAATGCGATTCGCACCGGGCAACTTTGGCATCAAAGGCTGGGTCATCCATCAAAGGAAATAATGAATCTTCTAGACAAATATTTGCAAGGTACCAAATTAGTCATGGAAAATGACGGTTTTTGTGATATTTGTTTTAGAGCAAATTAAACCAAGAATTTTTTTGTTACTAGTAAGAATAATGCAAAAGGTTTGTTTGATACTATTCACGTTGACATATGGGGTCCTTATAGAGTTTCTACTTCATGTGGCGCTCATTATTTCCTCACTATTGTGGATGATTTCAGTCGAAGTGTTTGGGTTTATTTAATGTCCAAAAAGAATGAAACTGAAAAACAGCTGAAAAATTTCATTGCATTGGTATATCGTCAATTTGGCAAGACAGTTAAGGTGGTTAGAAGTGACAATGGTGTAGAATTCAAGTCTAGGACAATGCAAGAATTTTACACTGAAAATGGAATTTTACACCAAACTAGTTGTGTCGACACACCTCAGCAGAATGGTCGGGTGGAGAGAAAACATAGACATATTTTAAATGTTGCCCGTGCCCTACGTTTACAAGCCAACCTACCTTTGGATTTTTGGGGAGAATGTGTTAGAACTACTACCTATCTTATAAACCGAACACCAAGCCAAGTGTTGCAAGGAAAGACCCCATATGAGTTGGTTTATAGTGAAAAACCAAACTATGACTCTATTAAAGTTTTTGGATGTTTATGCTTTGCTCGAAATAAAATAAATGATAAATTTGCTCCTCGTAGTCGGAAGTGTGTCTTCATTGGATATCCTCCGGGCAAGAAAGGATGGAAGGTTTATGACTTAGAAGCCCATGAATTTTTTGAAAGTAGAGATGTAAAATTTGTGGAAGACAATTTTCCTTTTTTGGACACAACTAAGGTGGATCAAAAACCAAGGATACCATTATGTGGCAATCCTTGTGTCTTTGAGGATGATTTAGGAGAAGTGATGGACCAAGGCCTAATCTTTGAGACAGGCCAGCCCAGTACCTCTCTCAATGGTACAATGGAAGAGGCAGAAGAAAATGAGCTGTGTGAAAATAATGTTCACATTGGATCAAGTAGTAGTGGGCTAATGTGTGAAACTCTACAAAGTGAGGAACAAGTTGATTGGGCCAAGAAAGATGATGTTGCTCCCATATCACTGGACACAAGCAATATAGACATCCAGCAGACCCAACGTGTTCAGCCTACTGCTCTTGAAGCTCGCAGATCTGATCGGGCTCGACGACCGACGGCTAGGCTCAATGATTACATTTGCTATCACGCTAATGCTAAAAATCCCGTCACTGCTGCTCACCATTGCCAAAAAGAAACCCCAGGTACACCCTATCCCATGCATAATTTTGTGAGCTGTGTAAATTTTTCTCCATCACATAACAAATTTCTCACGAGCATCATGAAAGTTGATGAACCTAGATATTTCCATGAGGCTATAACTGATAGCAGGTGGAGAACTGCAATGGACGAAGAAGTGCAAGCCTTACACAAGACAGGCACATGGGAAGTGGTTGATCTTCCTGCAGGAAAGAAACCAATAGGGTGCAAATGGGTCTATCGAATTAAGTATAATGCAGATGGGTCCATCCAAAGGTACAAGACCAGACTGGTAATCCGCGGGGATCATCAGGAAGAAGGAATAGATTACAATGAAACATTTGCGCCAGTTGCAAAAATAATAAGTGTGCGGTGTTTTCTATCGGTAACTATAGCAAAGGGATGGGATTTGCATCAGCTAGATGTAAATAATGCCTTCCTGCATGGAGATCTTGACGAAGAAGTTTACAGGAGGCTACCCCAAGGCTATGGAGCATCAACACCTAATAAAGTCTGCAGGTTACGAAAATCTCTTTATGGCTTGAAGCAAGCCCCCAGACAATGGTTTTCTAAGCTATCCACAACACTGTGTGAATATGGATTTGTCAAGTCATACGTTGATTACTCTCTTTTTACATATAAAAGAGATGAAGTTTTTATGGCATTGCTTGTTTATGTTGATGACATTATACTTGCTACTAACAATGCACAAGAATGCTACAAGTTCAAGACTTATCTGGATAAATGCTTCAGCATTAAGGATCTAGGGTCCTTAAAGTATTTCCTAGGCATTGAGGTAGCTCGAGGAGAACGAGGTTTATTTCTTTGCCAAAGAAAATATGCTTTGGAAATTGTTGATAAATGTGGCTTACTAGGGGCCAAACCTGCAGCCTTCCCCATAGAGCAGAATCATAAACTTGCTCTTGCTCAAGGAGAGAATCTACAAGATCCCACCTCCTATAGGAGACTTGTTGGACGACTAATATATCTGACGATAACCAGACCAGACCTCACCTACGCTGTCCACATACTTTCCCAATTCATGCAAAACCCAAAGGAAGAACACATGGAAGCAGCCAAACGAGTAGTTCGATACATCAAAGGTTCTCCGGGGCAAGGAATTCTTTTACCAAAGGCATCAAACCTGCAGTTAGTTGCATATTATGATTCAGATTGGGGAGCATGTCCTACAACAAGAAGATCACTAACAGGGTATGTTGTCTCTCTTGGGGGAGCTCCTATATCCTGGAAGACTAAGAAGCAACCATCAGATCCCGCCTCCTCACAGGACGAATATCGCTCTATAGCTGCAGCTACATGCGAGTTAACTTGGATTCAATCCTTCCTGACTGATCTGCAAATTCCCCCGCTACACCCCATGGTTTTATTTTGTGACAATCAAGCAGCCCTACATATTGCAACTAATCCTTTCTACCACGAACGGACCAAACATATAGAAATTGACTGTCACTTTGTACGAGAGAAAGTTGAAGACGGTGGACTCAAACTATTCAAGATACACACCAAGGAACAACCTGCAGACATATTCACCAAAGCCCTCGGTCGAGACCAGTTCAACTACTTAAAATCCAAGTTGGGCATTATCAACCCCCATGCTCCAACTTGAGGGGGAGTATTAACCGAATCCCAGTTGAAATAAAATTATAACAATAGTTTTTCTGTTTTGTTGAAATAGTTTTTGTTTTCCTTTGTGTACAAGGTTAAGTAGCATACTAGTTTTAGGATTCCCAACAACTTTTTCCAACAACCTTCCCTTACTGTCATATATATATATATATATATATATATGTATTCTGTTTAAGAGAAATACAAGAAAAGGGAATGAATTTGCTCCCAAAGAAAGCCTGCTCCTTGAATATCTTCAACTTATTACTAAATTTCAAATAACTACTCATAAAAATATTCTTCCTAATTGACTTCATACTATTTTTTACTTATTGAGATATAATAAATTAAAAAAAAAAACAGAAAAAGGGCACTAAATTGTCATCATCACAAACTATGAAATTACTAATTGCACATGTTAAGATACTAATATACTCCATATAGTATATTTCCAAAATTTATAGGTATAATTCTTTATTAACTCTTCTTATTTTGTATTCTTTTAATTTATTTTCTTCTTTCATCATTTAAAACCTTATTGCTCAATTCCTAGCCCCCCCAAAGTTCAAAGGAAAATTGTTTTGTAATAGTTTATATCGTTCAATCAATTGTGAGAATATAAGGGAAAATAGAATGTATTATCTACACATCTCTATTGCATATTCTAAACTAGTTACTACCCCCCCCCCCCTCCAGCTTAAAGGAAAATTGTTCTATAATACTTTTTTATGGTTCAATTAATTGTAGGAATATAAGGCCAAAAAAAAGTATGTATTATTTATACATTTCTATCACATGTTCTAAATTTGTTACTCAATCTCCCTCCCCTCAAAGGGAGGAAAAAAGAAGGTAATGGAATGAGAGAATAGGGGCATATAATAAGGTTTCATTAGTGTATCATACATATTACCATTTAACATGTCACACATTGTTAGAAGAAGAAATTATTATTTTTTAGAGAAACCCTTGGTAAAATGTGATTGATGGACATGACATACATATTATAAACTAAAATAATATGTCATAACTAGAATCATAGGTTTTCACTTACTCCCTCTATTTAAAGAATTTATTTATTTTGTACTTTCTAATAGTATCTTTTCCTACAAATATAATGGTATCAAAAATTTGTACGATGAGTCACTGTATATATCGAAAAATTAAAGATTAAAGTTTTCAACACGCATTTTGGCATCACTTAACAAAAACTGGAGGGAGTAATTCTCAATTTTTTTTTAAGGAATAGTAAATATGAAAATATGAATTGGTTGTTAGTCAAACAAAAAATGTTGTCAGAATGATTCATATTTTGGAGTCTGCGTTTGTTTCAAGGCTTAACTTGTTCACATTTTGACATGATAACATCTATTATTAAACATTTGTAACCTACTTGTGAGAGTTTTGATGTAGGGGAATATTCAAACAATTGTAATCTACTTATGAAAGTTTTAGAAGCTCATATGTATAATTTAAATTTGTAAGAAAATATGGAATAATTCAACGACAAAATATAAGTATTCAATAATTCATGAAAAATAATTTACGAAGTATACAAAAACATTATGGCGAATTAAACCAAATTTTTTTTTTTTTTGATATAGGACGATATTCAAACTCCTAACTCATTTTTAAGCTAGATTACAGAGTACCATCATCTTCCTATCCCCATCTAAATTACGAACTTTGGAATGAAGTAAATAATTATAACAATTAAATCACTAATATATAGTGGTAACATTAGTGCAAATAAAGAAAATACTATAGACTTAAATTTTTAGTTTTTAATGACAATCATGCAAATTTTTTGGATCTATGTTTAACGTTTGGATAATATATATTTATATTTTGAGTATTTAGATTATCAATCTCTGTTCTAAGATAATTCTCAACATTACTATAACAACTTTAACAATAATCCAATAACAAATGTAATATTTTCAATTTTTTGGTTGTATTTACCTTAAAATTACACATTCGTGTCCATGGGGCATGGCCACAAACTAGTTAAATTAAATTAAGTTGAATTTTCGGTTTTTATGGATACCTCCCGTGGACAGATTCCATGATAACCAAGATTTTTGTTCGAATAAAATATTACTCACTCTATTTCATATTAGTTGTTATATATTTGCCTGTTATGGTCTCATCGTTACTTTTTGATCGATGCTTTTTTTGTATAATATTATGCTAATAATTACAATATTATACTTTTATAATAATATTTTTTATTATTGATAAAATTTTAAATTTTTGATCATATAATTTTCAAAGATAATATGGAACGGAGGAGTAACTTGAGAAAAGAAAAGGGATAAAGATAAAATAAAAATAAAGAAAATCAATCCATTTTGTGAGACAGGAGCTGAAAAAGGTCTCCGTCACTTTCCACTTTGTATCTTTCGAGTATCAACGCCCAGGTGTCCACCCAACACAGACACTCACTCTCTCTTTCTCTCTCTCCACCACCAGTTATGGCGGTGATGTCGTCGGAGCCACCGCTGCTCCGCCCTAACCTCCTCCCATCCATCGACATGTCCTCCCTCTCTCAGTCCGAACTCCACTCTCTCTCCCTCCTCTCCAACCCCTCCTCCTCCTCATCAGCCTCACCCTTCCCTAATTTCCACCTCGACCCTTCTATCTTCAACGAGAGCTCCAGCACTCGCAACCAGACCTTCTCCGATTCCCCTCTCAGCCGCCGCCATCGCCGCCGTGGCTTCTCTCTCCTCCGCCGTGAACAGTCCGAGTCCAATTTCATCGTCAGTCTGCTCAAAGACTACCTCCAATTGGGGAGCCATGGTGATTGCGACATCAAGAGGAAGAGGAAGAGGATTGATGTTGTAAGAGAGCAGGAAATTGGGGAAGAGAATGATGGTGATGATGATGGTGTGAGTGTTGAGATTGTGAACAGGAATGGCGAGGTGGTCGACTTGGCGGCGTTGATGGCGGATAGAGAGGACGACGGTGGTCCGTTCGCGGCGGAATTGAGGAGGCGGGCGGCAGGGATGGATAGTGAGGAGAAGCTTCTGGAAATGTTGGCCGCCATGGATGGTAAGTGGTGTAGTAGGAGGAAGAAGAGGAGGGTTGTCAAAGCTTGCTTGTTGGGTGATGCTTTGCCTGTTGGTTGGAACCTCATCATTGCTCTTAGAAGGAAGGCTGGAAAATTCTTCCCGTACTGTCGTCGATACATCAGGTTTGTTGCTTACCTCCATTGTTAAACACTTCACATTCATGGGTCTTGATCATCAAGCTAAGAATCCAAAAGCTTTGATGCCATGGGAAATCATGGGGTGGTTGAGATTCGAACTTGAGACCTCTCATTTTGCTTGGTTTTGATACCGTGTGAAATCATCTTAACAGGAGCTTAAGTTGGTGGTGAAAGGTCTAATACTCTAATGATGGTTTCATACTCTAACTATAGTGACATATACCATGATCTCTCTCAAGAAGACCTAATTTTGCTTTCTTTGATCCTCTGTTGCATGCTTGAAGTCCCACAGGAGAAGAGCTTGCATCATGCAAGGAGGTTTCATCATATTTGCAATCTTATTTTGGGATAAATGACACAAGTGTTCTGAGGGATAGAAGGGATGTTGAAGAACATCAGGATCATCGGCAAAGAGTGGATTCAGACAAAGTAAGCTTGTTGATTTTAGCAATATACTCCAATTTTGTATTGGGTTATTTGAATTGACATGTTATGTTTTATATATGCCGACGATCCAACAGCCGATGACTGTAAATTCTGAGGACGGCAACTGCATGCTGGATATTCCCAGTTCAACTGTATCTAATGCATGTGTACCCATTGAACCTGAGAAGGAAGTTTCTGTTTTGGGCATTGATAATCTCCCAGATGTCCAAGTCTCTGACCTTTATGAATGTCGCCCATGTAATGTGAGTTTTGATGTGAAGGATAAATATTTGCAGCATTTGATGTCATCCCACCAGAAAACTACAAGGAAATACCGGCTTGGTTCGTCTGTAGGAGCTGGAGTAATCATTAGAGATGGGAAGTCTGAGTGTCAGTTTTGTCACAAGGTATTTGAAGAAAGACGGCGCTATCTTGGGCATGTGGGAAATCACGTCAGGGGCTCTGCTAGAAGGTCTGAGGTTTCTGTGCTTGACGTGATGGGCACCGCAAAGCCATCTTGCAAGGAACAGTTGCCTACCACCAATGGTAGCATTTCAAGAATGGATGCTTTGATCGAAGTTGCCCAAAGCTCAATTCAGGATATCTCTCTGTCAAATGTCAGTAATGTTGGCGAAGTTAGTTTGGTAGAGAACTCTGCTGGTATGGATGTGGATTTCAAAATTGAGAAACGTGAAAACGGCAGCACAGAAGGCAGGAGTTTGGCTGAAGATATGAATCCCCAGGACAGGCCAAGTGAGTTATGTGATGCTTGTCCTGATGAACCTGGAGTTGAAAAGAACAGCGGACAAGATTCACAAGACAATGCTTCCTCTGAAGAGTCGAATCCACCTTGTGATATGGTGAGTGAAATATCTATAGCCGACAGAGATATAGTGAAAGATTCAAGTGTTTTTGTTGATGAGCTTGAAGCGCACGAGGTTGATGATAAACATGTATGTTCATCCAAAGAGTTGAATCCACAAGATGAAGTGAAAGAGATATCTATGAGTAGTGCAAATATGACAGCCTCAAGTACTAGTCCTACTGACATTGAAATGGAAGGCAAAACTTTGGCTGAAGACCTGAATCCTCGTGATAAGAGAAGTGATGGAGAGAGAAATGAACAATCTTTCACCTTTGAGTCAACAATGGTTCCCAGTACCGAAACTGGTCTCCATGCTGAAAACACCAGTGGCAATGTAGAGTGGGAAGAATATGCTGCTGACGAAAATAATATTTCTGTGGATGAACCTAAAGGAATGTTGGGTCTTGATTATCTATTGTACAGTGAGAAAGCTTCTGCAGCAGATGGTGCTGAAGAAATGACAAATTCTAATCGTGTAGCTGAACAAGAGTTAGAACACGCACAAGAATATAATGTCAAGGAACTTGGTACTGTTTATGGTTCATCACCATTTGACGAAATATTAGAAAAGGTAACTGGCATCACAGTTTATGCTTCTAACTTTATAAGTTACGGCCTGCTGTTGCAAGTGATTTTGTTTTGCTCGGTTTTACATTCCTGCCATTGTGCGTGCTTCCTTCCGTTCGGCACATGGACCTTCTTGTTGACAATTTGACATGCATTCCCATGATTTTTTTTTGGTTGGGGGGGGGGGGGGTTAAAAGGCATTACTTATCCCCACAACTAGGGCACAGCTTGGGGGAGATGAAATGTTTGTAGTCTTACTTACCCCCACAACCAAAATTATGTTCCATAGGCTATAATTTGAAATATGCTTTAGCATTCAAGAATTTATTTCTTGGTATGTGGTTACTTTTATCTTTCAAAAGCCACATCTGTGTCAAGAATTACCAGGGATAAGGCCACTTAGGGTGGAGCTGAAACAGGGTATTCTTCTTGTGACGGTGTGACATTGCTTCCTGCAGGAATCTTTCCCTAAAATGCATTTTTGTTACCGTCTTGTTTCGACGACATAGATTAATCCATTGTCCATCCTTACTAACAGGAAAGACAGAACATGTCTAGTCTAGAACAGAATCTTGGAAGTGCGATCACGTCTGAGTATATGAAGTTGGACGAAGCAGAGACACAGATGTATAATGCGATGGCAGGGGAAGATTTCGTCTCCCTCTCAGCAATATCAATGGGGTTTGAAATCAGTCCGCAGGGGGGGCTAGGCCTCGCCACCCCGTGCGGATCTCACTCAGAATTTGCAATGGACATAGCGCATGAAACTGCAACCCCTACTGTGTGTGTCTGGTGCGGTGCAGAGTTCGCCCAGAAGGTGATTGACATCGAAGTGCAGCCTGATACAGTCGGTTTCATGTGTCCAACTTGCAGAAACAAGATCTTGAAGCAATTCAATGGTCTTGAAACCAACTTTTTGGATCATCACTATTATTAACTTGTTGCACTCTGTCTATATATAAGCATGTCATCTTAGCTTCTCTGCCCTTGTTTCTTTTGTTGTTCGAGAGTATATAGTCTGTACAGGTAGTTTGTGTGACAAGAAAAGGAGTTGCACCCTGAGTGTTGTACACTTTTCCTCAGCTCCAAGTAATGTGAAATGGTTCTCACTCTCTAGGATATGCTGAATTTTGTAGTATATTATCACTGAGCTTCCTCTCAGTATTTGCATGTTTCAGGCTAAGAAAGGGTGTGCATTATGGCAAGAAATACTGAACATGATTACAGCTCCAGGAACAAAATGGCAGGACACTGTCTTGGAAGTTGGAACGTACCTACACTTTCATATTGCAATTTTACTTGCTTACTTGCGCGGTTTTCCTGAAACATTCCGACCAAAAAAAAACCCTGGATTTGTGTTGTGGTAGCAAAATACTACTATCAAATTCATAACAAAAATACTATCATTAGAGTACAATACTGTAATTTTTTGACAAAATATTATGCAGAAAAATATCAATCAATGAAAAATATTCAAGACCATATAATATTTTATTGACAATTAAAATAGGATGGAAGAGTAGTACTCCCTCCGTTCTTTTTTATCTGTCATTTATGGTTTTCTGTACCAATTTTTAATCAATAATTTCTAATATAAAACTTTTATAGAAAAATATAATATTATACTTTTTTAATAGTATTTTTTATTACGAATCTAATGATATCAATTTTGTATGATGAATCATTATACAAATTAAGATATTAACGGTCAAAATTTTTGCCACAATTCCCTAGGCTACAGATAAAACAAAACGGAGGTAGTAAAACTGAGAAGAATAGTTGGTACTTCCCTCTGTTCCACATTAATTATCTTCTTTGAAAATTTTGCAGTCAAATTTCAAAAATTTTGAGTATAAATTTTTCAATATATACAATGATTTGCTATGTAAAATTACCACTATTAGATTCGTAGCGAAAAATACTATCATAAAAGTATAATATTGCAATTGTTAATAACATTTTATATAATGATATTGAAAACCGTAAAAATCAAAATTATAACAATAAATATAGAACGGATGGACTAGATAAACAAAAAGTACACAGAAGAAGCACATTTGAACCAGTCAACTCCCGTGACATTTTCCAACAGTCGAAACCCTTTGAACAGATCTACATTGTACAACAAAATTCCAATTCATGGAAAAGTTTGAAGCCCTCTGAATAAGTCTACAAATTTCCAATCTATAAAAGCTGCGCAGCCTTCTTTCACATCTAACACTCTAAGTTTGTATTTGTAGGAACTAGGAAGTATATGATACATCTGACAACACTATTACAAAACGATATGACATACATGCATGTCCTTTCAGATAGCTCAGGAGAAACACCATGCACCAGTCACCTCATGGAGAGAATCCCTTTATGACAACACAAGTAGGGCACAATCCAAATGGCGGAGCTCCGAAATCATACTCATGGGAGAGCCAGCAGAACTCATACAACATAACGGTACGTGACGTATCGTCCTGCAGTCTCACTGGGGCGGATAATCTTCACTACTTGTCCACGCTTAAGCCCATAGTATCTCGCAATCGGATCAGTCATCTGTATTCTTGGTAGCTGAATTCCCAGCACACACGGCACCGCAATGTACAAAAAATGGGGTAAGAAACCGGAGTCAGTGAATCATAAAAGGCAATACCATGAAAAAGACTACTAAGAACCATTGGGGCACTACTTTCATTAGAGCCAACTAAGCAATACATTCCACAGAAACTAGTACCCAAATGACTACGAGAAACAGCCATTTGCCACCGTCTTTACACCAATTCAAAGTGATTGCCATGCTTGGACCTGAACATCCTTGGACCTAATTCAAAACTATGTTCATTTAACCAAAGTATCCAACCTCCCAAAATAATTCTCTCAACTCTCAAGTGGCTACTCTCCGTGCATATACCAACCAGTAACCAACCCATCTTTCAAATCCAAAGTTGCCGATTTCAAAGGTAACTGCTAGTAGTAGACACTAGACACTAAACACAGGACAAACAGTTTTCCAAGTCAGAAATCTGAACAATCCACCAACTCATAGAATCCAGTCTACATGACCAAGATGTCAGCATTTTATGTATGATCTGAGTTTCAATTTCCCAAGCTTGATTTCAGTTTAGAAGCCATGCAACTAAAAGCGAAGTATGTACTGATATCAGTTCACTGACCTGTGTTTCTTTCACTGTGTACCTCTGGAGCAGGGTCTTCTTTTCTTCATCTGTTAGCAACTGATGCTCTGGAACAAGAACATGCTCCTTAATATTGACCAATAGCTCTGCCTCCTGAGGTAGTAACAAAAGAACATGTATCAGCAGGAAAAAATAATGCTCAACTATGATGTACAGGCTGCTGTAGTAAAATACAAGTGGTGGAACTGGGATTTGCTCATTCCCCGCCAAGCCCATATCACGTCCAATGGAAAGAGACTTTATATCTTTCCCTTCTGATTTTTATCAGTGACAATGGCAGTAAACACATGGCCATGGTTTAATCCAACCGGCGACTAATCTTTCCAGCAGATTAGCAACTGGACTTTGAAAGCCATAAGGGGATAATCTAAGCAAGAAAAAGTTTACTTTCTAACAGGTAGTTTATAGGTGCCATAGTGACAACACACTAGAGATAAAGCTTTAAAACATCAGATACCTATCACAAGAAAGGGATCTAGGATGGGTTTATGACAAATCAACAAAGAAGCGTACTGTGTTTACAGATGGCTGCATTTACTGCAAAGTTCTAGAATTAAGCTTGCCATATCTTGTATCTATTTAGCAACTTTTTTGGGAGGGGAGAAGGGAGCAATTCCAGATCAAAATAATAATAAAAATGAAAGGAATAGTGAACATTGAAACTGACCTGAAAAACCTCCAAGTGGAATTTAGATGATATTTCACTAATGCAAGTCTTGGCAAAGGGAGTCAAGTTCTGCTGGACCACCAAAATAGCTCTGGGCACATTTTCTGACTTCATTATATTGGTGTAATTCTTTATTGTCTTCACACCAACCTTTGCCTCATCAGGGAAAAAAACAAATATCTGTAGAGTAAAAACAAAGCCAAGCAACCAGTAAGATGTAGGAGCTTAAGAACAGCAAATTATATTATGAAGCAACCCTTTCAGACTCCACCTTTATAATTGGGAGAAAGAAATAGTATCATAACCTTCAATTTTTATTTTATGAAAATAGTGTTATCCATTGAATACCTGGTCAGAACTGTCATTACGTTTGGCCTTTTGAATAGAAAGGGAGTCTCTCTTCAAGTGGTCTCCATATTTATCTATAAACCGTTGTTTTGACATGTTGAGTTCATGGTCTGCCACAATATAGCCTCTGTCATTCAGCATTTGCATTATTGTTCGCTGAATTCTATACAGCCTCGTTACCTCTTCCTCTGAAGTAGCCATTGCACCAATAGCTACCAAAAAAAAAAAGAAAAAAAAAAAACTTCAGCACACTTGTTCACATCTTTTGTATTGCAGAACAAACCTATTGGACACTTTTATTGTTGTTGAAAATTTGAAATTGTACAAGGGGTAAGATTAACATGCATAAATAGTAGATCTATTTCTAACATCAGAAAATCATGTATCAAGTCAGAAATGTCACCAGCTAGTAGCAGATATGACTGCCCTAACCTAGCTCAAAATATGACCCTTATCATTTATCAACCTCTATATCCAGGCTCAAGCTTATTGAGCTAACTTAACTCCAAATTGCTGAATTTCAGAAACCTTCTCAACCCCCAAAGTTAAAGCTGTGCTGCCGAATAGTTAAAAACACCACTGAATTTGAAAGCATCCACTAAATGCTACCTAAAACTCAAAAAAGCCATTTTAACTGGCTGTAGTAGTAAAAAAAATGTCACTAAATTTGAAAACATCCACTCAAAAATGCAAACCATGCTGAAACATTTTTTGAGTTTTAGGGAAAGTTTATCAAGTTAACGTTCTCAAATTTAGTGACATTTTTACTATTCGGGAAAGTTTAATATGACCATTATTCGGGATGGGGAAAAACCCTAAACCCTGAACCCTAGTTACCCTACCCCTAAACCCATTCTAAACCATGTTAAAACACCTACAGTGCATACACAAACTAACAAAAGGAAAGTATACAACGACCAAATTACACCTCTTTTTCTCCATTATTTCAAATTTCACCATCTTTCCCTCAAGCAAAGTACGCAAAATAGAAACAACATCCATAGTTCAATTAGAAGAAATTTCAGAAGTGAAGATGAGAGTAACTTGACATAGAGGTTCCGTCTAACCCTAAGGAATTGTGTCAAATTTCGAAGAAGACTGAACAATGTCTTGATTCTTGAAGTTCAATATGGTTTCAACTTTCAACTAATGCTTGTCTTTGTGTGCTTTATTTAGGCTTGGCATTGGAATTGAACAAAGAACTAACCTCTTTGGGATGGGAGGAGGACGCGGCGGCGAGTGGCTGCACAGTGAAAGAAACGCTCCGACAGAGGCCGAGAATTTAGAGAGAGAGAGAGAGAGAGAGAGAGAGAGGTGAAGCAAGAAACACGAGGAAGAGAAAGAAACGCGGCAAATTAATGAGGGTTGAGGCTTCCGACAATTGGGCTTATATCAGCATGATCAACAATCAACATGGGCTTGCCCTAAGTTAATAAAATGAAAAGGGTTAATGACGAAGAATGACTGCCCAAGAAGACAATTGACAGTTTGGTATCGTGTGGACAATAGAGTCCTTATTTACATTGAATTGGGTAGGGCCTGGTAAGCTGATATGGGTGGGCAAAGCTTGTTTCTAAATTCTTTATTTTTTCATCTTTCTTCTTTCTTTACCCAGAGTCTCTTTCTTCTCCTTGTAGCCATGGTTGCTACCAACATTCTCTCTCTCTACCACCTCTCCTCCATCTTTTTCTTCTCCCACCCTAACAGAAAGATGGCACCACCCTCTTATTTCACGCAGAAACAGGGTAAGAGAGAGAAGATGAATGGGTTGTGAGTTTTGGGACGAGGTGTTCGACGAGGCTGGGTGGTGGTTGACAGGCAACGGCTGGGCAAGTCGGCGGTAGACGGTGCTCGTGCCGGTGGCGGGCAGAGGTCACGCCTGAAGGAGAAACCATCAAGGACCAAGGCGGTGGTTGCGGTGGTCGAAACAGGGGAAGTAGAAAGGAGGCTTCGGGACGGTTTTGGGCGGAGATAATGGTGTTTTCCGGTGAGTTCTCAACTGAAGCAAGTTGGGGAAATAAAGAGGGGGGAAAGGCGAGTCTGTCGAAGTGTCGGAGCTGACCCGAATCAGGGAGGACCAAGGCGGTGGCTGCGGTGGTCGAAACGGGGGGAGGTAGAAAGGAGGCTTCGGGACGGTTTTGGGCGGTGATAATGGTGTTTGCCGGTGAGTTTTCAACTGAAGCAAGTTGGGCAAATAGGGGGGGGGGGGGAAGGCGAGTTTGTCGGAGTGCCGGATACTGACCCGGATCAGGGTTGGAAACAACCGGTTATCCGGATCAGGGTCGGAAATCAAGGGAGTTTTGTAGCGAACGATAACCAATTTTCCGGCGAACTACCCTCCACCATCGTCGATTTGAAGTCGTTAGGGAGGTTAGATTTGCACAACTACCATCTCTCCGGCGACTGTCCTCATTATCCTCTGCCTCTCTTCTCTAATTTCTATCTCTCTCTCCCTCAGCAATTATATGACAGGACGAGTGTACATAGCATTGTACTATGTACACTCTGTATATATATGAGGTAGGGTATATATAAGATTCATGTGAGATTTTATTATGGACTCATTCCTTATCACGCGGATATCATTCGATCGTATCCTTCATTGGTCACATTTTTTCCTTCTTGCACCTCCGTCGTTTGTTCGTTCGTGTTCTTGCTTGGTCAATTGTACTCCTAACGCCGTCACTTATGCGGATTAAGTATGGTAGAACAAACAATCGAACAAACCGATAATATCATTGTTGATGTTGAGAACCTATTGATCGAGCAATTGTAGATGGAGGGTGAAGTAAGCATGAATATAATTGAAAGACCTTCGTTGGATGAACGACAAGATGCAACCTTTCACCATGATGTTGATACCTTCAATAATGATGATACCTTCGATGAACTCAATAATGGCGACAAAATAGAGAACCATCAAGAAGACATTCCTGAATTAAGTAAACAGTAACCAATAATGTTGCAATAAGTATACATTGGATTGCTTGAATACTGCATCAAATATGTGAAAGAATGCATTACATAATGGAATAATTATCAACAAATATGAATTCTTGTGTTTGAATACTATGTTGATGTTTCCGAAGAATGCATTCGATTTGGGAAAAAATGAACTACGAAGTGGAAAAATTATCAACAAAACATACTGTGTTTATTTTGTTACACTCATATCTAGATAATAATGCATCAAAATTGGGAAAATTTGCATTGAATAAGGGAAATGGAAATTTTATCAACAAAATATGAATTCTTGTGTTTGAATACTGCGTTGATGTTTCTAAAGAATGCATTCGATTTGGGGAAAAATACACTACGTTGTGTGAAAATTATCACCGAAACATACATCAACATTGGGAAAATATGCATTGAATATGGGAAAGTATTCATTGAGTAATGGAAATTTTATAAAAAATGAGCTGGGTGTTTTTTCAAATGAAGCGCGTGGGTTTACTCCCTCCCATACACACCTAGCATTGTACACTCGATTATAACGCTGGCAAAATTTTGTCCGACTCGAATTACCCGAATTATCCGACCCCGAAAAACCGAGTTTGGACATAAATTTTTCGTCCGAATTTTGATATTGACCGAATATTCGGACATAAAATTTCTCATTTTTCTATTGTCCGAACCCGATTTTAGTTGCGTCCGAATTGTCCGACCCGGTTTGATCCATAATAAAACCGGGTCCGGACATGAATTTCTCGTCCGAATTTTGACATTGTCCAAATTTATCCGACCCGAATTTATCCGGACCCGATTTTTTGACAGCGCTACTCGATTATATTTTATAATTTGCGTCTCTCTCTCTCTCTCCCTCCCTCCCTCCCTCCCTCCTTGTAGAATAAGAAGAAGAAGAAGAGAAGCAAAAAATTCCCTAATTTCTACCTTTGTATTTCCAATTACTTGATTGATTGTTTTTGTATTTCAAATTACTTGATTGATTGTCTTTGTATTTCTTTTATACCCATTTGTCCAGCACCCAAATTCTTATCTCCTCAAAGTTTCCATCTTTTTCTTTTTGGTTTATTCCCCAAACTCTATATATTATGGAATAACATCCTCCCTCCCTCCCTCCCTCCCACAACCAAAACCTAAAACCCTAGACAAACACACCATTAGTTTGTTCAATATCCATTCATGGGTGGAGGTAGATTGCAGATTTCTAATCCAAACCAAGGTGGGTTTTCCTCCAATTTGAATTTAGGGCTCCAATGGAGTGAGGGTTTAAGCTTTCACCACCACTCTCCAACTGGGGGGGGGGGGGGTGTTTGCCTGTGTGGGGCAAATGGGGAATAACACAAAGGACAATGCAAAAGAAGAAGAAGAAAGAGATTTTAGGTAAAGAAAGAAGAAATATGAAAAAGAAGAATTTAGAAACAAGCTTTGCCCACCCACGTCAGCTTACCAAGCCCCACCCAATTCAATGTAAATAAAGATTCTATTATCCACAGGATACCAAGCTGTCAATTGTCTTCCTGGGCCGTCCCTCTTGGTCATTAACCCAAATGAAAAAGGGTTATTGACCGAGAAGGATGACATCAAAAAATATGTTTAACAAGAGAGACTAATTTATGATTAAAAAAAAGGGAATTTATGATAAAAAATGGATGATTTATTTATCTATTTATTTTCAAATGCCCAATACTACCACTTCTCCATCACTCCACCACCACCACCGGTTTCAATTTCCCAATGCCAGCACCCCACCGCTATCGAACGTTCGCCCACCACCGCGGCGGTGTAAACCACCTCCGATAACTCCGAGCACCGGCGACCGACGCCCAGACCACCGTCTCTCTCTCTCCTTGAGCCCCATAAACCCTCTCAAACTCTTACGTGTCTTTTTTGGATGCTTAAAAAGGGGAACCATGGATATCTACAGAGGCAAACCATGGTTCCCCTTTGCAAGCATACATATTAGACGCGCCATAGTGATTTTGAGGGATGCAGGAGTGAAGGGCATGAAGGGGTAGTTGTTGAGAAAAATCAAACCCAGATTTATCAATTGAATCACCTTAGGAAAAAAAGTGAAGAGGGTGAAATTTTAGGATTTTCGAATATTGGTGGGTAGAGTGGTACTGGTTTATTTGAATAGAGTATTATACTGTTGATTTAGGGTTGATTAAGAGCCCTCAAATCTTATTCCTTTTAAAATGCATTCTGGATGGGGTTGGGTTTTTTTGGATTGTTTTTCTCCATAATTGGAGTTGGGAGGACCGGAGATTAAGACTTCGGATAAGTGAATAACGTTCGTGAATAGAGTTTTATATGTTTATTGGGTTTTGTGAGAAAAAGTGGACCACTCGCATAGGATGGATTCTGAATCTAGGAATTCATTCAACGTCAGTCGATAAGTGGTTCAGATATACACCCTACTCCTCCAGCTAATGCAGATGTTAGTAATGCAGCAGCAGATGCTGAGCATATCATTGTGGGCAAGAGGCACCTGAATATGTCTTCCATCCCTCATCCTCGCATACCTCAAAATCACTCCAACGCGTCTTTTTCTGATTCCTACAAAGGGGAACCATGGTTCCCTTTTGAAGGCATTCGAAACAGACATGTCAAAGTTTGAGAGGGTTTGGGGGCTCGATAAGAGAGAGGGGTAGTCTGGGCATCAGTCACCGGTGCTCGGAGTGATCGGAAGTGGTTTCCGGCTTCGATGGGAGTGGGGTGGTGGTGTTGGGAAATTGAAACAGGCGGTGGTGTTGGGCATTTGAAATAAAAAAAAGTCTTCCATTTTTATCACAAATTAGTCCCTCTTGGTCCTTCACATCCTTAATTGTCAAATGTGTTTTTGGGTCATCCTTAGTCAATTACCCTAATAAAAATGGTTCATTTTGGGGTTTTGATTTGGAGGGATGATCCAATGCATAAATGGTCCATAAAATACTAAGAATTATGAAGTTTCAATTTATGAAAACTATGGCACCCAAAACAGAGGAGAGGGAAAAGAGAGAGGGGCACAAAAAGGTTGAGAGAGAGACAGTAGTTAGCAAGGCGGCAGCATAACCCTAGCTAGTGGACAACTCCTAGATATCGTGGAAGTGAGCTCGATGGTAGAAGGAGGCTCGTGAGAGAGGTCGGATGGGTCTAGTCTCGACATGAAACAAGGGATAGAATATCCAAATTCATTCATGGTTGTATTTACAAATCGTTCATGGTTACACTCACCACGTAACCGTTGATACGTAAGAACTATGTCGGGGAGTTGTTTCTTAATCTGCCATCACTCAAACAACGACAACAATGGTTGCCCTCAACATTCTAATCTCAATCTCACTCCTCTCTCTTCTGTTTGCACTGGCAAATAGCCATGTACGCTGAGGGTATCGTTAACACTAGGAAAAAAATAATTTAGTATAATTTGGGATAAAAGTTATGGATATTATGTTTATTATATGAATATAATAGTGCATTGGCCACCTCTAATCAAAAGACCTAGATCCACCACTGCTTGTCTTGCCCACACCACTCTTCCTCCACCCAAGTTATGTGCAAGTCCAACTGATGTATCCCGGACCGAACCAAATTAGAGTGCACTGATCCGGGCACACACCGAAGGTCCTTCAGACCTTGACAAACTCAACAGATGCGTTTTTTCAAGGGTTCAAATGGATTGGGATCAACAAGGAGATGGAAAATACAGAAAATAAAGGATAGAAACAAGTGATTATCAATCAATACAAACACACCATGATCGATTATCACAAGGGCAATCTTAATCCAATCCTTAGTTACAGACACACCTTCTAAGGATGAAATCAAGTCCTACCTATTCACCACTTGATTGCCAAATCAAGATACTGAGGTAGAATTTGAGAGTTGTTAGATACTCACAAACAAAGCAAGCTCAAGGCTCATCTATTTCATCAATTCACTGTCCCCCAAAGGACATTACAGAGGGGTATTTAAAACCCAGCTGAACTCTAATTAAGAGTTTCTTGAGCAAAAAGAAAACGTCCTAATCTTACTTAATTAAACTAATTACATCAGAATAAACTAATATATAACTAAAATAAGAAGCTTCTAGATCAATTGGAAGGCACTAGAAACATCACACATGGCACTTTCTCATTGGAGCGTCATTCTTCATTTGGGTTCCAAATTCGTGGCTGTCAATTGTCCAACAAGGCTGCTGTGTTTCTTCCTTCAGTAGTGAATGGCCTTGGGCGTCTAAATTCCCAGAAGATTCAAGATGAAGGTCCTCATACGTATATTCAGATTGCATAGAAGGCTAACGACCTCCAAATGGATCAACCCTTGGCATTTAGGAAAGCTTAGTAATAAACTTCCTTGACGTCCAAAAGGAGAAACACAAACCAAGTTGAAAAGAACAACCAGCTACAGATAAACGTCCTCAATGCGTGTCCAGAACGAGATAGCTATAGGGTGAATGACCTTCCCGACTGATCTATGCGACGTCCTTATACCCATCTGGCTTCAAAACATCCTTCATGGTTATTGAACCCCTAAGTGTTATACCGATGCTTGATGAGGATACATCACCAACAAATTCACCTCTAACATACGCCACCTTTAGAAACTGTAATGACCTTCCTACACTGAAAGCCTTCCTCCATTGGAGCTACAACTCCTCGTCGTTGTCCCTAGCGATGGCCTTCATAACTCGACCACCAAGCCCTGATTGTGCATAAGCCCAACGTTGGCTCGGTTTTTGCCGGCACATACAACCTCCAATCTTATCTCACAATCATCAAAAAGCTTCCTCTCCTATCATGTCACTGGAATCTCCGCCAACGGTGAGATTAACATCTTTTCCATGTGGGCAGTTCCCTACAGTCAACCGCCCGATTAATCAAGTGTGGCAGGTGGGAGTCGTGATCAATGGCCAGATCGACAGACATCAGTTGGGAGAGGAAAATACGGGACAGAACACCCAAATTCATCCATGGTTACACTTACCAAGTATTTGTGGTTGTGTATACATGTTAGCTATAGTTACATTCACCACATAACTATGGATAAATTCACGTCAAGACAGGACCAATCTGACCGCCCTCAGCAGCCTCCCACCACCGTTGGTCTCGCTACCATGATGTGGGGTGTCGTTCATCGCCTAGAATCCTGTCGTCGTCTTGCTAACTACCGTCTTTCCCTCTCAACCTCATTGTGCCCCTCTATCTTTCCTCTCTTCTATATTTTGGTCTCCATAGTTTTTATAAATTGGAACCTCATAATAACTCCTAGTATTTTATAGTCCATTTATACATTGAGCCATCCCTCCAAGTCAAAATTTCTTTATTTTATTTTCCCAAATAATCGGAATAAATTATAGGATACATGCCATCTGCCCAAAATAATTGTCAATTATGACATTTTACAATTTTTCAAACAATATTTTGACTATTACTGTTTAATATTAATTTATATTGAAAAAATCTTATAAGATTATCTATTATGAAAGTATTTTTCATTAGGAATTAGAGAATGATAGTAACTTTATATCACGGTATACTGTTAGTGTTTTATGTATTGAAAAATTAATAGTTAAAATTTTTAAAAAATTTAAGTATACATAATTTATACCTACTATAATGTGAAACGAATGATTTTTGAAATTCATGCAACTTGAAAAGCAATTGGGAAGGAAATTTTGAAATGAATATTTACTCGAATTGAGAAAATGAAAGAACTATTAAGAAAGGCTAAAAAAACTATAAACACACTCAAGGAGGTCAAACTAAAAATTCATGCACTTGGTCGAGTCAAGCTTGAGCTCGAACTCTTTTTTTTTTTTTTTTTTTAAGAAGGTAAGTAAGAGAAAATGTGTGAATTAGCACTTTCTTTGTACAAAAAAAACTTGTCATCTTATCAAAGTACAAAATATTATTAAACTCCTAATTATCTATAAGTATCCATCGTCCCGCTAACGGTAGTATATTTGAAGTGGATCAGAGTCCTAATTCCAACCTACTCACAAGAACGAGACTACGCTGACGGTAGTATATTTGAAGTGGATCAGAGTCCTTATTCCAACCTACTCACAAGAACGAGACTACTTGCCTGTCGTGGTCCAATGGAGCTACAATTCACCTTTAACTTGGACTTGGGAAGGACATTCACGACCATCCTTTGGATCGACCAAGATCCCTTCTAAGGAGGTGTTTTCCCTACCTCAACGAAAATAAAGGAGAGACTAGGGCGATGGTCGATTTTGAGAGTTAAAGGGAGAACCATGTCTGGGAGAACAAACTGAGGTCACGAGCTTGACTACACTGGTCACGACCATGACCCCTTTCTGTGCCTTGGTTGTGTGATGGAGGCCTTGAGGCTTGGGCTCTAGACAGGAGTCATGGGGGGTGATCTCGGTGGTCACGACCGTGACCCTCTTCTGGCCTTTCATTGCCTTAGCCATAATTTTCCACTTTCGACGAACTTCGACGCGTCACGCCCGTGATTTGATTGGTTATGCCTATGATTCCTCTGGGTTTTCTCAAGTCACGCTCGCAAAGTTTCCAAGGGCGCATATGACTTGCCATTCCAGAAGGAGGTCACGGTCATGGCTACTCAAGTCACACCCGTGACCTCCCGCCGGAGATGACTCCTTGTCCAACAAAAGTTGGTCACGATCGTGACCTCCTTGGTCCTGCTCGTGACTAACCCCCCCCCCCCCAGTTGTGGCATTTCTGTACTACTTTGATTTGTTGTTTAGGGTTATTTTTATGATTAATTATATGTAATGTATTTGTTAATTTTGACTACTTTAGTCCTCTCTGTATTAGGATTATTTTTGTCATTTAATTTGTAATAAGCTTTGAGTTAATTAGGTTCATTTTAGTTAATTCTTCTTGGGGTTTTAACTCTGTTGAAGACTGGGTCAAGGTCCTTCACCGCGCATGCGCGAAGGACCTTAGGTTTTGATGAAAGCCAAAATCCGGAAAAGGAAAGTTGCCTTATATTTTATAATCTGATTATATATTCTGAGTATATAATATATATTCTAATTGTGTGATTTATTTGCAGATATAAATCATAAGGAAAGCATAAGGAAATAAATCAAAAAGAAAAATGGAAGGAAGAGAAGATTGGGAAATCTCCAAGAAGAAGGAAAGAAAATCAGCAACAAAGAAGGAAGGTGAAGCAGTGAGCAAACAAGGAAATAATCTTGTTTCCAACGGCTACCATCCTAAACATCCATCAAGCCTCTAATATAAAGAGGAGACTTGAAGATTGAAGACTTAGGCGATTCCACGGAAGTAGTCGCGGAGTAAGAAATCCGGTGGGATTTCTGAATGTGTAGCCAATGGTTCGGTGGTGAAGGTAGCCAGTAAAGGACCTCTGGTGAAGGGATAGCCAAGGACCTTAGTGAGCATTAGTTGTGTCTACATGTGGTGGTGAGATGATGTGTAGCATAGCCTTGACGGACTAAGGTTGTGTGAGTGTGTGCTTCAATGTAATCCATCATATTCCAAATCGCCGCTAGGGTTTTTCCTACGACGATCCTTATTTGTAGCTGTCTCAAGGACCTTCGGTCTTGGTCAGTGAATCTATCAGTAACTGCCTTCGGGCTGCTACTTCTTGTTTTGTTTAGTAAGTGTAACTTGTTCTTTGATTGACATAAATATAATGAGGTATTTCAGTTACACTGTGTTTTGCTCCTTGGTTTGAAACCAAGGAAGTTTGCTCTAACGTCCTTACCTAGTGTGTAGATCTTTTATTGTGAAATTCACCCCCCTCAAGGGCCTCAACAAACTCCATTCCTTACCCATATGTCAATAATTGGAAAAGAGAGGAGATTAACTTTTAAAGATTAATACATGATATTTTTTGAGACCACTCTCAAACTCTCTTCCAATTCTTGATTTTCTTTATCCAAACAGATTATTTGGTGGCGAGATTAACTCAATATTTTAGTGACTTATGATGGAAAACATTTATCAAATCATGGTGGGTTGATCAAATGTTAGTGGTGCTATCTTTATCCAAGATCATATCCATTTCCCTCTTGTGTTCATCTTTATGTTCTTGAGTTCTTGAGTTTTGGGGTTACTTGGCTGCTTTTAAGATTATTGTTATTGATTGTTAACAACTCAAGCAAACATTCATCTCTGACATCACGACACACTCTAATATCTCCCAGTTTTAAAAACCAGACAGTCATAGAGTTCGCTTCCCGAAAAGTGGGAATAAGAGTTACTTCTTGGCACCGTGACATAAGGTCTGTGATGTCTAGGACAATCCTCCTGATTTTGCAAGGAATAAATAATTTTCCTAGTTGTTTGAATCACCATAACGATGTCGTGTTCCATGATAGTATGTGCATGTATCCCGCCTAGATCACCATTTAAGACCATCCCTTAATACTTTGGCCTCGACAACAAGGATTGAAGTTTCTCAAGACGCATCTGTCCCTGCCTTGAGAAAAGCTCCATGCATGCTAGTCTCGTAGTAGAAAACCCGTCAATGTCGATTGGTTGTTGAGGTTGAGAGAACTATCGAAGTTGAGTTTAACCGCTCCCAAATATTGCATTTGCCACCTCACTAGTGAACTAGAGTGGAAGTGGAACATCATTAGTTGTTGTACATAACCTATACTCCTTCACTAATTAAAACACTATGAATTTTCCACTCTGCTTCTTTTTAATTGAATCAGAATGCCCAATGGGTGAGAAATATTGTTTTGGAAGACCACTTCGTTTCGACTTTTCCAGATATACCAAAGAAGGAATGTCTTTTGCAAGAGGTTCCTTTAGTGGGGCATTGTTTCCCAACAGAGAGGGAAGTTCAGTTCTCTAAAAAGGAGCTTGACTAGCCAAGAAGATGGGCTTGATCCAATGGTGGGCTAAAGCCTATGTAAGTCGAACTAAAGGACATTTCTGAAAAATGTGATCATTAGATTCTATGTCCGAGGACGTATAAGATCCATTAGGATCCCTCTACGAAGGAGATTCCCTCTAATGGAGAACATCGTGTAATCTTTGCTACAAAAACATTTTTATTCTTGGAGGAAGATCGAGTTTCCAAATCCATTTAAAATTCCACTTCTGGGATTGTAGGATGTTGTTTTGACCAAGGTTAGTTTTTCATTTTTGTAGAAAAAGAACCAGATCCAGTCATCCCCAAATAAATTTCATCTTGACCATTTGAGATATATGTTAGGATACCACGAGATATCTTTATAATCGATTGATCTTGGATAATCTAGTTTAACTTAAAGAGTTCTATTGTTTTTCCCGTAGTAATGAATTTACAAATTGATACATCCTCTTTTTCTAGGGAAGACTCCTCAACGTTCGTTATTGTTATCAAGTTGTTACTACTATCCAATTATCTTTCCAAAACCTAACTTCCTTCTTGTTTCCAAGAATCTAATAGCAATGTAGATATGGTTCTAAAAATATTTGTCTAAACAGGGACATGTTAGTGTTTAATTTTACAGTAGAAAAATCATATTTCCTTACATATTTTCTCCTTATTATTTGAGCCTAAAGGATCTGCAAATTAGTTATTATTTTCCAAGCTAACTTGCATTGAAAAGATATATTAATCGCTTTCGTTCTTCATAGTCCTAAGCCCCTAAAGTCTTTGGGAGTGCATATGATATCCCATCTGCCACCATTGGCTTCCCTATTTGATCTTGTGATTTTTTCAGAAGAAATACCTATTTATTTATCAACAATTTGGGATGCGTATTTTGAAAGTTCGAAGAATTGCATGGTATGAGTTAGGATTGACTCTAGGCTTGCTTGAATTAGCACTAGTTCACATGCTTTTAATGAGGAATTTGTTTTCCAAGAGACCTTTCGGTAGGTAGCACTTCCAATGAGTTTGAAAAACATGTTATGATGTTTTCGACTCGGATTCTTGGGCAAACTGGGTATTTACCAAGAGCATTAATTGTCAGAATGTTAAAAATTTATTTAATAATTCTCTTATGTTGTTTGGTGGCATTCTTTGAGAATACTAAGGTAGATTTATGAAAATTAACTAATTGTCTTGAGATGTTGCAAAATCTTTGCGAAACTTCTTTGAATTTGGTGGCGGATTCAACAAAACTTTGCAAAATAAAAGGTTGTCGTCAGAATAAAAAAATGGGGCACAGTATTCTAGGATTCTATGGAGCTAGTCTAAGTCCTACTCTTAATTTAGGTTTGTTTGCCTCCAGCTCTAGTAAGTGGCTTATAACACTCATGTGTTGAGTAAATAGATACGGGGAAAGGGAGTCTCCTTATCTAAGATCCCTTGTTGGTTTAAAAATCTCATAGGCTACCCCATTGACTAACATTAAATATGCCATAGTAGAAATACATTGTTTTAACATGACAATCCATTTATTATCAAACCCCATCTTATCCAAAATCATCAACATGAAATCTCATTCAATTTTATCAGACTTTATCTATATCTAGTTTCAACACAACTCATGAAGTTTTATATTTGGCAGTCCTAAATTTATGCACTATCTCACGAGAGAGGAGGATGTTGTTATGGATTGATTATTCTAGGATAAACAAACTTTAGATGAAATTATTTTCTCTAAAAATGGTCGCCGTCTCATAATCATAATTTTCGCTAGTACCTTGTAAAGGAATTGGATAGACTAATAAGTTTGAAGTCACTTACCTGTGTTGGTTGGTGTATGTTGTGATAAGCGAAATGAATGTCTTGTTAAATTCCTTTAAGATCTTTCCATTAGTAAAGAAATTTTGAATGTCTTTAATAATTTGATCTTGGATTGTTGACCAAATTTTCTAATAATATCCCCGACTGTAACCTATCTGATCCTAGAGTTTTGGATGGGTCAAAGTCAAAAATTGTTGATCACTTATTTTATCCCTTGCATATATTCTTGTAAATGCTTCATTTTCCTTAGGAGACACCCTGGGTAGGATGGTGAACTTATGGAGGATCCTGTTGGGATTTGAGATGTGATATTAAAATAGTCTCGTACAAAGTATGGACTTGTCTTGAGCTTGAACTTAGAGCGGTGACTAGCAAGTAAAGTTTCGGCCAAATCAATTTATTGGGTTAGGCTTATTTACAATCTTCCTTCTATTATTTTAAAAATCAACTATAAAATACTACCGATATATTTTCTTTTATTGTACAATTACATATTCTATTTTGAAATTGTAATATTATTGAGTGAAAATATTGTCAATTTAATATAAACCACCTATTGATCAAGTTTGTAATAATTTATCAAAAAAAATTTACAACAATGCTTTCCTATTCCTTGAATATATGTGTCAAAAAGTTAGACAAAAGCATAACATATATATGCAGATGATTTGTATATGATTCTTTGTGACAGATGAGAATTCAGATCCTTGAATATAACAATAAAATTAAAATTAGAAATGAATTAATATTTTAATATCAACAACAATGGTGATAATCATTACTAATAATGATACAACTCATTGAAAAAAGGTAGATTACATGTTCAATTTGTGATTCCACCACTCAATTTTGGTAGGATCTTTAACAAGAGTGGTAGGGGGAGAAGGTACAATTAAAAAGGACTTCAAGTGTTTGATAAACTCCTTAGATTTCTCTATGTTCAATGCATGCCCTGCATCCTTCACCACCACCAACTGGGCATTGCTCCCCAAATGCCTGTTCATAAATATTCATAAATTTTACCCAAGAAAATTCATAAATATTCACGTAAACTGAATTTTCTAAATTTACAATTATATTTTTAAGCATTTATATCTAGTCATAACTAAACATAAATTGAAGTTATTTTAAAAGTGTGAAACATACTGTTGTAGTCTTTGTCCCAACTCAAGAGGAAATACTTGATCTTGTTCTCCCCATATTATTAAAGTAGACTGCATTGATTCAACGTTACATTTGGAAAAATTCAATCATAAGTTCACGTACAATTGAAGTCAAATGTAACAAGTAGGAGTTAGGCATTTGTAAATGGAAAATTGGAATCTAATAAACCAAATTTTATGTCCATTTTGATCTAACAAACCAAACTTAACTTTTTTTTTTAATGACAAACTATACTTAACATAATATTTTTCTTAGTGAACCTCCACCAATTTTCGGTTACCGAAAAAATGACATGGAGGTTTTTTTGCTAATGTGGAGTGTTTTATAGGCAAAAAATAAAAAGAAAATGAAGATGACTTCCTCTTTCTTTTCTCCTTGTCAAGCTTGGTTTTGAGCCTCACATTTTCTTCATCCAGACGCTCAAAGTTCTGACTCTCATCCCTCATTCTCTGTAATTCATTTCCCATTCTTGTCACTTCAGACAACAACTGTTTGAGCCTTTCTTCCAACACATTGTTCATTTCAATTAGATTTATTTCAATCAGCAAAAAAACTTTCATGTCATTTTTCCGGTAACCGAAAAATAGTGGAGGTTCACTAAGAAAAATATCATGTTAAGTACAATTTGTCATTAACAAAAAGTTAAGTTTGATTTGTTAGATCAAAATGGACATAAAGTTTGGTTTATTAGATTCCAATTTTCCTTTGTAAATTATATATTATGCATGCAAGTTCAAGGAAATCAAAAGACAAAAACATATCAATAATGATCGCTCACATGAGATATTTTGGGAAGATTTGAAAAGTGTCTATCTTTAAGTATCTCCTCAATCAACTCTTTCTTCTCCTGGATGTACTTTTTACACATCACCTACATCAAAGATTGTGACCCTAAATTCGTCAATCTTACCAAAATTAAAAGAAACAAAGCAACCTAATCTTGACTTAATACAACAAATATAAGTATGATTTCTATTTTTACATAGTATAGGACATCGAAATGTAGACAGTCTTAATTGCCTCAACATGAAAAAAAGAAAGAGAGAGAGAGAGAGAGAGGAGTGACTTACATTGATGAAATCAGAAAGGATCCAATTGGGCAAGCCCTTGGGGGGCTTAACAAAGGTGAGTTGCATAAGCTCCTTCAACATAGCAGGAGACTGGGGAACCAAAATGTCAGCGGCTTCATCTAAGTTCTTGACACAAAACAAGCCGTCCTCCATGTCCTTTTCTTCAAGGGACACCCCCGAGCAACAAAGCACGACCTTTTCAATGGCATTCGGGAATTGAGTTGCCATGCTATAGCCCACAAAGCCACCATAACTTATCCCTACAAAGCTCAACTTCTCTACTCCATGCATATCCATTAGCTTCATTAAGCACCTTGCTTGAAAGGCTTCTGTCCTCTCCGTATGACTCGTATAGGACCTCCCAAAGAATAAAAGGTCGGGGACAAATACCTACATTCACATTGTTGTATTGGTAAATACAATATGACTTACACGATGTTGTAAAACAAATAATCAAGTGTTATTACGATTGGTAAATATTATGCCCTACGTACATGATGTTGCAAAGCGTATAAAGTGTTGAGATATTGCCTTAACTTAAAGTTTAACTTTAGTTAGATTAGATACGATTGTTGCTTAATTTATGATAAATGAAACTTGGTGCAAAAAAAAAATTATGCTACCTAAACATGATTAATTTGATCAAAATATAAGACCAATTGGCCATTTTGTGTCCACTTGCACCAGATAAAAACAAGATCATGGAAAATAGATGTACGCAATCTTAACCTCACTTCCACAAAGAGATGTTTCTAAAATCGGTTCGCACGTAAATTGGACACAACTATAAGAAGATGAAATAGAACTAGATGTAGCAAAAGGTACGTAGCTTACATTATATTTAGGGACAAAATGGTTAAGGACATCGGCATATTGCCACATAGCATTAGCTCCAAACCCATGAATCAAAACCAAATTAGGCTTGGAGTCCTTGAATGTCTTAGGGACCCAACAATGCATTTGGGTTCCATCACCGAGATCCGTCACCGCCGACCGGAGCCCCGCAAGTGAGAAGTTGGACCGGTAAAACCAGTCCATCGATGCCGTCAAACTGACAGATCGGATCAATGTAGAGGCGGGATTATTCGCCATTATCGGAGCTCCGGTGCAGATTCTCATCGGCAATTTCCAACCAACAAACAAATGAACAAAACCCTACCCCCCCAAAATTTTCCCTTTTCTACTCAATCAAATCATTCAATTAGCAGCAGGGTAACTAAGCTGCCTGACAATGCCTGAGGCTTGCCCCATCTTTCTTGATCATTGGTCCAACTGTTATAAGCATGAAAGAGACGATGAGCAAAAATTGAGCTAATCTTTGTTTAGTTTCTTCATTGTTAGGATTTGCATCGCAGTTTTTTGGGGGTTATGGTTATTGGCGTAGCATTGATTATGTATAATCATCCACAAATTTAGGGTTATCCGAAACTAGGGCCAATAAATTTAGATTATATAGTTGTAATTAGATATTTAGGATTGTATTAAACTCTATGTCCGACATATACACATTTTCCCCTTTTAGTTTTGTTGTGGATTTATATGTCTTAATGACGTTATAAAAAAATGTTTTATTTAAAAACAATATTCTTTTAAGATAGTCATAAGGAAAATATGAAATTAGTTAGTATATGACTTATAATAAATATTTTAATGAGATTGTGTAAGAGACATCATATTGCAATCCTCATTTAATACTAAAATGAGTTTCCACGAATATGCATCTATGGATTTGTTTGATAAACTACATATGGTTGCAGATTAACTATGCTCGTATTGAAAATTTATCATCAAACATTAGTGTTAAGAAACTCCATCGCAAATTTTCTCTTTGGGTTTGAATGTTGTTACATATATACCAAACAAGGATGTCATCTGAAGTCGTAAAATTTTTTGTTTTTAAGTTTAAGGTTATGGATGATGGTAAGAATGATATATAATCTCTTAACTGGAGATAAAATTCCTTGAATAAAATTAAAAGGAATTTGAAAAAAAAAAAGCTAGCATAATGACAGTTTTGTTTGAACCGATATGATCGTTCTATGCCTTAACACCTTTATGTTCGAACTTTACTTGCTGGTTAACAAAAAAATAAAAAATAAAACATAACTCTATGTTCAAGTATCAAATTACAAATGGTGATAATAATCTGACGGTCAACGATGTCGTGGTAAGTCGTAGTTTCATTTTGTCTAAGATACTACGCAAATTCTAGTATGAGACTGTCTCATATAAATTTAGTGCGAGACAAATGCCTTACGTAGTGACCTTTTTAATATTTAACTATGACTAATAAATGATATTAGAATGATTTTTTAATATGAATGTGACTAATAATTTATGAATGGATGACTTTTATCAGACTCACCCCAAATAAATTATTAGTTACCCTAATATTCATAAAAAGTTACCAAAAAATTACATGTCTCATAATAAATTTATGATGAGATGATTTCACATAGGACTTGCTATAAATACAATTGGATTTGAGTTACTGCCATCTGCCAATCTTTATTATTGTATTGAGTAATTTCTAGACTCGTTAATGTGAGATGGTTTGTTAAGTTCCTATGACTCACCTTCGTTTATGTTCGTTTATACTGATACTAATACTAATACTAATACTAATACTAAAACTGTAAAACCCCGAAAATTTCAAAGGCGTTGACCATGACGTCGTTAATAATTTAAGTTGACTCCGTTAATTTTTGAAAATCCGTTTGTGACTATTTATGCTAACACTTAAGCTCGTAGGATCGTTGAGGGACTAATAAGGGTATATTGGGAATATCATGTGAAGTTATTATTATTAATTAGTAGTATTAATATTAATATTATTGTTATTATGTGATTATCATTATTATTATTATTATTATTATTATGTGATTACTATTAATATTATGTGAATAAGTGTTATTATCTTTTATTATATATTTATTATTCTGGGTGGCATTAATATTATTGTTAGTATTGTTACTAATATTACGTATTGTTATTAGTTAGTAGTACTAGTAAATAGTAATCTTATTGTTAGTAGAGTTGGTTAGGATTAGGATCTTATTCAGTTAAGAGATTTTAGAGTTAGATGAGAGTTAGATTAGAGTAATTAACATTAAATTAGGGTGAGGTTAGTAGTTAAGAGATCATGCTAAACCTAAGAGGGGCCAAACACATAACCTACTCCCTTTGTCCTCGTCTCTCTCTGCTCTCGTTTCCCTCTCTCCCGTGCCGCCACCAAGATGTCACCGGACTCTTCTCGACGTCGTCGAAGAACCCCCAGCACGTACCACCTTCAGCCTCCCCTCCTTCCTCGTCTCTTTCTTTCTTTCCCCGACACCGCTTGTGCTCCCTCTGTTCGGTTTCTTGCTTTGCCGCACTGCCGTTAGCTGCTGCCGCCTAGCACCACCACCGAGACCGCCACTAACCCTGCTCCGACGTCGGAAGTTGGCACACGGACTACCCAAGGTCACCACCCAGCCGCCCCAACTCGAAGTAGCCGTCATCTCTGTTCGCCACTGCTGTTACTCCCAAACGTCGTCGGACCACCACCGCCGGGAATGACGCCGGAGGCACTGCCCGAGACCACCAAGAACCAGCGTCAACTCATCGGGAACCACCTTGCGTAACTCTCTTTCTAAATTCGAGTTCTTGATGTGTTATGTTCATGCTGCGTTTTGTGTCATTCATAACTTACGTAATAGTGTTGTTCTTGCTTGGTTTTTGTCCTTTTATTCACCTTGTTTTCTTGTATAATCATATGAACCTAGTGAGAAGTTAGGTTAGCATTATGTGGTGTTCTTAGTTTTGATTCTCATTGATGTTTATCATACTTCATACGTGCATGCATGGATAGGTGTAGGTTAGGAAGAGATTCTTTTGTAAGTAAATAATTATGGTTGTGATGGATGTTTTAGGTGTTATTATTATTATTATTATTATTATTATTATTATTATTATTATGTAGTATATTGTGTGTAAATCATGAGGTCGGGTGCATGAATTAGAGTTAGTTTACCTTGTTGAATCTGAATTACTTGGTTATAATTGAGTAATGATGTATTTGTGGTCTTAAGTATGGCGTATAATATTTTTGAAATATATTTTATGTTTCTCGTTCAAAATTGTGACGTATAGTTTATTTTGTGTTTCTTTAGTTAAAATATTAGTTTATATTTATCACTATGTTATAATTTTTAAAAAGAGTTTTCAAAATGTTTCCTACTGTTTTACAATTTTTATAATGTATTATGTATATTAAAATTTCGAACATTATGTAATTACGTTACTATTATGTGACTATTACGTGTTTATATTATTATTGCGTTATTATTAAGTTCTTTACCTAGAAAGGTTTAAATTGTTGGTTATAAGTGGTACCTTTTAGACCTTGGTTGAATTCGGGTGGAGGATTTGACCTAAGCCACTGTTTTAGACCCAAATTAGGACCCCGGGATCGAATGGTGAAAGTTAGAACCGAAATAACCAATCATATGGGAACTGGGTGCGGGCCAGTTTTGATAGGGTCTAAATAACGGATCACCATGAGAGATATAGTCATCCTTTGATCAAACCCTTTAAACTGGAGGTACTCTTGGATGTTAGCTTTCATAGGAATTTTTCGGATCGAACTTTGAAGTTGTATAGCTCGAGTTATAGTCGTTTTACCAGAACCTGTCAGGACTGGACCAGTTGGAGAATTTGGTACTTTTAGAGTCTTTTGAGGCTGATATAGGCTTAGTCGTCAACATAAGAGTTTTAGTAGACATCCCTAGGTTTCCGAAAAGTCGAAAATCAGATCCATAGGATGTCGGGAAATCAAGTTACGACCCTTTTTATGTGGATGCTGTGATCTGTCTTGTTATGTGAAATTGTTAATAAATGTGTTGTTGATTGAAAAGGTTTACTTGGTGTTATTATACGATTACTTGGAATGTGTTAAGTAATTTAAAGTATAGATCCATGATTGATAGGAACCTATAGTGTTCCTAGGGGAGGGTTAGGTAGAAGGTAGTTAATACTAACTTCGTTAGAACGCGTTTTGATTAGATAATTATTCTTATTCTAGGCCCGAGTTAGTGCGAGACGTTAGCGAGCTCAAGTGTGTTCTTCTTTTTGCTGTGATGTGAAGTATATCAGGTAATGTCTATGCTCTAATCCCCACCGGGATGCTCTTTAAATGTGTTTTAATGTTTTCTAATCTGTTTTGAGAATTGCATCCCGAAAGGGGACTTTATGTGGAAATGTGACCATCTGTTTTGGATAACTGTTTATAATTGTTCGTGCTTTGATTTTTTATGAGTTAAGAAATTGGATGGTCTTTTATTAGTGGTTTTATTATTGGTTTTGATAACATGGGTTGGGTTTGACTTGAGAGCTGTGAGTTGAGTTTTGCATAAGATACTAATAATTCAAAGTGGAAACATAAAGCGGGTTGTTGTTTTGATGCCTTTAACAGGCTAATATTCATGCGGGTGATAACCCCGAGATCAGGATTCGATGCCTGTATGGGTTATGTGCGGGATATCGTGGTTTCATCACGATATAGGATAGAGGTTATGATGCCCTTGATGGGCGACGGTTTGATGCCTTTGAGAGGCTAATATTCATGCGGGTGATAACCCCGAGATCAGGATTCGATGCCTGTATGGGTTATGTGCCAGGAGATCAGGGTTTCATCCCTGATATAGGATAGAGGTTATGATGCCCTTGATGGGCGACTGTTTGATGCCTTTGAGAGGCTAATATTCATGCGGGTGATAACCCCGAGATCAGGATTCGATGCCTGTATGGGTTATGTGCCAGGAGATCAGGGTTGCATCCCTGATATAGGATAGTTGTTATGATGCCTTTGGCAGGCGATGTTCTTTTTGGATTTGATCTCCCGCTCGCGACTTAAAATATGGATTGAATGGGTTGAGGAAAACAGTTAAGGGTTAAAGGTTTGAGAAATGGTTTGACTTGTTCCCTCTCCCCAAAATGAATTGAAATGAACTTAAACTGTTTTAAACGTTAGGGGTAGACATTATTGAGATTTCCCCCTCATTTTTGAAATGTTTTGTTTTCAGGTGAAGATCTGAATGCTGGGGACGGGAATTAGAAGTGAGGACGACGAGTCTAGAAGTCCTTGAATCTTTTTATTTTGTTTTCGTTATGATGTCTTAAAGTTTTGTTTTGAGTTGTTAGTAGTTACCGTTAGCAGACAATTGTAGTTTCTCCTTCTCGCCTTGTATTCCTTCGGGGATACGGCAGTGACGACCCATAAGAATTATGAGTCTTCCGCTAATTTTGTCTGTTAAGGTTAGTTTGACTTTGACTTTTCTATATTTGAATTTTCGATGCGTTACAAAAACCTCCTTAAATGGATATAGTGAATTAGGCTATCACAACCCACAAATGTTGACTTACCATTTTACTCTTAGTGATAACACACTATTATTTTTCCTCCTTAAATGCATAGTGAATTAGGGTGTCACAAATGTCGATTTGTCATTTTACCTTTAGTGATGACACACTATTATTTATAAATATATTAACAAGAAAGGGTCGAATATAAGAAAGTTTCATTCCTACATAATTCAATTTGGGATGTTTGGATATTTCCAACCACATTCTAAACCTATGTTATTACTTGTTAACTACAATAATAAATATTAACCACATTAAAAATAGAAAAAATGAATCCAAAGTTATACTTGAGTTACAATCATCAGAATATAATTAAAATAATGTTTGTTTCATTTTGTCAAAATTATTAATTATGAAAACTAACTAGGATGATTTTTTTTTGGATCAACAAAAATATTCACATATATTATATGTATCTTAAATAATTTTAAAGATTCATTAGTAATACTATGCTAAAATAAGATATTTTATTTCAGAAATTAACTAATTATTTTATAACTCTAATGATTTTGTGAATAATAAAAAATCATGTTGAAAAATAATGACACCTAACATGAAAAACACTGAAATTAATCTAGTAAAAAACATCTTCTTCTCAACATGATTCCCATGCCATGAAATCTGTTCAACAATTATCTCCCACACATTACTCACTAAAACAAGATCAACCTATACAACAACTTGTTCAACAACCACTGGGAAGATCCACAAGAGCTACTACCAAACCTCAATATTTACAAGATTTTCATTGTGCTTATGCTAACATTGATTTACTTCCTGAGATTTTCATGCTTTTTAGGCTTCTTTGATTCAGTACAAAGAGCCTAAATCTTATGAAGAAGCCTCTAAAGATCCTAAATGGATTCAAGCTATGCAGAAGGACATTGATGCATTATTAAAAGGGACCCTTATTAGAAACCAACACTTGGGAGACAGTAGACCTTCTACCTGGTAAGAAAGCTATTAGCATCAAGTGGGTCTACGAAGTGAAGCTTAAGTCTGATGGTTCTTTAGAAAGATTCAAGGCTAGATTAGCTATTCGAGGCTTCACTCAACAATATGGAATTGATTACCAAGAGATTTTCTCTCCAGTTGTCAAAATAACTAATATAAGAAGCATCATTGATATTGCATCCTCCAAAAGATGGCCTTTTTTTCAATTAGATGTCAATAGGGTTGTTCATCGGTTCAAAATCGAACCGAACAAGAGGCAAAGTCCAAACTGGAAACCGAGTCGAATAAAATTAAATCGGTTCGGTTCTCATTTTATTCGGTTCAAAACCGAATAACGCACATATCTATATGGGTTTTCACCGGAATCGAATAAGGATTAAAGACCAAACCGAAAACCGAATAAAAATCGGTTCGGTTTGGACCAGTTTTATTCGGTTCTCGGTTTATTCAGTTCAAAATCGAATAATGCACACCCCTAGATGTCAATAATGCATTTCTACTTGGAGACCTTGATGAGGAAATATATTCAGAAATGCCTAAAGGGATTCCTAATTCTTTTAAATAAGGTTTGTAGAATCAGAAAATCATTGTATGGCCTTAAACAGGCCAACCGACAATGGTTTGCCAAATTGAGTCAAACTCTTCTCTCTTTAGGTTATCAACAATCTAAAATGATAATTCAATATTTCTTAACAAGTCTTCTACCAATATCACTATTATTACAGTATATGTGGATGACATTCTAATTACTGGATCTAATCAGGCAGAAATTCAACATGTCAAGGAGCATCTCAACTCTCTTTTTGGCATTAAAGATCTTGGCAAGTTGCGTTACTTCCTTGGGCTGGAAGTGACTTATGTCCCAGAAGGTGTCATATTGTCCAACAAAAGTTTACAAAGGAGCTTTTGATAGAATGTAGACTCCTACATCCTGCTCCAACGCTCACTCCATTGTCTATGAATGTCAAGCTCAATTCTAATGAAGGAGATTTGTTGCAGGACCATCTTTCCTATAGGTCTACTGTTGGCAAAATCAATTTTTTAACCAACACTAGACCTGACCTCAGTTTCACAACCCAAACATTGAGTCAATTTATGCAACAACCTCGCACTTATCATCAAAAGGCCTTCTATCATACCTTGAGATGCATCAGAGACACTTCAGAAAAAGGGATTCTGCTCCAGGATCCAACCAGCTAACATTGGGGCTTTTTATGATTCAGATTGGGGAGCTTGTTCTTTCACACAAAGATCAGTCACTAGTTATTTAATCCTCTTTGGCAACTAACCCATCAGTTGGAAGAGTAAGAAGCAAAGTACAGTCTCTAAGTCGTCCTCAGAGGCTGAATATCGAGCTCTAGCTCAGACAACATCCTAAATTACTTAGATTGTTCGATTGTTTGAGGAATTGGGATATCATCTTTGCAGCCTATCACTCTCTTTTGTGACAATCAGTCTGCTATCCATATAGGGAATTAGAACCCTATTTTTCATGAACGAACAAAGCATATAGATATTTATTGAGACTTCACTTGAGAAAAGGTCCTTGAATGATTCCTTCAACTTACCCATATGTCCATCACTGAATAGTTGGCAGATATGCTTACAAAGATACTTTCTTCCTCCCAATAAGACTACATCTTACAAAGATACTTTCTTCCTCCCAATAGTAGGCTCTTGACAGTTGTATATGTGTGTGTGCGTACGCGTGTGTACACATACACCTAACATGCCTATCTGTATTCATTCATTCAGTTACAAATTAATACAAGAGTTCTTGCATCTCAACTTTCTTTCTCTTTTTTCTCTACGAGTCAATTCTTTGTTTTGTTTTATCTTGTCTGGATAGATACTGATTCCATCAAAAGTACCTCAATGGGAACTAGGTTGCACAATATAAATTACCTAACCCTTTTAAATATACACAATTAAGCTCGAGAAAAGAGAGATGTATATTAACTTAATGACATGGCCTTCAAATTGCAAATAGAAACATTTTTAACCTTATTCTCATAGATGAAGAAAATAATTGTATCTAACCAAATTAATCAACATTCTTAGAAGCTTTCTTAATGAAGGGGCGAACAAGTTTGTTGTAATACTTTAAATGGTTAGACAATTACTTTAAAGAGATTGAAATAATTACTTATCTCATCAAAATATACATTCCTTTCAAAAACCTCATATCATCTTTTAAAACTCTATAATTAAACATGTTTGGCCATGAGCAATCTTGAAATGAATGTGTAAACACAAATTTCGAGTCTAAAATTTAATAAGACGGGAAATTGAGAAACAAATTAATTTGTATTAATATTTGAACGTATGTGGGTACAATCTCTGTATTAAATACAATAAAGTAGTCATCTAATTTGATCTCCTGCAACTTGGATGAGCCGAGGGCGTGAACACTTGATCTCAATCTCGAATCCAGGTCTAACTAAAGAACTCTTGTAGCAGTTCCTGAGCTGAAGGTCTTGAGCGTTGATCCTTTTAGTGCTTGGTAGCTGGAGGCTGCTTTGAGTTTAACCATCTGAAGGTTGACTTTCGGTTGCAGTTCTCTCAATTTTTGGATTGAGTGTTTGGTCCCAATCGATGAATCAGGAAGACGACTGCAGTCTTTGATGTGAAGAAAAGAAGTTGTTGAACTAGCCGTCCTTGGTCCTTGTCGCCTGTAATTGGAGAGCGTCTGTAGTTCGATCTTCTAAAGGATTCGCAGGTCTCGCTAAAGAATTTTGTAGCAGTTCTTGATCTTGACACGATAGAGGCTTGCAGCTTTTGCAGACCTTGATCCTTGACGCTTGATGGTTGGAGGTCGTTTGCAGTTCGATCTTTTGAAGCTTCTGGAGTGCATATTGCTGAATGCCCGGGGAGTGAAAATGAAGGAGAAGACCCCTATTGATAGCCATTCGAGGTCTAGGGTTTAAGTTGGGCTTTGGGCTTGCACCAAAGTTAATTAATTATTCATTTAATTTTAAATAAAGAAATAATTTATATTTTCTGCGTCATCTTTGACACGTGTCACGATATTATTGGTAGGGTTGTATTTCCATTTAAAATTTAATTAAATGGACCACCGTAATTAATTTGACACGTGGTGGATAATAATTGGCCAAATAAATTTTATTTATTTTCCATATGTCATTTTCTGATTTGTCGATAAATGTTTGCCTCCTACAGAATGACCTCCTGTAAGTTTTCCAAAATAGCTTATGAAAGAGGACAAAGTACGCTGAAAGAACTCGTGGTGATTTGTTGGATTATTCGTAATCCTTGAAGTTATTCCCGATAATGCCCATGGCCTAGCCCAAAATGGTATCAGAGCTGACACGCGATCGTGAATTGCGCTAATGAATGTGAGATCCATGGGAAGTCACCTAGTGGGGCAACAGTTCTAGATTTTCCCTACAAGTCTAGAGGATGTGCAATTCTGTTGCTTACGAGGCACAACGAGGACGTTATGCTCTTAAGTGTGTGTGTTTGGAGGAGAGGGGAGGGGTGGTTGTGACACCCAATATGGTTAGAAATGTGACTTAAGAGTTAAAGGGATTAAATAACTACTTATGTCACCAATGTGTACTGATCTTTTAGGAAGTTCGTCTATGGAGAACTCCACTATAAAGTGTGCTTGGTTGGAAGCAACCATGAAATAAGTGACATCATTGGCAGTTTTCTCAAGCAGTGTGTGAGTGATAACGAAACACATTGAAAGGACTTGTAACCAGGGGCGGATGTTTGGGGGGGGGGGGCAGCCAGGGCCATGGCCCACCCTATCATTTTTTTTAAAAAAAATTCAAACACTTTACCATATATAAGTATAAAAAAAAAAATTAAGTATACTTTCCTTATACAAATACAAACGATAGTTGTAATTTTATCAGTTTTGGAAAGAGAATAAAATTACAACTGACAATTTGACCTGCAAAGGAAGCCTTTCTATCTTCTCTATCCTCTCTCCTCTCTCTATATGTGGCCTACAATTGGTGCAATTAATGCAAAGGAAGACTTTTGTTGCAAATTGGAATTGTGAATTCCAATTGTGGCGTGCACATCTCTCTCTCTCTCTGTGTGTGTCTTTCTACAGTCTCTCTACAGTAAATACAACTTTTACAGGTAAGAAAGACTTTAACCATTGATATTTTTTTGACTCATTAACATTTATATTTATTTATCCGAAAGTATTAAATTCATATAATTATTGCTAATATTTTTTGTAGAAAATTTCAATTTGGCTTACAAATTTTTACAATTGGAACAAGACATTCACGCAACAAAAGGTATTTATAATTTATCATTAAATTCTTCTAGTATATTTTATTAATTAAACATATTGATACAATGATACTTGTTTGTTGTTTTAAGTAGTGATAAGTGATTATTGGAGAATCCTTTTTATTTAATTTGATTAATGTATATGATAATACTTAATTTTATTGAAAATTTAGTTATTTGGCTATAAAATTTATCAAGTAAATTAATATTTTTATTTATTAGCGTAGTAGTTCATCTTTTTTTAGTTACAAATATGAATTTTTAGCATATATATTCCACTAATTTGTATGATTTTGTTTAATTTTGATTTTAAATATTTAATTGATTAGTTTAGTTGATTATAAACCTTAATTATTTGACACAAAAATTTATAAATACTTATTTGATTTAAAGTTTGTATTAAATTATTTTATCTGCTAAATTTTATAGGTTAATTGAAAGTATGTCAAAACGAACAATCGACTCATTTTTCAAGAAACAAGTGAAGGAAAGCACTAGTGCATCGCCTGTCGAACAAATTGCAAATTTACATTCTGAACCCCCCAATGTAGGTGTTGAACAATCACAACCTCCTGCTAAATCTCCAAAAGTTGACACTAGGGATTTAGATACGAATGGTTTAGTTCGTGATCCTGCTTTACGTAAACCGATAAATGATTATCCATTAAATAAAAGGGATGAAATTCGTAAGGAATATATCAAGCTTGGCCCTTATCAGCCTTTTGAAGAATCCTATAAGTCTTCTGGGCCAGAGAGTCATCCTCGTCGGTTCCAATATCATTGGTTTAAGGATTTTCCTTGGTTGGAGTATTCTTCTACTAAACATGCTGTATATTGCTTTCCATGCTTTCTTTTTTCTAAAAAGCCAACAGGAAAGGCAGGATCATATACATTTACATCTAAAGGATTTAATAATTGGAAAACGGTTCATGATGGTAAGAATTGTGCTTTTCTTACTCATATGGGGAAAGACTCAAATTCAGCTCATAATTTTGCAGTCAAATGCCTTGATAATTTGATGAATCAGTCATGTTCTATTGAAAGTGTCATTGAGAAACAAACTGCTGAAGAAATTGTGAGCAACAGGTTGGGATTGAAAGCTTCGATTGATGTTGTGAGATGGTTGACATTCCAGACATGTGCTTTTAGAGGCCATGATGAAAGTCTTGATTCGACAAATCAAGGTAATTTTCTTGAGTTATTGAAACTTTTGGCATCATATAATGAACAAGTAGATGCTGTTGTTATGGACAATGCTCCTTCAATTGCTAAGTATACATCTCCAGAAATTCAAAAGCAAATTCTTCACATCTTTGCAAGGAATGTGTAAAAGACAATACGGGAAGAAATTGAAAATTCTAAATTTTGTCTTATTGTAGATGAATCAAGAGACATTGCTAAAAGAGAACAGATGACTATTGTTGTGAGGTTTATTGATAAAAAAGGGCATGTTCGGGAACGATTTCTAGATTTGGTACATGTCAAAGATACAATGTCCTTAACCCTTAAGAATAAGCTTAGTTCTGTTCTATCTAATCTCAGCATTGGAGATATTCGAGGTCAAGGGTATGATGGAGCCAGTAACATGCGTGGTGAATGGAATGGATTACAAGCATTGTTTCTTAACGATTGTCCATATGCATATTATGTACATTGCTTAGCTCATCAATTACAATTAGCTCTTGTTGCTGCAGCGAGAGAAGTGTCAGAAGTCCACACATTCTTCGAAAACTTGGTATTTATTGTGAATACAGCTTCTAGCTCTTCTAAACGCCATGATGAATTACAAGCAAGACATATTGAAGAGCTAGCACATTTAATTGAAATAGGAGAGATTGGTACTGGAACAGGTGCAAATCAAATTGGTACACTACAACGTCCCGGAGATACTAGATGGAGTTTGCACTTTAAATCAGTATGTAGTTTGATAAGATTGTATGGCCTTACATACACATTTATTGGTGAAATAGCTACTAGAAGATCTTCATTCTCCCAACGAGGGGATGCAAAGCATGCTCTTAAGATCTTAATGTCATTTGCATTTATCCTACATGTGGTTAAGGAGATTATGGGCATTATTGAAGCACTTTGCAAATCTCTACAACAGAAGTCTCAAGATATTGTGAATGCTATGCACTTGGTTTCAAGTACAAAGCAACTTATCCAAAACTTGAGAAATGATGGGTGGGAACCTTTGTTAGGCAATGTACAATCATTTTTCCAACGACACAATATTCCAGCTTGTGACATGAGCGCTCCTTATGTTGATGTTCTTCGTTCACTTCGCCTACGGTCTAGGCAAAAATAAATCGTAACAATGGAGCATCATTTTCGAGTAGAAATATTTACAGCTGTTGTTGACCAACAGTTGGAAGAGCTTAGCCGATTTAGTGAGCAAACAACGCAACTCCTAATTTTAAGCGCAACTTTGAATCCAAAGGATGGCTATAAGTCATTCAACATTAGTGACTTGTGCACTCTCGTTGAGAAATATTATCCTGAAGATTTTACTGATCATGAGAAAGATATGTTGAAGTATGAATTGCAACATTACGGGTCAGATGTTCCAAAGCACCCAAAGTTGAAGAACATGGAAACAATTGTTGACTTATGTCAAGGATTGGTCGAGATGGAAAGTCAGAAAGATATCCACTAATTGATAGATTACTTCGCTTGGTTTTGACTTTGCCAGTTTCAACAGCTACCACAGAAAGAGCTTTTTCTGCCATGAAAATTATCAAAACAAGCCTTCGTAATAAAATGGAAGATGAGTTTCTCTCCAACTATATGGTTGTCTACATTGAGAAGGAGGTTGCTAAGCAATTTTCAATGGATATGATAATAGATGAGTTTGCTGATATGAAGAAGAGAAAATTAAGACTAAAGTGATGAGGTATTTTTTTTTTTAAATTTTTGAAAGTTAGCATTCTTTATAATATTGGGTTGTTTCATACCTTAATTTATTTGTTATTTTGTTGGCCAGGATTTGGAGACATTTTTTTGCTAAGGCTGGATTATATATATATATATATATATATATATATATATATATGCACTTTGCTAGTTGCATTTATGGATCAGTGTATGTTTTCTTTCTATTTTCCATTTTAGTTAATTAATTAAGTCAATTAGTGACAATATGTTAATTGTTTCAGTATTTATATGAAATGAAATTTTTTTTGTTTGGCCCTCCTTAATAAAAATGTCTGGCTCCGCCCCTGCTTGTAACGATTGGTGGGGCTAGCCGTCAATCCTTGTAGTCATTCTCTGTAATGTCCACAGCTCGGGAGGATCATGACATTATATCTATCTTTAAGTTCTATTTCAGGGGCAACCCATAGGAATTATTAAGTTTACAAGCCAAATATAAAAGAAAGCTTAGAAGATAAGAGTAATTGGAAACTTAATTGCCATATCTTGGATACTGGAAGTGAAGTGGTCAATTTTCATAATATACCTCTCATTTTTCGGTAATAGAAGAGTTATGGTTGAATGAATATTGGGAATGAAGTAGTAGATAAAGTGAAGAGATGGAAGAAAGTATATGAGGAGAGGGGGGTTCGGTGAAGGCAACGGGCGAGTTCATGGAAAGTGGGGCACAAGGAAAAAAAAAGCAGATCAATGCATTTTGGGGATGGAGGAATCATGCCATGGGAGGTCTGTGATTTTGTTTTCTTTTGCTTGTTCTGTGGCAAATACTAGTGTTCTATTGCAAGTTGGATCCTCATATATTGATGTGACTATGAGCTTCCATTTGTATCATGCATAAAACACTTTTCGATCGAGTTTAACAAATTTGGGGCTATATCCCGTTCGACAACTATAAAAAAATGTCATATGTTTTGGAACAAAATTGTATACAATAATGATGCCACCTATTGGCTATTGTCTATGTTGTAAGAACCGGATCTGGTCCGACAGGTTCAACCGTGAATCGGCAAGTTGACTGGTCTAGTTCTAGGTTTAGCTCGGATGTTTGGTTTAAACGGGAAAAAAACACCAAAACTGGTTCAACCGGGCGAACCGTACAGTTCACGGTTAGACCAGGATTTTGGTCATTTAATATAAAAAATTCTAGTTTTTGACCGATTCAATCCGGTTTTTGACTGATTCATGTTATGTTCGTGTCGGTTTAATTATTTTGGTAGTTTAATTATTCTTGAAGTATATGAAATTTTTTTAACTCGTGATCGGTTCATACTGGTTTTGACCGGTTCAACCGTCACCCAAGTCAACCGGTCTAATCCAGCCAAACAGGTTCGATTAGTTGAATCATTGACCCACTGAGTCAACCGATTTAGTGACCGATCTGATTCTGACAACATAGCCTATTATGCAAATTTCCTTATCTGAATATAGCTATGTACAATTACAATATAGTATTAAATTATGAATGTGTGAGAATAAAAATCCTTTTTCATCACATTTAGAAAATGTACATCTTTTCACAACAAGAAAGAAACATCCAAGAATTCATTCTTTTTTCCAAAAGGCATTTTGAATGTCCAAGACCAAAAACAATGGCATTGCGTTATGCAATAAAATTAGGATGAAATTCAGAAAAGGTGGGAATAAAGGGGCTACATTGGGCGACTTGGAAAATTATATCGTTTTTATTTTGGTCAAAACTTTGTCAAATCCAGACAAGCTTTTTTTGCTATCGTTTTCCGTAGATTAGAACCGGTACTCCTACGAAAGAGAATCGAAACGAACTAATAACATATACCTTCCCTAAACTTTTGTAAAATGAGAATTTTACCATTTATATTTGAGAAATGTTAATTACCCAACCTAATAAATTGTAAATACAATAAATATCACACCTTAACATTTTTTATATCAATTTTTTGTACTTTTTTAGATTTACTTAGTCAATATAAGTAATGAAAGTTCTAATTTACCCTTCATTTAAATTTTCACCTTCCCCAAACCCTTTATTTTTTTTCTGTCCAACCCAATCCCCTTCCCCTTAATTCGATTTAATTGTTCCCTTCCAACCCGGTAAAACCCAGGCCCTTTTATTCTTTGCCCTGTTCTTCAGTTCCTCATCGAACAAGTCAAGTTCTTTGCCATGTCCTCAAACAAATTGAAAAACAAACTTGCCATATTTATACCATCGATAGGCAAACCAATAGAAAAAGCTTGGAAAAAAGAAATGTAACCCAGAGATGATTCTCCAAATCCAATTATCTATCTTCAAAAGTTATAGGGAGACCTGGTTAGAGAACAAAGAGGAACAAATTTGTTGTTGGGTGGGGCTCTAAACCTCTCATCTCTCTCAAAAACCTCACCTTAGCTACATCAACAACACAACATGAATATTATTTGCATAATTGAAATTCACATCAACAACAAAACATGTATATTATTTGCAGAAAAATCGAAAAACAATATATGAATCACATAGAGAAAACCGAACAACAATAGATGAATCACAAGCGAATCGGTGAAACTCAAGTAATTGAACAACATGAATACTACTCGTAATTGAAATACAAGTAAAACTACGCTTTGTAATTGAACAGTCTAAATACATGCCCGATACTCTGAATTGGAGGATGAAAATCGAAATTCTTGTTCTAAACATCCGAATAACGTTGACAGACCTTCCCCAAAAAAATCCAACTTTCATCGTGAATTGATTTTCTTGAAGAATTGCACACCAAACTAATCTTCAAACATTGCCAAATTTCAAACTCCATCGCACCATAGCCGTCGTCCGATCCCAACAACCCATGTCTCTCAACCGCAAACCCTAGTTGTCGCCGATTCGTGTTTGTCATTGTGGTCGGGTTTGTCGTTAAGATTTTCCTCGAGCAGGAGGAAGCTAGGAGAATAGCAATGGCATCCAACACAAACGTACATTCAATTTTTAGTTTTAACCAGGGTAGTTTTGTTTATTCAATTGGAATCATTAGGGTATTTTTTTCAAACCAGATAAAATTACTGGGGGTAAAAATGTCCAAGTTGTTGACCAAACGGAAAAAGTATATATTTATGTAAAAGGCATAGGTCGGGTTGCGTAATTGACATTTCTCAAATGTGGAGGGTAAAATCCTCATTGTACAAAAGTTTGGGGATATATCTGTTATTACTTCGAATCGAAACAGCTGTTGATCAAAGGAGTAGTAGTAAAGCTGACATAAATATTACTAAATCATTAATTAATTAATTAATTATTTATTTATTCACTCTCTTCATTATTAATTTTGGTGGAGAAAACTAAGGGGGAGAAAAGTCAAAGTTTTTGGGCAATACCCCATTTGCGAAGAAATCCTTACCCAATCATCTTTCTCTCTCTTCAACGAAACCTCAAACTCATACCTTGCAGAGTCAGTTACCAAAACCCTTTCTCCATCTCTTTCCCAATCCTTTCATTTTTCCTCTTTTTTGTTGATTTTTTTAAGCACCCAGAAGAAGAAACTTGTGTTGATCATCTAAAAGGTTTAATCTTTTGGTTTAATTTGGTGGCTCACTTGTCAATTTTTGTTTTGGTGAGTGGATTTCTGAAATACCCACTTAGATTATTTTGTTCATAGTCTTGCTTACTAGAGAATTTGAATTGTTTTTTTAAGGTTTGGGATTTTCTGATTGGTAATTTTTGGATGGGTTTATGTCATTTATGATGAATTATTGCTTGTGGGTTTTGTTTCAGTGTGACCCTTTGTTCAAGTTTTTGGGCAACTGTTGGTGCTAGGGTTGTTAGGGGATGGTGGTAGATGTTGATTACTAAGCCAGGAAGCTAGGGTTGGAGCTTGAATTCTATGGATAACTTTGGTTGCTTCAGTTCAGTCTCTCAGGTCAGCTTTACTTCTGGTATTTTTGTGCGTATATTGTTTCTGTTGCTTGTGTTTTCCTGAAATCCTTGATGAAAATTGTGGGTTATGTTCTGTCACTTTTAGCAGATTGTTGGTGGCTGATATATGGATTTTATAATGTATTGTGATTGAGAGGTTTCATTTAGTAGAAATCGGTTATTCTGATGGTTCCATTTAGGTGATTTAGGGTTAGATTTCTCTGTTCCTTTCTGATGAGGGTTGGGGGTGGGTGGGATGTGTTGATCAAGAGCAAAAAAATGAATTTTGGCAACAACAGTTTCTATTTTTGATGGATTGGTTGGATAAACAAAATTTAGGTGCTTGATATTAGAGATACTTCCCATGTGTATTGCTGTTTAGTTGGGGTGGAAGGTGGGAGATGGGGAAGGCGGGACTACTTAAGAAAGAAAAAACAAAATTTCGTTTGTCCGAGGAATATTGCTGTGTACAAATTCAGCTCATGTAGGTGCTTGATATTAGGGATAAGTTGTGGGCTAACATTTTATTCTTGTGGGGTTTGGCGGTGTGAGCTAAGATCAAAGCTTGTTCCTGGCATCGCAAGACTTTCTAGTGAGTAGGCGGGACAAATTTTAATCTCTAGGCTGAAGATAACGAGATAATAAAACAGGACTTTTTCATGAACTGAAGGAGTCTGTTGGGTTTGACGATGTGAACATTCTCATGTGGATGAGCCTGTTCTTTGTCTTCATCGTTACAATGAATGCCTGTATTATAGTATCTCACCGGATTCAAAACTGAAGTCCCATATTATCGAATGTTCACTTAAGGAGGGAATGAATGGAGGAAAGCATTCTACAGGTTGATGAGAAGGGGGAGGAAACATGTTGAGTGTTTGGCATGTTATAATAAGAAAAGTCATTCACAAACTCTGGATTATGTTGAAACTATCTTGTTTGAGAAATGATGCCGATGTTTTCTTGGTTTGTTTTTTTGGTTGGTGGGAAACGAATTACTCAAACGTAACAAGATTTGTAGAAGGCTGTCGCTTACACTGTGTAATCACTCCACATCGTTTTCAAACGCAAGTTTAGTCCTCATTCTACTTTGCATACGGGATGCATGTTTACCCTTTGGGTTGTTGGTTTCCCATGGATGAATAAATATATAGTAGTAAGAGGGTAAGACGATGAGCTGCTAATTACCCCCCTTACATTCCAGAATTCTTTTGCCTTGGACATATTCACACGCACATCGCCTGATTCTCTAATACTTCGTCCTGGATTTCTTCCTATGGTTTTGAGAGTGATAATCATCTTTTTGTGACTGTAAGATACCACTAATATCAATCATGTGTAGGCAAACGGATCTAAAACTGATAGTGTTGACTAGCATTTTGGTTCCCTAGTGAATCTTGAGAGCCCCTTGTAGTAGCATGAATGTCCCATTTTGCCATAGAAGTTGGTCGTAGTTGTGTGTTTATGATACTGGGGGAAGCCTCGCCTTGAGCTAGGCTAGCTCGTCTTGCTCTTTTTGATGTGTTACCCTTTCAAGGAGAGACAGTGATATTGAGGAATTTCCAAACATCTAGCAGGGCTGTGTCCATGTCTAAGAGGAAGACATGACAGATGAGTTGTTGTGTTTTTCTTTTTTCTTTTTTGAGATACAGCTTATCTTGTTAACTTGTACATTCTCTTTAGGAAATGCCATAGTTTTTTTTATTTTTTATATTTTGCATAAGAAAGAAAAGGATCATGACTCCGGAGTTGTATTTTTGATGAACTTATCGATGCTTTTTTTCTTGTTCATGGAAAATTTAGAAGTTTTCCCCTAAGAAAGAACCCATAGATGGGATTTGCATGCTGAAATCGTCCATTTATATGCACAATTTATTTTGCTTATGACCTTTCTTTGCACAGAGCTTAAATGAGTAGTGCTGTTAATGTTATTATTTTGATGTTTGTCTGGTGCTCATAAATAAGACCAACACGTGTATTTCATGAGCTCTGTATTTACTTTTGGTGTCCGATGTTTCAACCACAGAAGTGTCTTAATTCTTTTGCTGCTCAATTCAGATCTGTGGAGGACAATCTGATGGTGCATATGGCAAGGGAAAAAGCCATATAGGTCCTGTGAAATATGGATTCAGTTTAGTGAAAGGCAAAGCAAATCATCCCATGGAGGATTACCATGTGGCCAAATTTGTCCAGTCCCGTGGACATGAACTCGGCCTGTTTGCTATCTATGATGGCCATTTGGGTGATAGCGTCCCGGCTTATCTACAGAAGCATTTGTTCTCTAATATTATTGCACAGGTGGGCTCTTACGGCTATTTGAACTTTGAACATATATTACTTCTTTCTTTTCTACTGATGACATGTGTTGCCCGGGTCATGTTCTTTCCTGACCATGATTCTGCTCAGGACACTGATGTATGTGTTCAAGGGTGGGCAATGGGCCGTGCCGGGTTGGGTTAGGCCCATTAGCTACGTAGGGTCAGTCTGGTCAAGGTCGGCTCATTAAAGTTGTGGGTCAGGTTGGGGCTTTCTAGCAAAAAGTAAAGGTGGGCCCATGGGCTGACCCGTTTTGAATCTAAATTTAAGATGAAGTGTATTACTCCATTGTTTAATGTTAAGTATTACTAATATATTTAGTAAATTTAGCTTTTAAAGTAATACAAAAAATTGTATATTTTGAGATCATTGACGGGCCAATCTGGTCCTGCCCATTCACCAACCCTTTGATATTGACCCATTGATGACCCGACTCATTAATGACCTTACCCTTTGCCCCCTTGATCCTATGGGGACCCGGCCCATTGCCCACCCTCATATGTGCTCCATTTGTCTATCTTGATGAACGTAATGATCATATACAGGAAGAGTTTTGGAATGATCCGCGCAGCTCCATTTTGAAAGCTTATGAAGGTACGGATCAAGCCATCCTTTCACACAACCCTGACCTGGGACGAGGAGGGTCCACTGCTGTCACTGCTATTCTTGTCGATGGGAGAAAGTTGTGGGTAGCCAATGTTGGAGACTCGCGAGCAGTTCTCTCTAAAAAAGGTCTAGCAATACAGATGTCCATCGATCATGAGCCTAACACAGAACGAGGCAGCATTGAGAAGAAAGGCGGTTTCGTCTCAAATATGCCAGGTCATCTAACGCCCCCTTTTAAGTTTTAACTATATCTCATCCCTGTTGGTGTCTGTTTATGCCTGGAAACTGAGTTTGAGTGTCACTTGATCCTATTGACAGGAGATGTTGCCAGAGTTAACGGACAACTTGCGGTGTCACGTGCGTTTGGAGACAAGAACCTCAAGTCACACTTGCGCTCTGATCCTGACATAAAATATGTGGACATCGACTCTGACACTGATCTTTTGATCCTTGCTAGTGATGGTTTATGGAAGGTAACACCTCTTCTCCTTTGGTTTTCTCACTTGCAAGCCTTGAGTGATAGAGGCAAGCGTGGAATTCTTAGCTATTTGTAAATTTTAGTAAATTGACTCGAAAACTGTTATTTGAGCCCTGGCTCTGGCTTGAAACCAAACCGGCACCTGATTTTTGACTCAAGGAGGTCTTGACCCATACCAACTAAGCAGAAACCAACATGGGTCTATGTTACTCCAATGCTTCATTTTCCCAAGACATTGGAATCCCGGACAACGATATGATACCTTACACTTCAAATGACAATTAAAGTGCGCAAAATTTCTTAAAAGTAACAGAGCCCAACAGATCTGACACGCATGTAGACTGTGCCCCAGGGATGTCAAACATTCGGATTTGGGTTATTTGGAGTCCGGACTAATCAGATAGCAGATGCAAAATTGATGTTTGATACCTAGTTTCTTTGGGTTTATTTCTGTTTGGACAATTCGGATGGGCCTACATTCGAGTTCGGACAAAAGAAATAAGAAAAGTATTATACCCGCACTCTGAATAAATCAGTTACCGTTAAAATTTGGACGAAGAATCTATAACCATATCTTTTTTTTCCGGAGTCGGACTAAACCGTGTTTTCAACAGTTTATTGACAGCCTGCCCTGCGTGTCGCATCGGACACCCATACCAGTCTCTAAGTAAAATAGACAGTTCTTGAGAAGGGTAATCAAAAATTGATTCTGCATTATGCAATGATGAAAATTAACATGGAGAAACAAATGCAGGTAATGTCGAATCAAGAGGCAGTAGACATAGCAAGAAAGATAAAGGATCCACTCAAGGCAGCGAAACAATTAGCCACAGAGGCTCAGCATCTGGAGAGCAAAGATGACATCTCTTGCATCGTAGTTCGTTTCTGATCATAATTTGTCAAACTGATCGATGTTCGTGTCTGGTTGTGGTTTTCTTCGGGGGAAAGCTCGAGTCTGTACATTCGAGGAGGGGTTTCGTTTTCATACAAGGGATTCAAGTGCATCCAATTCTACTACATGTAGAAGTTGGGTTGAAATGTTGCAGTGTCTTTTTTTTTCCTAAGTTGTGGTGAGCATGGTTGAAGCTGTGCCTTGGCCTCTTCTTAATCTTATAGGAGTAATATATTACATAACTAGTATATTATATACTTTTATTTTATTAGATAAAAAGGGAAGGAAGAAAAAAAAAAGGGCCTTGGTGTAAAGGTGGGGTGTGATGTGTGATGGTGTTGCAAAATTTTAGTTTGGTTTTATGTAGATTTAATCATGATGATGCTGTCCATATTGGAATTTGATGATTGTAATAAAATGTTAGGACTAAGGATATGGGTTGTTATTTGGTGTTGATTCTTGTTATTAAAGAGAAGAATGTTATGCAGACTGCAGTACATAGCTACTGTGTTGTTACTAATGACCCACCCGGACCGGTTGTATTGTACCGGGTTTTTTTTTCCAATTATTACAAGCCAAAGGCTTAAAGGTTTGTAAAATACAGCAAAACCGCAATATAAAACAACAAACAGCTCACTTCATTGTATTGTACCGGTTTGGTCCTGGAATTGGCTGTCATTCTAGGTCGGTTCTAGATGCAACCCGTTTAATAGGCCTAATCACTAAAAAGCAGTTGACCCGGTTCAATATGGAACTAGCGGTTGGACTGGTTTTGTACTTTTACATTAAAAAGACTTGATTGTTTTTTTTTTCTTTATCTTGAATTGAAACTTTAAGTAACTGCTGTAAGTAAAGCTAGAGGTAAGAGAAAATAGAATATGTCGATGAAATCTAAGTGGCAGCTTGTTAGAGAAACAACTTCTAGAGTTAAGAAAATAGAACATGTTCGTGGCCAAAAGGATGGTATGAAGGTTAGAATGATCAGATGTGGGGTCAGTTTGGAAGTTGATAGTCTTAATGATATTGATGTCAAAATAGATCGTATGGCTGAGATTATTGGTAATGATATAGGCATGTGATTTCTCGATGATCCACCAAACCGAAGTTATTGATCTTTTAGCTGCGTAATTGAGCTGTGATGGTTTTTGACTGTCGTGGGTGCGGACGTTCTTGTGTGCTAATTATGTTTAGCAGTGTTTGGTTGTTATCTTTTTCTCTTAGAGCTAGTTGGTCGTTGTTGTATTTTGCAGTTTGATGTACTCTGTAAACTTTTAAGTCTTTTGGCTATTAACAATAAAAAAAAGTAACTACTTTCTTCGTTCCATCTTAATTGTCATTTAGTTAATCAACACGATTTCCAATATATTAAAGTAACTACTTTCTTCGTTTTTCTATTTTTTATCAGAAAAAACTTTTACTGTGTAAGAAAGTACACATAAGCAGGATGACTAATATATTTTTTTGGAAAAAATAGAAAAACGATACGTCAAAGTAGGACAGCTACCGCGTCAACCATCAGCTGAATTGGTCTGAGTGCATTATTGTCCAATACCCTCAAAGTTCAGTGTATTAGAGTCTAAGAACATAGTTTAGTGCATTATTGTCCAATACCCCTAAAATTTAGTGTATTATCATCTAATAATCTTTTAAATTTTGACTGGATAATTTCCAAAAATGATAATTAATATGGAATAGATGAAGTATTGTTTGGTAAAGTTAACTCAAATGTAGTGCTGGAGCTTGACTGAATTTGATTTGACTTATTCAAACAATTTCTAACTTTGATCTAAGACTCTCCACTAACCTTTGAAAAGTACATTTTCTTAGATTTTTTATTTTAAAGATCGATCTTCTGTTCTTTTTATATGTATGTGAGCGTTTACATTATTATTATGACTAGTTTGGAATTAAAGTGAGTCACTTGAGGACTCTTCGGAGACATCTGATAAAAAAAGTGAGTCACTTGAGGCCAACCATACACAAATTTACCGTAGAATAGAATAACCCCGACATTTTACCGCAAATCATTACTTTTCTCTCTCCTCATTTTTCTCCTTTACTTTTTTATATCCACCTACCCCACATACCAATAACCTACCACAATTCCACCATATCCGCCACAATTCTACCACACCATTCCGCAAAATACCGCATAAAAGAACAGGGCCTGAGTCAAAAATAAATTATTGATGCATAATATGTTTGTTGCCCTGTTTCTAGAACTTTATAAACGATCTTGTTTTCACAGCCGTAAGTTGAAAAAAAAGGAAAAGAAAAGATTCGGAGGGCAAGGAAATTAACTATTGCAATTTACGGAAAAGACATGAAAAATAGTACTACCCCTGTTTCTAGAACTTTCATTATTTGTTTTTCAAATTTTTTTGTGTCTTTTTATTTGTCAAATTTATAATTTTAATAACTAAAATATAATTAAAATATTTCTTATATCCCTTATTAGTGAATATGTTTGAGAAAAGCAACATTTTTTTCATTTTTTTTATATTGAATAATCAGTGAAGTATATTAGATGATGCCTAACTTATTTGCTCAATTTTTTTTATAAACATTGGACTTCTAGAAGTAGTTGGCCGACAATTATATATTTAGGGATAGAGATAGTACAGTGTTACAAGGGTGAGCGATTCCAGGTGCCCTGTCCTAAAATTATGAAATTGACCCTTACCCATTAAGACATGTTCCTAACTTTAGAAACCGTTCCATTACTCGCAGTTCAAACCAGGTTCCGAGTTCCAAAGTATTCTTGAATTATAAAAAAATTTATTTTCTAACATATAATTATTATTAAAAAAATATTAATTTTCTACTTTAACGCACCGCACTATTCAATTATCATGTCCATATAACACATTGATTTTAGCAATGACAATGAAAATGAAAGAACTGTAACCAATTTATGGATAATGCACACATTTTAATAATTCTATTTATTTGTTTATTTTAAAATCAGGTTCCACTGTTATGTGTATTTGTTGGATATTAGCTTTCATTCCCACCAAACAAACCCTTAGAGTAATTTAAGCAAATTCATTAATGGAATGCTTCCTGATATTGGATTATTTTTATTTTTTTTATTGTTCCAAGCTCAAAGAAGGATAAAAAGTTTGCAACAAAGTTACAAAAACAACAAATACAACAAAATGAGAACATAGGAAAATACAACAAACATGATCAAAACACAAACATAAACAATAAGACAACAAATGAGGGTTAATCTTTCAATTTTGCCTTACTTTGTTCCAACTATTTGTCTCTAAAAATCTTCACTACAGTCTCTTGATCATCACGAATGAGCTCATAGCCTCATACTACATCCAACCTTTGTCACTTTACACGCCTCTTCATCCATTCTATCAAGAGAGAATTTCATAAGCGTCTTAAAATTTTCTATGTTGATCCCTAGCCCATCTTCACTATTGAACTTGCGGCTTTTGGATTGCTTTTTCTTTCTTTTGTTGAGACTCAAACTTCTTAAAGAAGCAACATGCACGTTGCCAAAGCCACTTGGATTTCCACATAATGCATGCCCAGTGTAACACCCCGCTTTTTTTTTTAACTGACTAACTTTGATATTGTGGTTTATTTTAAGTGTTTAAATTATATTTGTGTGATATTTTAATGTGTTATTTTATTTTTAATTTGTGTTAGTTCTTGTAGTATTAATTAGTTTACTGGTTACTAATTAGATGTTGAGAAAAGAAAAAAAAGAGTGAATAAGAAAAAGGAATAAGAAAATGAAGGGAAAAGGAGAAAAGAAAAGAAAATAAAAACATTAGGGGAGGGGGGTTATCACGTTAAACACACACTTTCAGATAGAAAAAGAGAGGGGTTGAGAGAGAATAAGAACAAGAAGAAGAGGAAGAAGAAGAAGATCTGGCATTCCGGTTTTTGGTTCCGATCGACGCCCAAACGACCTCCGATCGACTTCAAATTTTAGTATGTTGTTCCTGACACATTCCTCTTCATATCCAACGTTGTGATTTTCGTTTTGACCTCTCTAGCTCGAGTTATAGCCCAGAATCAGAGACTTACGGATTGTGTTGTTTCACTAATTTTGGTGAGTAATTTCTTATCTTTCTTTGATAAAATTGATAGGGAAAGATTTTGATTATGATTTATACTCGAATTTGGAATTGAATTGCATGAATTTGAGTTGTTTTTAGGGTTTAAAAGATTAGAAAACCCTAATTGGAGTTGTTAGAAACCAACCTTTGGTTTGCATGTGTTGGATTGTTAAAGTATATGATTTTGATGAGACTTGATGTTTTGGTTGTGAATCTGAGTTTGCATGTATTAGATTGTGGTTGTTGCTTGAATTTTAGGGTTTGAAGAACAAGAATTATGGATGAAAACTATTAGAAAATTCGTATGCACAGGGATTGGGTTACTGTTTGATTTATTGTGAATTATTGGCTTATCCAAACTGAACAAAATTTTTACTGTAGGTTCGAGATGCTATTAGACAGCTTGTGGTAAATATTCATGAATTATGGAGTTGTATTCTGTGAGATATAATTTTTAGAGTGAAACTGCCCTGTTTTTCAGTTCAAATTTGATGAAATTGTGTGAATTTTCGTCAATTATGTGTTTAGCTTTCATGTCTATAAATTTTACTGTAAAGAATTTATGGTATATACCATGTGTGTTTAAGATTTCAAGAATTTAGGATGTTTATTTTGAGAGTTATGGAGTTTTGTATATATATGTTTAATTGGTGTAAATTGGGCTTGTTCGTGTGCTAAGTGGAGTTGTCAATTGTGAAAATAATGTGTATTAGGTCTTGAAATCAGTAAGTATGGAAAATATTATGATGTATGACATATATTATGCCTTGTTGGATGTTTATCTTGTTGACTTGTATGATTTACTTAGCTTCAAGAGATGAAATGGCTTGTGTTTGTTCGTGTTAATGGCGTAATTAAGCTAAAGTTGGGGAATGAGATTTGTGTCTTACTTTGGGCTATTGCTTATGTGTCGTTCTAGGACTATGGCCATAGTAGTAGCGTCTTTGTGTCAGTCGCTGGTAGGTACCAGGATGTGATTTTCACTTTGTTTTGGATCTATGTGAGTCCCTAGTTGGTACCTTGAGTGGGCTCTGCCCGGTCCGCTAGGATGTGAATGTGACCACATAGTTTGTGAATTAAGAATATCTGCGCTCTAGAACGATGGGTCCCTGGTTCACCAGGATGTGTTTGTGACCCTTGTGATATATAGGTGCTAGTCCAGTGAGTTATAAGTTGAGTTCCCCTACAACAAGTTACTTTGATTAATTGAGAAAACTGTGTTATGTTGTGATTTGTGTTAAGCTTTCTGAAACTGGAAGATTGTGACTAGGTGTGACTTTGATTACGAAGTATGGTGTGACTTTGATAAGAATGTGATATTTTAGTTAAATTATGCGATATGTATGTATGAGTTATATGAGCTTATGGTGATTCTTTGATATAGATCCCTTTGTCACTTCCCTATGTTGTTGCTTTTTAGAAAGTAATGGTATGTGTATAGGACAATATTCTTATGTGCTAACCTGTTAATGTGCAAAGTGTAACACGGGGGAGATAAGGATTATTCGCTGGGCTCGGGGTGCTCATGACCTCACCTCTTTCTGAGTTTTCAAAGTGAAAGCGTGAAGGTACCTTAAGCGACTAGGTCTTGAAGTCTTTTGAAGTTATGGCTAAGAAGGAGGCTTGGAGTTATATGTTTGATTCCGAATATGTTGTTAAGTTTAATATGGATGTATTTGGTGTGTACACTTTGTTGATGTAAGTATGTATGGATTTGCATGTGCTAGTTTGACTCCAATGACCTAAGTTGAGTTTTGTTATGGGGAAAAGCTTCCGCTGCGCTACGATTTTTGGGAATAACTATGGTTTGGAGTTTAGGTAGCCTTGTGGGTGTCCAAGGAGGACCCCACGGCAGTGATGTGCCTAGCCACCCTAGGTTGGGGCGTTACACCCAGATTATTCTTTTACCTATATCTCTTTTGAAGCCTTGTATATAGTCCTCAAAAAATAGGAGATAAATCAGAAACTAACTCAACATTCAATAGGCCAACTTGATGAACAATATGGCGATTATTATCAGAGTTTGTCACCTTATTTTTATTCTCCTCTCCACTAAATTGAGAGCCTCTCAAAAGAGCATATTTGTAGGACAACTTACTCGACATCTGATAAACAAAATGGAATTGGATTCATGAAGGCTCAGAGAAATATTCTCTGAAGAAAGAGAAACAAAAAAAGAGGAACATGTGTTTGTTATCATCATGCCTTCGTTGAAACAACTACAATGTTGAATATATACAAATAATAGTGTATGCTTGACACCTTTACATTAGCTGTCAACCACTCAATAATAGAGTCAACAGACCCATATACTTCTACACTCCCCCCTCAAGGTGGGTGTTGAAACAAGTTGAAAACACCCAACTTGAACAACAAATGTTGATGTTGAGGTACTGACACTGGCTTGGTTAATATGTCACCACTGTTTCCTTCGCTAACATAGTTAGGCTCAATCAATTTCGCTTCGATCTCGACGTAATGTGATCTACTTCAATGTGTTTCAGACGTTCGTGAAATCTGGTGGAAGCTATGTGAAGTCTTTGCTGATTGTCACGGTGAAGTTATGCGGTGTGAGACCCGTCACTCCCGAGATCTTTGAACAATGCGACAAGCCAAACAATTTCACAACAAGTCGGGCGATAGCTCAGATTCGCCTCGAGAAGATCCGGCGATGTGCTGTTTCTTTGTGCGATACGACACTAGGGATGATCCTAACAACACACAATAACCCGAGGTAGATTTCCTCGTATCAGAACAACTCCCCCAATCGGAGTCGCAATAAGCTGTAAGTGACGAACAACCACTACTGGATAATAAGAGACCTTGGCCAGGTGCATTTTTGAGATACCGAAGCATGTTTCTTCTTGCCATATGTTCTTCCATAGGAGCTTGCATCACTTGAGTGAGTAGTTGAGCAAAGAAATGTTATATCAGGCCTTGTAATGGTGAGATATATAAGCTTTCCAAGTAATCTTCTATATCTGTTAGGATCGATCATAGGGATTCCTTGATCAGATCGCAGCTTGAAATGGGAACTCATAGGTAAACTGAGAGGTTTGGCATCCAACATGCCCATCTCCCGAAGTAAGTCAAGGGTATACTTCCTTTGACACACGTATAACCCTTTGTCTGACCGAGCAATTTCCAAGCCTAGGAAATACTTGACATCGCTAAGATCCTTCATATGAAATTGAGAGTGAAGATATTGCTTTACTGTTGCAATTTCAGTGACATTACTTCCTGCAAGAAGTATATCATCTACATAAACAAGTACCGCTACGTAAGTGGCTCCTTCCCCTTTGAAGAATAATGAGTAATCAGCCTTCGATTGTTGAAATCCATGACTAATAAGAGCAGAAGACAGTTTGGCAAACCACTGTCTTGGAGCTTGTTTCAACCCATAAAGGGACTTCACAAGTTTACACACTTGTTGTCCACTTGTTACTTTAGTTTTGCCCCTTGTTGTGAGACTATCTTTGGTGATTTTGCATCCAGGAGAAACATAACCTTGGGGAAGAGTCATATATACTTCCTCATCAAGATCTCCATATAAGAAAGCATTTGAGACATCCATTTGACATGTATGCCAATTTTTCATAGCAGCGACGGCCAAAACAGCTCTCACAGTGGTCATCTTCACACGAGCAAATGTTTCTTGGTAGTCAATCCCATACTCTTGCTTATACCCGAGAGCGACCAACCTTGCTTTGTGTTTGTCTATAGAACCATCAGATTTAAACTTGGTTCTAAAGATCCACTTACACCCAATGGCTTGTTTATCGTTGGGAAGTTGAGTAATGACCCAAGTACCATTATTTTCCAATGCCCTCAACTCCTGATTTATAGCCTCACACCATGCTGGTGTTGGATTGTTCAAAGAAAGGTCGCCGGATCATTGTGTTCATTGACTGAAGCTAAATATGTCTGATATGAAGAATCAACTTGAGCATACGAGACATAGTTAGATATAGGATACCCGATCACCTTATTCTTCATATGTGTAGTTGAACTCAAGTTGGTCGCATAGTCATTCAACCATTGAGGCCTCCTTGGTATTCTGGTTGACTTTCTCGGTGGGTTGGAAATGGGCACAGTAGGTGTCTGATTTACTTGTTCCCGACGGAGTGATGCGGATTCTACCGTCTCAGGGATAGCAGCAGTTGCGAATTCTGCCATCTCAGGGTTAGGTGCAACTGTAGTAAGAAAATCGTCCTCTTCCCTGTGAGATTGGTACCAATCCAAAAAATCATCATGATAGGTGTTTGCCTTAGGTAAAGATACAGGAGTAGGTTGTTTGTACTTGTGAATATCTTTGAACGGGAATATGTGTTCATGAAAAAGAACATCCCTGGACACAAAAATTTGATCAGTCAACAAATTGAGGAGCTTATACCCCTTTTGAGTGGATGGATACCCCAAGAAAACGCAAGGCACACCTCTAGGTGCAAAATTATCTCCGGTTTTGATAGGATTCGATGCAAAAGCTAAGCAACCAAACACTTTCATGTGAAGATATGTAGGTTGTTGTGAAAGAAGCATTTCATAAGGAGTTTTGTTTTGTAAAACTAGAGTAGGTAACCTGTTGAATATGTAAGTAGCTGTCAGAATGCTGTCACCCCAAAACCTCAAAGGCAATCTTGCCTGAAACCTTAGACTTCTTGCGACTTCCAATAAATGTCTATGTTTCCTCTCCACTCTACCATTTTGTTGTGGTCTGTCCACACACGAAGTTTGATGTATTATCCCATTCGCAGAAAAAAAAAGCTTTACATTCTGAAGTATCAAACTCCAAAGCGTTGTCACTCCGAACAATTTTCACTTTGTGTTCAAATTGTGTAGCTACAAAATTGTAAAACATCTGCAAAGTATCAAAAGCTTGTGACTTGTATTTTAACAAGTATGTCCATGTAACTTGAGTACAATCATCCACAATAGTCAAGAAATACTTAGCTTGACTAGTGGTACAAACTTTATATGGTCCCCAAATGTCAATATGAATCAAACCAAATGGTATTGTACAACTAGTATCCTTGATTTGATATGGTAAATGAGTATGTTTTGCCAATGGACATGTTACACAAATACTGTCATCCTCCTTAATCTCTCTAATATGCAAACCTGGAACATATTGCAATCTAGGAAAAGGTATATGACCTAACCGATGATGCCACAGATTAGCCTGATTGCTGTAAAACATGTTTGTCTTCTTGCAGAATCCTTCCGTTTTGATGCTGCTAAAATTGGAAAAGGACATAATCATGCCCTTCACTGTCCTGTCTACTTCAGATTGATTTATTTTTTCCACGTAGTATAGGCCTCTCCTCTCCCTACCAATCCCTCGGATGGTTTTGGAGGCAAAGTCCTGTACCAGACAGAGGTCATCATAAAAGATCACTCTACACTTGTTGCATTTGATCATTTTAGATACAGACAACAAATTATACTTGAATTTCAGAGGCAAGCCTAACAAATAGGATTGACTTACTGATTGAATTAGAGACATTATACATCAGCCAGGATATCACCAAATTGTTACACGCCTCCCATTGCTAGACTTTAACAGGATCATCAGTAGGTTTAGCAAAGGATCCATCAACAAAAACCAGCTTCCTCTTAGTAGACAAGCTTATTTCCATCGATCTTCGCCAGGTCCGATAATTTGAGGAGCCAACAAGTTTTTCACCAACGGATAATGTGGTCGGCCCATCGGACGGATGGATAAACAAAGGATTTTGCAAATAATTTGTGTTGATGTTGCGTTGAGCACTCATATCAACTCAAGAATTTTGATGAATTTGAAGTTTGATGAACTGTTGATGTGATTTGCTCAGATGAGAACAAAGAAAGAAGAGATGAGATTACTCCAAGGATATCTGGATTGATTGGGAAACAAATGATATGAATTCACCAATCTTGTGAAAAGAAAAGAAAGAAAAAAAAAGGCACATCAGAATCTAGCGACGCTCTGATACCATGATAAACAAAATGGAATTGGATTCATGAAGGCTCAAAGAAATATTCTCTGAAGAAAGAGAAACAAAAAAAGAGGAACATGTGTTTGTTATCATCATGCCTTCATTGAAACAACTACAATGTTGAATATATACAAATAATAGTGTATGCTTGACACCTTTACATTAGCTGTCAACCACTCAATAATAGAGTCAACAGACCCATATACTTCTACAACATCTTAGGACAAGTCATAAATACGATTAAATATGAGCTGGTTTTGCTCGAATCAGATCCATTACCAACTAATGAGCTGAAGAGGTTGTCTGCAACAACCCTAAAAGAATCGTCCATCACACCTTAATCATTAACATACAAAGGTAACAAAGCACTTTTAAAAATTTGATTAACTTTAGGCACCCACTTCCAAACATTTGATAGTTTATTTCTGTAAATTTTGGTTTAAGATTACCCAACTATCATTGTCTTTTATCCAAACATTTTTTAATTTTAATTTTTCCATCAAAAAAACATCTTTTAATCAAACAATGGTAATTTAGTTTAAAGCTAAACCTTTTTTAAAAAAAGTTTCAATGTACCTTCTCAAATCCGTAAAAATTTTAACTCCTGTACGTGAATTTTTGTTTTTGTCAAGACTTTTTAGCAGGTAAGTGGGATAAAATGATCATAATTTGAGATAGTCCCTTATTATTTGTCAATGGTGAGGAACTTGATAAAATATATTTGGTGAGGAATATACAAACAAATTTCTTCTTGTTATAATTTTGTTTTTATTGTCATAAATAAAAATAAAAAATATAAAAGAGGATGAATTGGGAAAAATTAAATTAGACTGTGAGATGATACGTGGCAAAGGTACACTGAGGTGGACAGCATCAAATATCGCCATGTGTAATTATATATATATCTTTTTTGTTTTTATTTTCCTCCCCTGATCTTCTCAACAATCCATCCTTCGGATTTCTCAGCAAACTTTCTTCCAATTCCATTCATCATCATCATCATCATTATCATCATCATCTTCTTCTTCTTCAATCTACTTCCATTTTCCTCAATTTTCTTTTTCCTTTGAATTATTCACGAATAAATTGAGAATAATAAATATTATTGTAGGGTTTTTGAGCAACAGAAATTCCTGCGAGGATGCAAAGGTGGAAGGATTTCATCGTGATGGGAGGCAGTAATTGGAATGATATAATTAACGGCACAAGTAAACATTGGATTAGTGATAATTATTATAATTATTACGAGATTACAAAGGGATCAAAGGATTTGGAAAGGGGTTTATATTACACTCTTTGTGCTTCTTATGCTCTTGTTGCCATGGTTGCACTGGTATGTTCATTTCTTTCCCTTTTACTCCCTCTGTTTCGTATTTATTAATTGTCGTAAATTGTGCATAAATTATGAAGTTAAATTTCAAAAATTTTGACCATAATTTTCCCAGTATATACAATGAGTTGTTGTATAAAATTACCACTATCATATTCTAACGAAAAATAATATCATAAAAGTATAATATTGTAATTGTTAATTATATATTATGCAAGAAATTATCAAAGAGTGTTATTGGATACCGTAAAGGTTAAAATTATGATAATTAATATGAAACAGAGGGAGTACCTTTTTGGTTTTTTTTTTGTTTGCGTAAATTTTCAATATCGTTTTGGGGGTTTGGGGATCATGTATCATAAGTTGTCACTTGAGAGGTTTGTAGAATATAGGTTATTAGAATTAATTTAAGTTCCCATGAGATAGTTTTACGATACAGTTCGGCGAGAGAGTTGGTAGATTGGTTTAGTTATATGAGATGTGAGACGGTTTTATAGAAGAGTAGATGACTTTACGTATGTGGATATATAAATGCATATATAGCGTAAAGACCACCAAGAGGGTTGTATATCACAGTGATTATGATAGATTAGTTATGGGTTTGGTTTTGAATTTTGAAGTACTAAATGCATGAAGAGCATTATTGAAGTTTGACAAAAAGTTAATGAAATGTCACTTTTTGGTACAAGATTACTAGCATCTTGCAAGCAAAAAGCATTAGAATTTGAATGAAGTTAATGAAATTAGAGGGTATGCAAAGCTAGCTATGTTACTCAGACTCGAGTACGGGTATGGAACAAACCCTTGTCCAAGTTTAGATTAACATAGATAAGTGGTTGGAATTTCATTTATTAATTAGTAATATGAAGCTACGGAGGCCTTTTCATAAATGGAAAATTTAGTAGACAGAATTTGAAGAATGAAGGAAAATTAAGCTATGTGGGAACACAGTCTCAATTTCGAGTTTTTCTTTAATTTTGTATGAGGACAACTTAGGGGGACACCTTGATAAAAGGGTCCCTCAAGTTAGTTTGAATTGTCTTTTTACCCGAGTTAAAAAAGCCGAAGGATGATATTATTAACTTGTACTTCAGCATTTGATGCTTCTAGTTTAGTATTAGCTGTTGCACGTGAATGAAAATATAAACAATGTTACTCTAAGCAGTTGAAAATGTTGAATGACACATTGACACTTTGATCGAATTGGAACAGGTACAACTTGTTCGCATACAAATGAGAGTACCCGAATATGGATGGACAACACAGAAGGTCTTTCACTTCATGAATTTTATCGTAAATGGATGTACGTAAGCTAATTAACTTCAATCAAGCAAGCCTCGAACGTCTTTGATGTTTCATGTATGTTGGTACTCTGTTAGCTAAAGTTCTTGTGTGATTGTTGGACGACAGTGAGAGCCATTCTTTTCGGACTTTACAAAAGAGTGTTTCAAATCAGACCACGCGTAAGTATGCTCCTTCTCAACATTCAACAATCTTTTACTTGTTCATTTTGAGGTGTTTTGTTGCTAATCGTTCCGTGTTATTAGGCCTTTGAAGTAATGCTCCTAGATCTTCCCGGCCTTCTCTTCTTCTCTACCTACACATTGCTGGTGTTGTTCTGGGCAGAGATTTATCATCAGGTTCTCTATCAGAAAAATCGTATGTTTTAGGGTGTATGTTGGTCAATTTGGTGTGAATTTTGCAAATTTGTCTGTGCTATTTCAGGCAAGAAGTCTTCCTACTGACGCACTTAGACCGGCTTACTACATTGCGAATGCAGTAGTTTACATCATTCAGGTGCTCGGTTTAACCCTTTAAACGCTCCTTGATCATCGTTGCTTTGCTGACATGTCTTGATGATCGATGTCTTCTCAATGACTCTAGATTGTCATCTGGATTGTGATGAAGCTTAGTGGATCCCCAACTGCTCTGGAGGCAACAAAACTCTTCTTGGCTGGTAACGATGTTTTATCGTTATTTTTTTTATTTTTATGCATTTATATATAGCAATGAAGTTTGTGGTAGTATTTCTTAATTGACGAAAAAGGATGTGGAAGGTTTTTGTTGGACATGGACTTCTTGCGTTATTTGATAAAGTCGTTCGTAAGTTGGGTCTCGTTCAATCAATCTCTCAAAGAACTATTAAGGTTGTCTATATCTAGATCTCCTCATACACTGTGTAAGCGGGACCCATACTAGGAGTTGTTGTTATTATTTTTTTTTGGGGCGATTGTTGAGTATTTTGTAATGACCTTAAGTTTTGGTGGCACGTACAGTTGTTTCATTGGTAGCGGCTTTGGGGTTCTTGATATACGGTGGAAGGTAAGGCAATCCAACCCGTGTATATCACATGCACTTCTTCCCCTTTAATGATTAGTGAGGTAATTTTATGTTGGAACCGGTTTGAATTTGTAGGTTGTTCTTTATGTTGAGGCGGTTTCCTATAGAATCTAGAGGCCGACAAAATAAGCTCTATGAGGTGAGTAGCGCTTTGAACCTACTAGCTAGCTAGTGTATGGCTCTAAATGAAAACTAGCCCTATTGTCAAAAGAGCTAATGATGCCTCCCCCTTTCGGGATATTCCACAGGTTGGGTGTGTAACTGTCGTATGCTGCACTTGTTTTCTGGTTAGATGCCTCGTGGTGAGTCCCTCCCTGACCCTCCCCCTATTTTTAGTTCAAATTTCGTCTCATTTTGAAAACCCGAATGCTCGCATGTTTTGCTAGTAATCTTTTCTGTTTGGTCTTTCTAGGCGGCAATATCCGCATTTGACAAGGATGTTGACGTCGATGTTGTGGATCATCCCGTTGGAAATTTTATCTATTACATGGTAATGTTCACACTTTGTGTTATTTTCATGTGGTTCAACCAAAAATACATGGGAAATTATGGAAAAATGTATCATCCAACCTACTTTTGTTTTCAAGCCATTGAGGGTTGGCTTAAGGTAAAATTTGAACACTAACCAAGAAAAACGCAACACTTGTACTTGTGTGTGCCCGTTATACTTATGTATGTTTTGACTTTGATGTTAACTTGTGGTTCCAAATTGTTTTTTGTTCTTCTACGACTCCTTCCTAAATTTTCCCTAAATTACTAGTCCCTACCTGGTAGCTCATCTTTGAAGTTGGAGCTCTCGAGTTTTTATAACTGAACTTATCCAAATGAACCCTGGTTCAGGCGCTTTCCCCTCTCCTGGTCTGGCCCTACCGATTATCGAGACAGGACACAATTTTGTCAGCATCCATTTTTTGTTTTTTGTTTTTTTTTTTTTTTGGTGAGGGTGGTCCCTAGAGGACATATACTAAAAATGCCAATTTGCTAGAGCATATGCCAAATACATAGACATACCCAACCACTTGTTGTAATGCAAGGAAATTTACAAGTACTTGTCGTATGCATGTCAGGTAGCTGAGATTGTTCCATCAGCTTTAGTACTCTTCACGCTGCGGACACTACCTCCGAAACGCGTTTCTGATCAGTATCATGCCATTCAATGAAGTCGTCGAGTCGTTTTTGTTCTTCTTCTTTTTTGATTTTATCTATTTTCTGTTCGATCAGTCGAGCAAGGTTTTGTGGTTATGAGGTTTGTCATGAAATGCAAATGCAAAATATTGGAACTGGAATTAGTGGAGATAGGTACATGTTGGTGAGATGATGCTTGGTACTGAAATGAAGTAAATTCTGCATGTATTATATCATATGGTTGAAATTGTGAAATTGTACTCTATTGTCTCCTATGGTTTTAGATAAAGGCCGTGTTCTATACTGCGGTATTTTGCGGTGAGGTGTGGTGGAATTGTGGTAGGTTATTGGTATGTGGGATAGGTGAGGAGAGAGAATGTAAAAAGTAGAGGAAAAAAGTTAGGAGAGAGAAAAGTGAGGAGAGAAAAAAGTAATGATTTGTGGTGAAATGTGGTGGATTGTGGCAAACTGCGGTACCATGTGGCACCGTAGTTTGCCAACCGCAGTATAGAACACGGCCAAAATCAGGCAACACAATTTGGATTTGATCAACAATTTACCCGGGTGTTTGGTATTTGGCAATAGGAGGTTGAGAATAAGAATGGACAAAATTCTTTTTTTTTCTTTCTTTTTTTAGTTTCAAAATCCAAATTAGATTTGGTGATAATAATACTACACATTTTCTGTTGCTGATGGATATATTGGATTTCAAATCAACGAGGAGAAAAGGGCAGAGACTTTACAATGTCTGGATGGATTTGGTTAAAAATTAATGGGAACTTAATATGTTGAACACTTGAACTAGCATGCAAACCTAAATATTTGACATCAAATTTGTAGGGTGATGATCTTTTTTCATAATGTCCTGTTTGGTAAACAACCTATTCATTGGCCTATTGTTAAAGTTGGCTTATTAGGGGTTGAAATAGGTTGTTGGGGTGTTTGGTAAACAGCTCATTCTATTAGTTTATTGGTCCCAATAAGCCATTTTTTAATAAGTGAGGAGTATTATCAGAAATGGCTGATTGTGGAAAAGACCATTTTGTCCAAAAGTTGTCTAAATTTACACCATATGTCATCCTAAAGCTTATTGGTCCCAATATTTGATGCATATTTATCATATTAGTGATAAAGGGTATAAATGGAATTTTAGCAAAAATTTTTTTAGAATCGGCTAACTTTATCAATCACAACTTTTCCAAACAGCCGATCCAAACAGCCAATACAATCAGTCAATACAAACAGCCAACAACAATCAGCTAATGCAATCAGCCAACAGTTATCAGCTGTTTGCCAAACAGGGCCAATAAGTTTATTTTACTAAAATGTGAATTTATGCCAAACACATCATCCAACCGAACTTGAATAAATCTAAGGTCATGGTCGGCAACAACAGTTGAATTAATATTTAGTGTCTTAATTGGTTAAAATGTGATTTTATCATGTTCAGTAAATTAGCTTTTTGTATTAGCAAATGACATTTGATAAGATTTTTCCTTGACGTTGTTGTGGTTAATGTCAAGTATCCTAGAGCTTTTTGTATTAACTTTTTAATACCAAGGCAACAAACAGTCAAGTATACTTCCCAACCCACCCAAGGCAACAAATAGTCAAATATGCCTCTCAAGTCTCAACCCACTCCCAAGATACTCTTTGAAATGGTAACCCTTCCCCTATGTGGTGGTGGTGGTGATAATAATAATGGTGATAATAATAATAATATAGGCATGTCCTTGTTTGTAATTTTAGTTTCATTAGTTAGAAAATCCTTTAATTTACCCAAATATAATTTTCTTAATCCTCTATTCAAATTGTTATTAGCTAAAAATTAAAATATAACCGTTAGGTCAGCACCAATGGTGGGTAAAGTTTTACCTACCCATCTAATAAAATATTATAAATGTGAGCTATGACTCACTTGAACTCAAAAAAAAATTTTTACAACAGTGAGTGAAATTTAACTTAACCAACAATTAAAATATTATAAATAAATATAAAAAGAAAAAATTATAATAATTTTTACTTTCATTTTCTCTTTCTCTCTCTTCATTTGGGTATGTAAAAGGCAAAAAAATACATGAGGCCCATACAATTTTTGCTTTGTAAGTTTGCCCTGTACAAATGAATGGGAAATATTCTCCTCACCCACCATACAACTTCCCTCACCATTGGATGCATTTGTCTCACTCATGTTTATCTTGACTTGTGAGAAAATTCTCACCATTAATAGTGGCCTTATAAACTACTCAGTCGACTACCAGCCATATAAACTGCTAATAGCATTTAAGAACGCTAATTTTGCTGATTGAGGATTGTCGTCTTACATAATTGAATAATTTGTTGGCTTGTTACCAACCTAATCTAAATTTAACCGAATGTCTAATTGTTCGATCGATAATTAAACCGGAAAACTTGTTTGTTAAATTTATCGTGATTTAAACCAAATTATCAATGATTCTAAATCCTCGTAACTTAATCTTGCTAAGTCTATCGAATGGAAATTATTCACTAGAAGAACTTGCTAGTCCAATCAAAGTTGGTATTAATTAAAAAAAAGGAGTTTTGAAATTAAATAATTCAATTTTTGGGATAGTTTGGATACAGCGAATTAATCTTTGAAATTTGGACTCGATAAATTAATACATCACATCCTATTAGAAAAGAAATGAAACAACTTGATCACACCACCAAGTTACTTTTCCGACGAGTTAAAATCAGTGAAAGTTTATTTAGTCTAATAGGATGTCGAGTATCAATTCGTTGTATCCAAATTTCAAGGTCAATTCGTCGTATCCAAATTATCCCAAAAGTTGAATTATTCAATTCAAAAAAATCCTTTAAAACAAGAAAATTAATCAAAATATCTGACGGAAAAAAAAAAACAAATAAAGAAAGAAAGAAAGAAATGAATGTGAAGTATGGACCGACTAGTTTTTACGCAAATCCAGTCAACAAGGAGAAGGAAAAACTACACTCCTACACTCACCTCTTCCTCCCTCATTCTTTCTCCTTTTCAGTTTTCTCTCTCTCTCTCTCTCTCTCTCTCTCTCTTCCATCTCTTCACTTTCTCTCTCTAAAACCCCCTCTCTCTCTATCCTGCTGCTGCTTATCATCATCATAATCAGAGTAAATGTGTGCTCAACATTCGCAAATTTGATCATCCGAAGCTAACAGCGGGCTTGAATCCTGAGCAGCTGATTACAAGAATTGGGAGAAAATTCGAGGCACAAAGAAAATGGGTGCGGCAGGATCCAAATTGGAAAAAGCCCTTGGAGATCAGTTTCCTGAAGGGGAAAGATACTTTGGACTCGAGAATTTCGGCAATACTTGTTACTGTAACAGTGTCTTGCAGGTTTTCCTCTCTTTCTTCTTTTTCTTATTCATGGTTTTTGTGCGGTTAGGGTTTTTGAGTTTGATGATGAGTGGTTGTTGTGTTTGGATTCAATTTTATCGGTGACGACGGAATTCGTCCGGTGTTGTGGGAATTTAGTACTTGGGTTTCGTCGATTTGGAGTTATTGTTTTCTGGAGCAGGAGCGGAGAGCGTGAGATTCATAGGTTTTTGGTTTATCTATTTGCTTGGAATGGTTGGTTGGTGAATTCATTGATCTGGTAGCGAAATTTGCTATTACGTAGAATTCTGTACTGATTTTGTTTAGAATTCATTGTAGAAAGCTTTGAATTTGTGAATTTAGCCGTCATTTTTCAGGCAGTATAGCTAACTGCAAGGGCGTTGGTAAAATGTTATGGGAAAAGAAAGAAGAAAATTGGTGAAAAATTGGAATAGAATTCTACATGGGGATTGAGGGGTGATGCGAGGTACTTACTTTTGTGTTATGTTTACCATATTTGTTAAGAACTGGATTGGGTGTTCTGTTCAATAAGGGCATGAAGCGGTTCTTGACAGGGAACCAATATTTGTTGCAAAACTATGCTTGGTGAGGGCAATGGTGGTAAAAGAGGCTTGAGGGATTCAGGTCTATACATGTAATTGTTGAGGTTATTAGTACTTGTTGTTTGTAAGCTTTTGCATGAGTGCGGCTGATTGCACTTTCGGTGGTGTAACACACACACACATACACTCATAATATATAAACTTTATGCACATTGCCAGTTTGCCACAGGTCGCATGCTGATTCATGCGTCGGTTTAAGTGGCGTTGGAAGAATCATATAACTGAGAGTGTAGTGAACAAAAAGTTTGTACCTCTTTGCAAAGAAATAACATCCAGCGTATGCACATTTATAGCCCAAATATATTCTATGGCCATAGTCTGATACACAGCATAGAAGGTCCTGAAACATGAACAGAAAATCTCCTGATAGCTATGCAAGATTATAATCTTATTGTCTAATACATAATTGATCCTGGAGACAAGCTGGGTGGTTTGTGATCTTCGATGCAAAACTTTGTGGCTAAACATTCTGCTTAGCAATTATTAATTTCTTGCTTCTCCTCCTTTGGACAGGCTTTGTATTTCTGTGTCCCGTTTCGTGAGAAGTTACTAGAGTACTATGAGAAGAACAAAAACCCAGCTGATCCTGAGGAGAATCTGCTGACATGTTTGGCTGATTTATTCACTCAGGTACTTGTTAATGATTTATCTTGATTTTCCAGTTTAATATCTAGCTACAGCAAAAACGGCCATCCTATCTGACTTGCCGTTATACAAGTCTTGTGCTCCTCTATAGAAAGCCGATACTGTACAAATATAGAAGAAGCTGGGAAGTTAGTTGTTGCCACCTCAGTATTGTAGATATGCCTTTCTGGCCTTTTGCATTCAATTGTTCAACTCAAGCAAATCTTTTTAGCGAGTCTGATCAACTTCCTGCTTACTCATGCAGATAAGTTCCCAAAAGAAGAAAACTGGTGTGATAGCTCCGAAACGCTTTGTACAGAGAGTGAGGAAAGAAAATGAGCTTTTCCGTGGCTATATGCATCAGGTACGCTGCCTCACATTATATATTTAAGTAATATCATGTTGAGTCTAATTATGTAAGAGGTAGAAACTTAGGCTTAGTGTTCCAGTCTGTTAGAAGAATTCTCAAGAAGCTGTGATTGATGACATCTTGGTAAACTAATCTAACATCCCTATTGCAAGGGGTTTGGTGGGTTTATAGGAGAATGAAGTTGGTCTTGTGACTCTTGTCAGATTGGATTTACTGAGATTTTCCTCCAATAAGCCTATTGGATAACACTGGAACTTACAGGCTTAACTTTGCTTCATTTTTTTCCAGGATGCCCATGAATTTCTGAACTTTTTGTTGAATGAGCTTGTTGACATACTAGAGAAAGAATCTTCTGCTGCAAAAGATAATGGCGAAAAAACATCTTCTGAGAAGATTGCAAATGGACAAAGAAATGGCCTAGCCAATGGTGTGCAGAAAGAACCTCTTGTCACCTGGGTTCATAAAAATTTCCAGGTTAGGCTAATGTCACTGCTCGTGTTCTTTGGCCTTGTATATCCTTTTTGCACACTTGCAATATTGTGTTTCAGTCCTAGTCTGCACATGCTCTTTGCATGTATGGCACAGTATACATTAGATCTGGCCGTAAAGGTCGCTTTGGGATGTCACCTATCTATATGATGGAGCTTTAATGTACTCAAAAGATTATCAAGTACTCCCTGAAAAGGAATCCTTAATAATAGATAATTTGGGGTCACAAAATTTCCCGAGATGAGATCATCTGCTGGAACTTTATGAAATAAGTTAAAACAATTGTGGAGAAATTGCCGTCAAAATCTTTAGTAGTGGTAAGCATTTGTGTAGGACCTATGAAGCCGCAAGTACCTTTTTATGATTGACTTGGAGGATCTTTCACTTCCCTTACTTAGTGATTGTGGGTGTATTCATTTCCTTTATATCTATTTGTCCATGTAACATGTTGCTGAATGCTGACATACTGCAATGTACTCCATCTTGAGAGACTAGGCAACCTAAAAAAATTTCATATGTCCGCTACCCCTTTAGCTTATAGATCACATGCCTTAAAGATTGAAGATAAAACGGGGCATGTTTAGTTGCCTTTTGTAGTTGCCTGGTGGTGGGTTTAGTTGCTTGCTTTTCAGATAAATGGTTAGTCTTCCGCTCAGCTTTTGATTAATTCACATGATCATGGAAGTTCCATGTCTCACTTCCTAGGCTGCTGGCACTAGAAAGATTTGGGACTCTTTTCTTTTTCTTTTGGGGGGCGGGGGATGCTTGACTATAGGAAGCTAAAGTGAAAAAATGTGTCTATGTTTACTTCATTTGTTCTGGAATAGTAAGCAGTCAAATAATTGTTTTTATTCTTACAAGATAATCTGACCCTATAAAAGCATCCAGGTTGTCTAGGTGAGGTTTTGAGGTATTAATTTGGTTTGGTTTAGAATAGCGATATCTCATGTGTCAATGCTAACTTACTGCTACAGCAACTTGTATGGAATCCTGAAAAATCTAGAATTACTGCATGATTACTGATGGTGCGATACTAATTCAGGGTTTATTGACGAACGAAACGAAGTGCTTGAGGTGTGAGACTGTAACAGCCAGAGATGAGACATTCTTTGATTTGAGTCTTGATATTGAACAGAATAGCTCTATTACGAGTTGCCTTAAGAACTTCAGTTCCACAGAAACTCTCAATGCCGAGGATAAGTTCTTTTGTGACAAGTGTTGCAGGTATGTTCTGCTCTATTTCTCTGGCCACTTTTTGTCCTTATCAGTGACCACCTAAATACCTATCCATATGTGAAACACCTAATGTAATTGTCCTGGTCAAATATATTAAGGGTTCAGGGCAAAGGTTTTTAATGAAAAATTTTGTTCAAAAGATTGCTTAAGATGATTTCAAAAAAGGTTACTATGAGGTGGTTTTGTTGATTTAGCATAATAAAAAGGGTGTGCGTGATTCCCCCGCAAAGTAAGCAACATCATTAACAATAGACCGAGTGTCCTTTTTCCTAGAATTTGCTATTTAGTGACTCCCCACATCATTGAATGCAGCTTACAAGAAGCGCAGAAGAGAATGAAGATTAAGAAGCCACCCCACATACTCGTGATTCACTTAAAGCGGTTCAAATATATAGAGAATCTTGGCCGATACAAGAAACTCTCATATCGAGTTGTGTTCCCATTGGAGCTGAAATTGACCAATACAATGGAGGAGGTGGATTCAGAGTACTCTTTATTTGCGGTTGTTGTGCATGTGGGGACTGGACCAAACCATGGCCATTATGTCAGCCTTGTGAAGAGCCACAACCACTGGTTGTTCTTTGATGATGAGAACGTCGAGATAATTGATGAGTCTGCAGTTCAGACTTTCTTCGGGTCTGCGCAGGAGTACTCCAGCAACTCTGAGCATGGCTATATCTTGTTTTATGAAAGGCTTTCAGATGACACGAGCCAATCTAAATTTTGATGCACGATACCCCTCCAAGGCTTGTGTGGTCTTGTAATATCTTGAACTGAGTTCAGAAACCTCAGCATGTTTTTTTGTTGTACAGTGGGTGTATCCTTTCTTTTTATCCTTTCACGACAGCAATAAAGCTATTGTAAATGACAATTAGATATAGTTATTCTCAGTTTACGGGCAATTGATGAATGCCTACACTCTACAGGGATGAAGTCATTCTATAGTACTTGAGATATTGATCTTTTGGCTGTTTGCTTGTGCATAGTGTACTCCCAATTGTTGAAAGCTGAGAAAGAGTTGAATAGGGTGGCCAAGGGTTGGGACTTGGCAGGGGAAGCATTGAAGTAGCACTGGCAAAAATCAGGTCTGGGACTGGGACATATTTTGGTTGGTTAGGTCAAATAGTGAAATTTGAACAAGAAATTAATGTCCGACATATAAGTTTCTTGATACCTGGTTTTAGGGGTCAAAATTTAGAAATGCCTGAACTCATGCCAAAATTAGGTTCTATCCGTGCAACTGAAAAATGTATCATATCCGAGTTCCAACTTCCAACCAAATCAATGAACATTAAAATTTAAAATTCAGATGGACAACTTGAGATGAACAATTGTTTCTGATTTTATCAGGTAGATGAATTTGGGCATTGGATCGAGCAAAATGTTTGCCGAGATTACTTGGAGAATCCTAGAGCATTGTCACTATTCCTTTTGCAATAAATACTTGAATAGTTGAATGGATCACATGAAGGAAAGGCGTAGATGTTCCCCCTCTTCTAGGTTCATCGCTAGGGAAACAAATTCAAAATTTGCTTTATTCTGTATAGAACAAATAGAACGCCCTTCAAAAGTACCAGTATCACCACATGAATTGTAAAAGCATGAATATGGAGGACCAAGAAATGTGCAGTTCCAAATGGAATGGATAACAAAGCTACTTTATCACCTACTGCTACTAAATCAACCCCCCCCCCCCAAAAAAAAAAAACAATTCAAACTGATGCTTCTTGTTGCACCAGAGCCATGGCAACATGGGGTGTTTAGAAGTTCTTGAAAATTGAACGACGGACCGAAAGAATCTCCATGAGGCACAATATGCTCAAGTCACAACAAAGATTACTGCTTAAAAAGTTTAAACCTGCGGTGTTGAATAGATTGAGCAGAAGACCTAACTCTAATATATATCAGTCTTAATTTCATAAACATCCCCTAATCAAGCTAACAGCTCTATTTACACCATGGTCTCAAACCACAGCCTTTCAGGTTTCGTTTCTATATACACAATGAAAAGAATCATGAAATACACAAGAGGTGAATTATTCAAATGCAATGGCCATGAAATTGTCGTCGTCTAGCAAACTCTCAACATCAATCATGTCCTCTTCGCCTTCTACAACAGGTGCACTCTCTGAGCTGTTTAAAATCCTGTTGCAGGCCTGTTCCTGAAAAGGCAGTAGAAAAACGTCCGTTTAAAAGGATTAGTGATTGGGAAAGCAAAGAGCTTCAACAAGCAAGGGTTATAAACAAGAAGAATGACAACATTTGACCACGTGTGATTTTACCATCAGAGAACAGAAAAATCAACGAAAACTCAAGCCGTCAGCTGCAGGTTTTCCGCGAAGTTAAGGGAATAAGGATGAACCATATAAATAAAAGAAGACAAAAGCAACCTAAACTAGAGGTTCCAACTTCCAATGGCAGATGGCCACAAATCCCGTCACTGCCCCGTACTCCCACAGAAACTAACCTAAAACACAAGTTTGCACCAACGAAATCAAGCACATAAAATGGATACTGAACAGTTTCTACACTGACGTAAAAACGCCCAAGTCATCTGAAACTAGAACCAACTCCTATAAAGCCACATGTAAGCCACTTATCGTGACAGTACAACTTTAGTAATGTAGTGACTCTTAGATGGCTTCAAACTGTCGTACAATTACCCCCAGAATGCTTGAATTTAGAAAAGCATCCAAACAAACATTATTTGAAAAGAATACTTGGACTACATTGTGGATTATGACAACAATAACTCCCAGTGTATGTCCCACTTACGTAGGATATAAGGAGATCCACGTTGTGACCGATTCAAATAGACTAAAGTAGTACCCATTGTGGATTAAATGTGCTACGCAGTTTCTGGGTATATCCACATTGTGAATTAGATGCGCGAAGTGGTACCCATATGATTGTTCTACAACAAAAGGATACCTGATTTTTTTGGAATGCAGTTAGAAGTCTACGGTACTGAGCTCTTCCCTCAGGGTAATTAACCATAGACTTCACTCTGACAAGGGCTTTCTGTAACCGTTCTTCAGTCTGTTTTCTTCCTTCCTTGAGGAAATCATACTCATCTTCTTCGGCAGGTTTCGCTTGTGTGACGGGTGCTTTATTTTGTGCATCAGCGCGAAACCCACGCAGGCCAGTCCCCTTCCGTCTCCACCGCAAAATCACTTTTTCAAGTATCCCCACAGACCACACAACTGTTTTGTATCGTTTCCTAACCTGGTGACCCCTTACATGGGCCTTCAAAAAAGAAGCTAATATTAGACATAAAATAAAAGATTATATAGTATATAACTAAGGAAATTTGGCCAAGAATTTGCTAGCTCTACATTCCAAAACAAAAGGCAGTTGTGAGAAAATGGGTTTGCAGTTTACCCCTTTCATGGGCCTTCGAAAAAGAAGTTAATATTAGACATAAAATAAAAGGTTATATAGTATATAACTAAGGAAATTTGGCCAAGAATTTGCTAGCTCTACGTTCCAAAACAAAAGGCAGTTGTTAGAAAATGGGTTTGCAGTTAACTACATTTTTAAAAGATTTAGTCAAAAGAAGAATTCCCAGCATGCCATTGGAATTCTATGATTGATATGAAGACCCGACACCGTTCCCGCATAACCTAAATCAACTTTGTAAATTGTGCATTCCAAGAAATAACTCAAATGTTTCAAAAGGATTTTTTTTTTTCAAAAAAAAGAAAGGGATGAACCAAATGCTCTACATATGCTACAGAAAGAAACCAGCAATGCACCTGAATTTTAACAACTCTTTCACGGATGATCAGGAATTCTTTCCTTTGCTTATAACCACGGAACTTTTTCTGTATGCGAACTGCAGCGGAATATGCTAGTTCTTCAGTTTGTCCAGGTTTTTGAATCTTGGAAGTGATAAGAGAAAGAACACGTTCATCTTCCAGCAATGATTCATCATCAGGGCAACTGCTGACTTGTTTCCTCTGGAATGATTGCATCCTGAAAACCTGATGGATACGACCAGCAGCTTGAGTTGCATTGCGGACAGCAGCTAATGAGTCCTTAAGTGATAAATCAGAAGCGTCATCATCAGCACCAGCAGTTGCTACCCTCTCTTTTATTGTTTGCACAGCTTTATGAATAGAATCTTCAAGGGAACTATCCAGCTTTTGGTCAGTCATCGTAAGTGAAGCAAGATGAGCAGTCAAGGAAGACTCTGCAAGGAAACCAGAGATTCCTTTGTAACCATTTGCTGAAGCCAGGTCAGCAGGAGTCCTGCCCAGAGGAAATTCTGGGGATGGATCTGTCAATGCTCCTGGTGCAGCACCCAGGGTAATCAGCAGAGCAACAGTATTCTCCCTGAAACGGACAAAAGACAAAGAAGCAAAGGTGAGAAAGCCCCGTTGAATATGTAGTCTCTTGGTTGGACTTGCAAAGGACCCATTACTCCTCCCACACGAGTGGTCCTTACACCCTACCCCCCACAATACACGCTAATTTTAAGAGTACAGGCCAATCAAGAGTATCACCCAAAAAAGGACTTGCAACAGCAAGAACCTAATTTACAATTACAATATAAGAGTATGTGCCCAGGAAAATTAATCATAAAAGCCTATAGAATAATAGAGAACTGGTCTTACCTGCCACTAGATGCGGCCCAATGGAGCGCAGTCCATCCATTCACATCTCGGAAATTCACATTAACCCCAGCAGCTAGAGTAGGTGGAATGATCCAATCAAAGCCAAGCGCAGCAGCCAGATGAAGCAATCCTTGACCATTTTGATCAAGTACATTCGGCCCTTTTCCATCTTCATTCACCTTGTCAAGCAGCCAAGCAACCACTTTGTCTTTCAAGCGTGGGTCTGCTTCATAAGTTAGTTCATCCTCCATCAATAGCAAAATTTTGTCTATGATTGGCTTTTTGTTTATATCGTAGAACACTGAACTAGAGCTAGCAAGAGATCTACTAGATAGCAGTTTCTCCAGCCGGACAAGAAGTTGTCTCTCAACAATGCTTCCATAAATAGATATACTGTTGACATCTTCAGTCTCTGGCAAAAACTCAAATTCCCGCACTTGACTACATGCAAACCTGTTGGAGCAAGTTACATAAAAGGGCACCCGACCAGCACAGTGAGATGGAGTATAGCAGCAGAGAACACCATTTCCAGCAACTTCTGCAGGCACCTCCACTTCCCCGAACATACATGACCAATTATATTTCAATATTTCTGACGAGCTCACCAGAAATTTTCCGGTGACCATAACCTGTCGTTCCATGAGAAAAGAAAGAGACAGTGAGAATAAATAACAAATCAAAGTAACCCAATGCATAAGGAATGACAGGACCTTCAGCAGTATTCCCCTTTGACAAGAAGTTACCTTGGTCTCAGCATCTGTGCGAGAACAACTTGGCGAGAAGTCATGAATGTCAAAGAGTTGTTCTTGCCCAATTGAGGGGCTCATTGAATAGTTCTCCAAGTCCGCCGAAGGATCATCCACGGAAGTAGCAGCTTCAATGTTCTGCCATGAAAGATTGGAAGATGGCTTTGAGTTCAAATCTTCTACCCCACCAAGCTCTTTGGTCATCCATTTTGAAAAACTGTCAACTTTCTGCAATCCCTCCTCTGACCTAACACTTCCTAGCAGTGGTTGTTTAGCAGTAAGAGAACCGTTCCTATTGTCTTGAAAATCTGCCCCTGTAAGATCTGATAGATTGGTCCTCTGAAAACCATGAAGAATACAATTGTTAGCAACTTAGCACACAAATGCAAACCAGTGCCACGTAGAAACACATAATCTCTTACAAGTCCATTTTAAAAAATTAACTTCAACCAAGAAATAATCATGTCACCTAAACCTCACTCCATGGCTTGCATATAGCAAAGCATTTGTCATTCAATAGACAATCAGCCAATTCAACCACCTCTAACCTCCATCCATAGCAGCTTACAATGCAGACAGCAGAAAGTTCAAGGTAATTCCATTCCAAGTTATATATATCATTAAATGATGAAATCTCTTCCTTTTCCTCAAAGCTATCATGATCAGAGCAGGAGATAAAGATCTACTCAGGCGCTCATAGGTTAATGATAGACATACATAGGTTTGAACTCCATAATATCTACTCTTCAAGAAGCTGACCATACGTTTGTATCAGTAAAAGGGTGCATCAGAATTACCTGCAGATTGTTTGGAGCTAATGAACCTGCTGAGCCAGAATTGACTCCATAGCCAACATCTAAAAGCTTTGTGAAACTTTCATTGTAATCTTCATAGCTTCCACCATTGGAAGGAAGCATTGAAGACATTAAGGGGCCAGAAGATAAGTTTCCTGAGACTCTTGCATTTTGCTCGAAAACCTCTTTCCAGCCTAGGTTATTAAACCTCCTATCATCATTAACTCCAGCAACCATTTGTGTAGGTGCAACATAATCCAGTCCTGGGACAAAAAACTGCCCCCCTCTATAATCATCTGGGAAAATATACAAACAAGATTAAGAATGTGAATGTCCAAGGAGATGTCGCCCAAAGAAAATGGTAGAAATCATACCGTGGTACGCAGGCAGAAAATTTGGATCCACAACGGGACTAGTCTTGTTACTTTCAAAGCTATTCTCCGCAGGTGGAAAGTTATACGAAGTAGGGTACTTTGACATCGCTTGATGATTATCCTCTGCACAATAGCAGCAGGCAACACTAATAAATGGAAGAGAATCATCTTTCAATAAAACGGTATTAAATGGACCAGAAAGTGATATGATGATCTCAAAATGGCAAAATAAGATGATGCAGTTAAGCAGTAGATGGTAGACTTTTAGCCTTGTGACAAGAACAGAGGGAGAAAACTACCAGACTCAAGATCTTCATAAGCAGAAGTGAGAGTACTGGCAGCACTTGGTGATCCAGTATTTCCAGCAATTGGTTCATTGTAACCCGAAGAAACACTATTGGATACAGAATTGCTTGTCTGGGAATTGGAAATTTGTGATCCAGTTTCTCGATTGCTACTCCGGCTACCCTGCTTCATTAGTCAAAAGTAAAGAATTTTTTTAGAACCCTGTTGCAGGGACTTGAGTTGGGCACTTCAATGACAAAGCTTACAGCAAATCAGCAAACAAAAGTATCATGCTAGGTGCCCTTCACCCAGTTCTTTAGGTAAAAACCACCAAGGTGTCTTTGAAACACACAAAAATTTCCCTAGCCTGCCCGATTTTCAGGAAAAACAAAGGTCAAGGAAAATGACATGGCTTTAACTGATGATAACAAGAACTTTGATTGCAGTGAGTCTTCCAAGATGACACTCCTAAAGAACTCAAAAGAATAGGCATCCAGAAAGTCTCTAAGATGGATACAGGTAAAGATTTCGGGTGTGGCTCTGTGGGTATACCACAACACTAAGATCAAAGAGACGAAAATGTCAAAAAACGATAACACAAATGAACAAACAGGCAAAGATTCAGCTGCATAGTTAATATTGGCAGAAAGATGAAATGGGTATTATAGAAAGACTTTCTTTCTTTTGGAAATAAGAAAATGAGATATTATATAAATATGATCAAAAGAACACAAGCATGGCAAGCATCGTAGATAAACTGTATACATCCAAGGCACGAAGCCACAAACTATCTGCAAAACCAGCTTCCGTTAAAGAAGGAACAACTAAGTTCACATTATTCCAAAAATAGTCTTGATGCATTTGTCTTCCAAGCACAGGAAACTCCCTCACAAGATCTTGCTTTCTTTATCTCCAAATATTCTAGAAAGATTTGATCATATTATATTCTTTAAATTTACTTACTCCAAAGAAGCATCCTATTTTTATTGGAGAAAAGTGGAAATATGCGCCCCAAACCAAAATGATGACCGACTAAAAACAGCACTGAAACATTTGAAACTGAATGTGTAAAACACTTGAATAGAGCTTAGGCATTTGTGTTTTTAACCAACATACCTTTACCTCCAAGTAATGCACGAACACTATATGCATGAACTCCCTGCAGGATCAGCAATTTTGTGAGAGGAGCTCTACAAAAATACATGAAGACATGAGAAAGGATGGCATGAGGAACAGAATTCAGATTGTTATACATACTCTTCCAGCAACCAATAGCTCCGCCGTTGAAAAAATTCATTATCTTCACCATGGGCATAGTAGCAGTGCAACACATCAACACTTCCAACCTAAAGTCACTTAAAGCATGAGATCTCTCGATAGAGATGTATAATGTCATTATATTATTCACCACATTAAATCATAAGACGTATGAATTACAAAAGTATCAGGGACAAAAGCCTCAAAAGCAACTTCATGGCCTTTCTTTAATCATTTCTCTTTCACTTGCCGCTCATTCTTCCCTTCCTTTCACTTTCACGGAGGAGGAAGGGAGGAAGGTGCAGAGGGGAGGCTAGAATAATCTTATCAAGCATCAATTTGTCCGATTCAATAACCTCAAAAAGACAAAAACTCTGATTTTTCATGCTAGAGACTACCTTTAGCTTCTCATGAGCTTCCTTGACAGTCTTTCCATCCTTTTTCTTTCTCCAATTATGGCCATCTTTCCTGAAGTATCTCAAGACCTTCCGGTCGAAAAGAAAGAGAGAACCACCTGATAGAAAATTTCCATGTCAAATGAGTGTTGGCATAATACTAATAGAAGGCATAAGATTGACTCTTACAGTCCTTAAACAGTTGAACTGGCATAAGTGAAGAATATTTAAATTATTTATCTTCTAATAACAACCAGAAGTACAAAAAGAACTCATTAACTAATTTCAAGGTCCATTTCTATTGAATGGTTAATAAAGGTGATGAGTGATGACACACAAGGTACAACAATGAGTTGCTGGTAAATGGTGCTTAAAGCCAATCACTCTCCAGATTGCATACAAGAAAGAAAAGGAGACGATGCCATTCTGAATAGTCAAACATTGAAATCCACAAACACATAACCTTTGACACCTTGCCACATTATTCTGTTATATACTGTAGCTCACAATTCAATGACATACTTGTATGCACCCTAAGAATCAAGGATTCAGTTAAGATCCCCAATAAGGAACATGCAAATGAGTAGAAGTTTACATAATCGTACTTGGAGGTCTGGTCGGAGGTTCTGTAGAAATTTGAAACTTTTGATGGTTCCTGAGGATTTCACAAATCTCTGCAGGGCGCAACCATCTATGCTGAGCTTCTTGTTGTAGTTGTTGCAGATCTGCAAATTGAAAAGTAAAAAACCAATTGGTGAACATTGAACAATAAACAATAGTCCATAGTCCATACAATAAAGAAAGCACAAAATTAGAGCAAGACGCGTCCAAAGAAACGAAAATCCTCTGCAAAATGCTCACTGAAACTCACCAGTTTCTTGTGCTCAGTACATGCACAAAGTTTTAAAATTAGTTTCAAAATAAGGGGTTCTCTAGAGCTCTACACCAATAAATTATGTTTCATTACTTCCAACTAACACTCCTAGGTTAACAAGACGCGATATCAATCAAACAATCTTCAACATCTTTGTTCTAACAAAAGCAGAGCTATCACGTAGTGTAACTGTATCTATGAACGAAAATGATAAATGTCTTGTGCAAGACACATATTTTGTGGCTTGTCATTATAGAAAATCTATATTTTTATAAATTAAATTGGAAAAAAGTTACATGTTTGACTTCTATAACTATAATAATATATATAAATTGTATAAAATCACACTTTTATTTATATTTTTTAAAATTTAAAAAAATGCGTCTAAAATATGCCCAACGGATGGGATTCATTCGTTAGAGTGTCAATTTTAATTGGTTGGCGTAGCCAACACATTCCAAGCTTCTTATGATTGATAATTAATAGTATCTGTCAAAAAAATTGGGGTTAAAAATGATAATAAGTATTGATAATAAGCAGTGTCTTGCCCCAAGACATGTATCATCACCCATGAACAAATAGTGGGGTCAACCAAGAGGACCGAACAACCGATTGGGCTTGTGCGGGACCGGAGCAGTCAAACTAAAATTATCATCTTGGAGGTTCATAGTGTGAGGATAGCTGTACAAATATATGAAACATTGACCCCTACGTATCACAGTTCAAAAGTCACTCCAACCATCAAATGGAGTATGGACCAATACTTCATGGCAAAATAACCAGGTGACAGTTGTGACCGTAAAATTTCGGTGATCCACTTGAATTGGCATTAGGTCATAGTGCAGATGTAAGCAAACTCAATTCACTAACAGAAATAGAAGAGGAACAGAAGATAATTCACACTTGACTCAATAGGGAATCACTGATAAAAATAAAATTAAAAAAAAACAAACGAAAACAAAGAAGAATACCAATGGTAAATACAATCAATTTCATCAACAAACAGTTAATCCCCACTTCAATTGCTACTGGATGGAGCAATCCGTGACTAAAAAGCATTGTACAGTAAAACCAAACAATCACAGATTCACAACTTCATTTTAGCACGAAATGCAACAAATTTCAAACATATGCCAAATTGAGTAAACTTCCCAATTACTCGGTCCAAGTCTTAACCACAAAAACCTATAATTCACCAAAAAATGCAACTGAACAACTCAATTGCAGACGAAAAACAACAAAATTACGAGCTCAATCATCAACAGAAGTAGTCAAAACACACAAAACAAAACAAAAACAAGAAGATACTGAGCATAGGGAATTCACACCTAGTCGAATTCCAGTGTTGATCGGACCTCTATCCGCCATAGCTAATCAACGGAAGATAGAGGAAAGAGCAGGTACGATCCGAAGCCAGAAACAAAGCTCGATTGAGAAGAAAACGAGGTTAGGTAGAGAGAGAGGGTGAAAAGGTAGAGAGAGAAAGAGAAAAATAGAGGGATCCCGAAATCAATCAATCAAATAAGGAAGCTTGTAAATGGGAAAGGGGGGGTTCTGATGATTTTTGGGTTTACTGGTTGGTTAGAGTTAGAGAGAGAGAGATTTGGGGAAATTTAAGGAGAGAGAGAAGAGGATGAGTTTATGGTTTATATAGACGATTTTAATATGATGATTGATGAGGTGTACTGTCAGCTTTAAAGCTTGACCGAAAAATTGATCAAAGTTTGACCCGATTGGTTTTAAGCATCGATCCGAATCTCTTACTAACTGGATCAGGTCGAAAATATAGACATTAATAATTATCTTCTCAAGATTAATTAAGGTCTTATTATAGGATAAGAATATGTTTAAGACAAAAATTAGAGTATCACAGTTTTGTTTTATTTGAATTATTATTCTGGAAACTGTATGCAGTGTAGCGAGCAAATTTTAATGTAAAATCTTTTCATGTGAATTTATTATCAGAAGGACATCTCATAGGATAATGTTTTTTATATTTTATTATCACTAATAAGAAATATTATAATGACATTTTAACATGAATGAGTATATGACTAATAAATTAAGTCACGTTCTTTTATTTCGTAGTTTGCGGTGCGGTACCACATTATCTATCATTTGGAATACCCAAAAGTTGGTGTCTACCATTTGAAATTTCCCTATTATTAATTTAATACTAATTTAATAAAACTATTAAGTACTTATATATATATATATATATTACAGAAAATAGACAATCAATAAATTCATCTTCAACATCATGCGGGTCATCATCCGAGTAAAAAGAAGTTATGCAGAATGACTAACTAGAAGAAGATTCTCCTCTCAAAAGCTATTATCTCTCACAATAACACCCCAAGATATGGAAGGACATACAACTATATCTGTGTCCGTTGGAAATCTCCTAAGTATGATTCGGTCAAGTTAAACTTTGATAGATCACTCAACAACCATGGTTAAGCAGTAGGCTTCGTCATCCAAGATCACTCAAGCCCATTATACACAGCAAGGGCTTCTAATGTTAGTTCTCATTTCATATTGATGACGGAAGCACTAGCATTGAGGTTTGGTATTCAACAAATCCAAGCAGGATTCTTAAGAGTTCAGATTGAAGGAGTTAGTCTGATCTCAATCCAAGCTATCCAAGACAATTTTTAAATCTCTAGCATATTGACATGATAATTAGAGATCACAAACATTTTTTAAATAATATTGAAGTTTACTATTTTTAGCACATCTTCCTCGAGCAAACTATACAGCAGATTGGATGTCCAATCAGGGCCCTAACTTTCTAAATAAAACTTTGTAGATCTATAGTTCTTTAACTTTTTCTTCTATTGTGTACACAGATGTCTTAAGGAGATGTCATAGTAGAAGGGTCCCCCGAGCACTTATTATATCTACTTAACCCGAGCGATATATATATATATATATATATATATATATATATATAGGAAAATTGGATTCTAATAATCCCTACTTTCACCAATCGATAATGGTCAGATTTGTATTTTCAGATTGGTCCAAAAAAATATATAAAATTGGATTGTAGTGGGATATTTTCGAGAGAATCCTAGATTTTGTGTTGCATTTGATTCAAAACTTAGTATAACACTTTACAATGATTTTTAATGAATTTACAGCGTTTCTCCCAATTTTTTTCATTTTTTTACTATTTTTTACGATTTTTTCACTTTTATTATTTTTAAAAAATCATAATAATTATTCGGAGTCTCAAAAAATAATTTAAAAATGTTTTAGAAACTACAATTCATTAACTTTCTAGGGGCAGGAACGAAAAAACAAAAACAATATAGTGTAGGAATGAAAAAAATAAGAATAATGTGGAGGTGGATTTGGATTTGGTACCACTACAATCCAATTTTATTTTCTTTTAAACCACCATAATACAAAGTGAAAGTACGGTCTACCATTGTCCAATTGGTGAAAGTGGGGATTATTAGAATCCAATTATCCTATATATATATATATACACACTATAGAATAAATTACTTGCTTTAAAAGGAGGAAACTTAACAAGCTTTATGATAATTTTAAGAAGTGCTGCAGACACTTCCTAAGAGAATGTGTTTAAATGTTGGAATGAATTGAATGAAATGAAGGCAAATGACATCCCTATTTATAATGCTAGAAGAGACACCTCTTGGATAGGAATGGATAGAATTAAAGCACCCCTTATATTGGACATATAACCTTTTCATCATTGATTATGCAATTTAAGGATCATACCAAAATTATCTGGAAGTATATGACATGTATCAAACCTTGCATGAAGTAATCAGGCATGAAAAACACTGAAAATGGTACTGTTTGGCCACCATAGCAGGCCAACACGGGCTGTGTCGTGTAACACCTTAGATATATTGTTAAGTTTGGTTTAAAGGGATTGAAATAACTACTGATATCACCAATTTACATCTTACTTTTAGGAAGCTCATATGTTGAGAACTCCCCAATGAAACATGCTTGACTGAGAGCGGTATCAGGATTGACGACCTTTTGAGAAGTCTTCCTAGACGGCGTGTGAATGAGGACAAAACACGCTGAAAAGACTTGTGGTGATTTGTGGAGTCAATCATCGATCCTTAAAGCGGTTATCGGTTATGTATGTGGTTCGTGTGGGGTCAGGTCATTACAGTGTTACCACAAACACGGTCCATGTCAAGCCCCAGACCAAGATTTCTTTTTTGTAGCCTGACTCGGTTCATGTTAAACTAAACGCAATCCGTGCCAAGCCTATCTCCCTTAATCTAACTTTTTGTCGGTGTCATAAATCATGTCAAACCTATCATGGTCTGTGTTGAAGTCATCCGATGACTTCCCAAATCCATATACACCATGTTTAGAACATCTAAGCTTAGGACTTAGTTTTTCACGCCTTTGAACTTAATATACACTTGAAATATACCAATACCAATCTTGGTAATTTTCACTTCGTCACTGGTCATTAGGTAAACGTTGAATTTTAGTGTTACAAAGTGTATATATGTATCAACTTACAAGTCTTACATGTAAATATATATATATATATATATATATATATATATATATATATATATATATATGTATCTATGTGCATGTAATATGTATTATGTATATACACATATATTAATTATTCATGATAATCTCATGTAAAAGTATCTCTCACACTTATCAACAACAAAATTAAGTTCTTAAACAATTAAATATCTCTAGGATAATTTTATGATAGCTTATTGTAATGACTAATGCGTATTATCTTACACAAGAATGTTTGATTGATATGTATTTTTTGGGGGATAATATTCATTTGATATAATTTGTAAATACCTTGAGAGTTGATATAGATGACCTTGCATAAGCTAATGTCAACATTCCTTTGTAAAATAAAATCTTTTGTAACACAATCAGATTATGTTATTTTTTTAGATTATTTGTGTGGTCCATTGTATTTTCCCTAGATCTTATATACATATTTTATAAGATTCTCTAAAATTATACCTCGTGAAAGGTTATCTCATACTCAATGAGAAAATAGGATAAGCTAAATTATACATTAAACATATTTTTTCCTTATTTTATTTTTTGGTTTTGTATTTTAATTGACAACTTCAGCTAGCTGCCTAGCTATATAACTTATAATTAAATAAATCAATCTGTACTCCAAGTCTCATTCTTAAAATTTTATGTCATAGTTGTGTTTGAGGACTTTAAGATAATTTTTTGTTCACATGATTTAACTATCATTATAATAATACTATTGCCTCTGTTTTTATTTATCTGTCATTTAGTAAATTGTGTTAAAAACTTTGACCGTTGTATCTTAATTTATATAATGATTCATCATACAAAATTGATGTCATTACATTCGTAATGAAAAATACTAGAGAAATTCCAAATGGTAAGCACCAACTTTTGGGTATTCCAAATGGTAGACACCCTTTTTACCTTTTTCAAGTGATAGGCTTAAAAACAAAAAAATCCAATCTTTAGGCCTTCTATGAAACTGCCGTTATCTATCATTAAAAAAAAGAAAAAAAATTTAAAAGTTGAGTTTTGAATTCTATGTGCCCAGAACAAGAGAGACCTTGAAGAGTTTTTGACCCCCGAGTCACACACACTGCTGTCGCTGCTGAACGTTCGCATGGCGCCCCAGTTTGAGAAACTGAACAAGGCTTTGATTTTGATCCAGAGGGCGACGATTAGTTACATTGTCTCTCAGAATGTTTTTACTGGTTTGATAATGAAAACCTTAGATGGGTCTGTGGGAAATTAGTCGATTGTAAACCGTATTTTGTGCCCTTTTCCAGTAGGCACAGCTGCAGCTTGCTACTTCTGTGAACATGGTGTGGAAATTGATCCATTCGAACTTGGAAGTAACTGCGTGAAGTGTTTAACTTTGTCAATCTTGGCCCTCTTCTGTGAACTTGGAAACCGTATTTTGTTTCTTGCATTGAAGAGGAAGACTCGTCGTTCTAGACACAGAGAATTCAAAACTTAACTTTTTTTTTTTTTAAATGATAGATAATGGCAGTTCATAGAAGGCCTACGGATTGGATTTTTTTTGTTTTTAAGCCTACCATTTGAAAAAGGTAAAAGAATGTCTACCATTTGGAATAACCAAAAGTTGGTATCTACCATTTGAAATTTCCCTTAATAATATTGATGTAATGTATTAATTTGAAATTCTATGGAAAAAAAAGAAAATATATGATATTGTACTTCGTCTGTTCCATATTAATTGTAATCCTTGAAAATCGTGCAGTTACATTTTAAGATTTTTGACCATAAATTTATCAATATATACAATGAATTGCTATATAAAATTACCACTATTAAATTTGTAATGAAAAATACTATCATAAAAATATAATATTGTAATTATATGTAAAAAATTATCAACCAAAGAATAACACTAGAGAAAATAAAAATTAAAATCATGACATGAAAAGAAGGGGGTAATTCGTAAAGAGCATTTTCCTTTTTCCGTAAGTTGGGAGAATTTTGCATCATACTTGGAGCATAAGTAAAGGGCAGATGCCATGCCGTAATTTCTCTAACCCCAGAAGGGCACTAAAGTCTTTCCGAGAGGCGGCTACCCCCGGCGGTGGCAATGAACAAAAATTGCACTGCTGCAATCCTGCATTATTTTACTCAACCACTCCACCCTCTCTCCTATGCTTAATTCCCATTCTACCCCTGCAAGATGAATAAATTAAATTAGTGAACCCCACCAACCAACCCCACTACCCAGAATTCCTTCCCCATTTCCAGGAGGAAGCGTACGAACTGTCTGTGACAACCGAGTCGTCTCACCGAGTCAACCATTCCGATGAATCGTTTACTTGCAAGGTCGTTCCTAATCCGAGCGTCTTCCGCCGTCCATGGAGGCGGAAGCGGCGGCGGCCGGGCAGTTCACGTGACGGAGTGGAGGCGGAATATGACGTCGGAGTCGGTGGAGAAGAAGACGGAGGAGGAGGTGAAGGCGGTGGTTTCCAGCTATTGGGGGATTCCTAAGCCTTCCGTCACCAAAAAGGATGGCTCTGAATGGCCCTGGAATTGTTTCATGGTATCAAAATCTAACTGTTGAGTTTCATTCCTCTGTTTTTCCACTTTTGATTGCCTTGCCATTTTTCCTGAATCTGTATTTACTTTATTTATTTATTTATTTATTTTCTTTCACCCCTTGGAAAAGTTTATGCCATACTCAATCATGGCCTCATGGGCAAGTTACAACGTCATTGTTCTCATCTGTATTATCATCCAACACAATACTAGAGCCCGTTCACTATGGAGGACATAGTCTGGAATTGAGTGTTTGATCTATTGTAAGTTTGTAAGTGATGCAAACAAGGACATATATCTAAAATAATCGAAGAATCAAAGCTTGAGTGCTGAGCTTAAAAAATGGATACTAAAAAACCTTTCCCGCCCATTAAACCTCAACTAAACATTAGAAATTTGATCTAACTTGGAAAAGTTCACAAATTTTTTCAATAAATTTTATTAATTTGATCAACTTGGAAAAGTTAACAAAATTTTTCAATAAATTTGACGATCAAACGCTCCCCCGTTCTTTTATGCGTTTGCGTTGCGTTATATTGTGTTACGATTAGTTGCGGTAGATTGCGTTAAGTTGCGGTAGAAATAGTTGAAAAGTAATGATAATTTGGGTTATGTTGCGGTATGTTGCGGTAAAGTTGCGTTGCGTTTGGGTGCATTAACGCATAAAAGATAGAGAAAAACTTATAAGCTATACAGGAGATGGCTAGTGGGGTACAAACTTTCATATGTGATGTATTATATACATTACCAAAATCATGACATTACGGCCCTGTTCTTTTATGCATTAATGCACCCAAACACAACGCAACTTACCGCAACCTACCGCAACATAACGCAAATTATAATTACTTTTTAACTATTTCCACCGCAACTTAACGCAATCTACCGCAACTAATCGTAACGCAACGCAACGCAAACGCAACGCACAAAAGAACGGGGTACATATTTTTTCACGTAAAACAAAGGGTTTGATTTTGAGGTCCAAATCAATGTAATGTGCTACTGTTCTGCTATATATGTGAATGCTATTTTTGATAAGAACTGCATAACTAGTATATATGTGAACAGACGAACGAACTAAAAGTAGTTGGATTGTCTTTGATACAAATTCAATGTATGCATTTTTTGCAGCCATGGGAAACTTACAAGGCAGATTTATCGATTGATCTGAGTAAACATCATGTACCTAAGACATTCATTGACAAATTTGCCTACAGAACTGTGAAACTCTTGAGAATTCCTACCGATATCTTCTTTCAGGTATGCATAAACTGCAAAGCCCTATCTACAGCTGGATTACTGTATTCTGTAGTATTCATTCTCACAAATTTTCTGTGATTTTAACCTCAGAGACGTTATGGATGTCGTGCAATGATGCTCGAGACAGTAGCAGGTGTCCCCGGCATGGTGGGTGGGATGCTGCTGCATTTGAGGTCTCTTCGGAGATTCGAGCAAAGTGGCGGTTGGATCAAGGCATTGCTCGAGGAAGCAGAGAACGAAAGAATGCACCTAATGACTATGATTGAGCTTGTGAAACCCAAGTGGTACGAGAGACTGTTGGTTCTAACCGTTCAGGGGGTTTTCTTCAACTGCTATTTAGTGCTGTATGTGCTGTCCCCGAAGCTGGCACATAGAGTTGTTGGCTATTTGGAAGAAGAAGCGGTCCATTCATACACGGAATTTCTCAAGGACATTGACAGTGGTGCCATTCAGAATGTGCCTGCTCCTGCTATTGCTATAGATTACTGGAGGCTGCCAAAGGATGCCACTCTCAAGGACGTTATAACAGTCATCCGTGCTGATGAAGCTCACCATCGTGATGTCAATCACTTTGCTTCTGTGAGTGTCTTGTCCAGTCTCGTTTTCCTGGCTCTATTTTTCTTTTCTTTACTCAGCTTAAACAGGCTGAAAAGTTTGCATCATAAGAGATGAAAAGTTACTGCATAAGACAACAGTCAAGAAGTGATATGTAAAAACAGCAAAACCATCAATGCACATACCCACTATAGGAGCTATTAGTGGTACATAGCACGTCATACTAAAGCCAATGAAGCACCTCTCATAGCATCAATTGTTCGTCCATTCCCACTATAGTGCAACACCCCTCAACGTTACCCCTTTTCCTGGCTTTATTTTTCGCCCAATTGCGCGTGGGGGGGTGGGGGCGAGGCAGGTATGTGGGTGTTGGCCATTACACTACTGCTCTTACCCATGTTTTCGAGTGCTTGAGCAAGACGAAGGAACATTGCAGGTCCACTTTTACTCCTAATACCCTTCTTTATACTCAATTCATCGAAGTCATCAGACCAGACTTCTCATTCTTCCGGTTCGTTGACCCGGATTTTATCTTTGACTTGTTGTCCTAGATAAACATCCAAGGATAAGAGTATATGACTACTCACTACTCCTGTGCCTATTTACTTTTACTCGTAGATTTATTAGCTTCAGTTTCTTCCCCATTAGCATATATGTTCAGTTTAGCACCTAGGTGTCAAATTCATGGGTAAAAAGCAGTTGGGTATATTTTGTTAATTTTTGGTAACTTTTGTCAACTTTCGGCAGATTTATGCTAATAATATCAAAACTAATTTTTTTTTAATTTTTTAACTTTAGTAATCTTTGTTAAATTTTGATAAATTGAGGCAAAAACTAGTAAATTTTGGTAAATTGGAATTACCCATGAATTTAACAGAAACAAGATGTTTCATCGCAATGCAGGATATTCATTACCAAGGCAGGCAACTGAAAGATTCACCAGCTCCTGTTGGTTATCATTGAATTCCTATTTCCTTCTTTTTATCTTTCTGAGTGTTTTAACTTTTTTGTCCGCTCTTCCACGTTGAGCTCATGTACTTGATTGTATGTATATTGTGATTGTCAATTGAGTCGTTCAAAAAACATTTGTTAATAGTCCAATGGATTTGTAAGTTCTCACAAAACTTACTCTAATGCAAAGAATTGCTACTATCAGAACATTTTGAGATGGCTAATTTGTAACTAGCATGGGAAATCGGAAGCCATGTGAGGAGTACAGATTCTGTGGGCATCTGGTTCCTCTGATGTTCACATCAGCTCTATTATGTTTCCTTATAATGAATTTGATTCCAAATGAGTTATGCAGCAGGAAAGATACTTGATTCAACATTTCATGAACTTCATAAAACGTACAGAAATTTACCTTACAAGAGATCTTTAAATGGTTACCGACAATTCTATCCTGTAGCTCCTTGCAGTATGAACATTGAGAATTGTGCTTGCTCCTCTAGCTGTAAGATCAATAAAGGAAATAACCAAACTGATCACACATGTTGATGCAAGAACAGGCAACAAAGTAGAAAAGGGCAAGGAAACCACCCCTCTCCAAGTGTGTATCTCACTCTAACAGGGTTCGAGGAGATCTTGACGCAGAAACAGACAATCCTAAGCCAAAGGGCCTCTCAAAAATGCATAAGCTTTAAGGCCAACTACTCAGAGAGGTCTAATGACCTTTGGCTCCAGGAAGTACAGTTAAAAGGTAAGGGGAGACTGGGGAGTACATCACAGAAGAAAATATACCCGCGGGCATTAAAACATCATAACATATCAGAACCATACACAAATTCGCCAGTGACTGTGTTTTCAACAGAGGCTGTTCATTAACTGTCTGCAAATACAATTGAAAGACACGACAGATATATCACAGCAGAAAATATATCAATGGGTATTGGCTATAGAATGCTGGAACAGTGGAACATACTTTTCCAGATCCATACCAAATTTTGCTAATGATCAAATGGTGTTTCCAACAGAGAGGTTTCATCGACAAACTCCCTAAAATCATAACAGCACAGCTTTACCCCCTCTGTTTACATGTTCTGGTGTTTGTCTCTGAAATACACAAGATTAAGGCAGTAAAATACTTGATAAAGCAGGAAGCCAGGAAGTAATCGCACTTGATGCATGTGTCAGATGCTCCAGTAGTGTCATCTTATATGAGCTAAAAGAAGCCAAAACCAAATACAGAAGTTGGCAAACTAGGGAAAAAAAAAAGATTTACACCTCTCCCTGATGTACCGAAGGGTCAGTAGAAAAGCTCGATAACATAAGAACCCATGTCAAACTAGAAATAGATAATCTTACAGGACACATCTGCAAGTATCACAAAAAGAATTGCTCGAAACAAGGTCATAAATAAAGAACTCAAATTCCTTGGATCATAAATAAAGAACTCAAATTCCTTGTAAAATGCTAAGTTATTTAAAGGTACAAAACTACTAACAGAAATTCTACAATTGACTATTCTAACTGTTGTAAGCAGCATATAGTGGTATGAATACATCATACAAATTAACTCCTGGCACATCACTGGCTCTCAAGCTAGATACTGGATCATATTTCTACGGAACAAGGATGGTCAGACAATTGTCTTTATTGATTGTAGTTGCGATTTGAGAGATATTCCACTCTATATGATCTATCACCAACGGCAGCGCCATGCACCTGTGACAACAAAAATAATGTAAACGGTATATGTGTTCTGGTTCCGGAGCATGCATTTTCATGTCTAAACAAGGCAATAAATATAAAGAGTTGTACAGCTCAAACAAAAAAAGCAGATAAGGAAGCAAGCCCAATCGTCATACCTTTATTGCCTTATTTATGTTATCCTTAAAGAATGTTTTTCCTATTGAGGAACTTGTTCTACATTTTCCTCCTGACCTGCCAAATATGGAAAAAGATAAGGGTCACCATCTTGTCTCTACAGCTTATAGGATCATGTTTTCTCAATAAAAGGAAAGAAGCCATTTCCGTTATGATTGATGAACAAATCCTCAGGACAAATTATGCAGGAATCTGATAGACTCTACATTATGCAGATGTTGTCAAAGCATTATGTTATGTACGATTGTCATATCAATGTCATAGCTTTATTTTAATTTTTAACCAATGTTTTCAACCTCCAACCCAACTCCAACACTTTAAAGTTGTGTGGTCTTTGATTGACAATATACAACACACCATGACACGCACTCAAGAAGATGTGAAAAGTGGAACCTAGAGGAATCAAACTGTCAAAACCCAACACTTACCAAAATCAATCCGAGCATACACTATACCCATACACTCAAAATTGCGACTCTTTAATAATGGGATTGTAGATTATAAACTGCTAAAAGATAATTCCAGGGTGAAAGATGGCCAACCTCGCAGCTCAGACTGAAATCCGCAACTGGTCAGATGTTTTGCAAGCGTCTCCCCTAACTCTTCCCGCCAATTTGGTGAAACTTTAGCATCAGCTACAGGCCAAACAATTGCAGTCTCCGTAGCAAGAATGACATTCGCAGAAGACACCTGAGGCTGTTCTCCACCAACACAACCCACCCATAAAAATTAGAAAACATATGTCATAATAATCACTACATATGAGGGACAGCTCCAAAAATTGACTAAAAAGAAGCAAATTCTATAGGACAATGAACTCGTCCATTCTAACACAAACAAACTCACAAGACTAAAAACTTTGGGATCCGAATCATCCTGTCCCATGAGCACTTTCCCTATCTTTTCATCTTCATTTTGCACTTAATAATGATCCCTTATTACCAACAGACTATAAGAAAAATCTTATATCACAAAAAGTTTTCCCAAAAAAAGGAGAGATTAATTAGCTTCTCTCATCCTGTCATCCAAGTGGTGGAATTAACATGCTTAAATGTCATTAAGGCCCGTGGTTTTGTTCTCTTCCGTGAGATTGAGACTATAAGTCTGTAACCATGGAAATGTTTTTGAACGAGTATAATAAGCTTGTTTTGAACTGCAGTTTTTCCGGTTTATGGCCCTGTTTGGTAAACAGTCAATTGAATGGTTTATTGGGAAAAATGGCTATTGGACGATTTGACCTAGTCAAATAGCAAAATAGGTGTTTGATAAATAGGCTAGTCACTTGGCTGATTAGGTCCAATAGACTGATTTTCAATAGGCTGACCTAAACAGCCTATTGGATTGGTTGTTAGTAGAAATTACCACTTAACCCAAAACTTGCCAAAAACTATACACATACCATCATAAAGTAATTTATACATATTATTTTAAAATTTGTGATAAAGGGTATAAATAGAATTTCAACAATTACTTTTTCAAAAAACGGCTAACTTTATCAAATCCAACTTTTCGAAACAGTTAACACAAACTGTCAATTCAAAGAGCTAATACTAAACAGCCACTGCAAACAGCCACCAGCTATTTGCCAAACAGGGCCTGTATATTGAGTCATTGAAATTTAAAATCAAAGCATATAGTACTGCATAAATCATGTTGGTCGTTCTCAGTTTAAGTACAGAATATCTGTGGTTTCCTCCGTTGGAAATAGGATTGCGGATATATGATTTCCTAAAAGCCAACTAAAATGAGCAGAGCTAATAGACGAGTTAAATAAGCATTACTGATTAGTGATTACTCTAAAAAGAGACTAAACTTCAATTTGTGCAACGATTAAGAATGTAAAACCCGAAGAATTGCGTTACTCACTTGACTCTCTAGGATTCGCTTCACTTTGTTAGCACATCCTCCACAACTCATCCCCTGAAGCAAATCAGTAATCGGCCACACATCAACGATCAACAATATAGAGAAACATAAGCATAATCATCGCAGCAATGCAATTCTCTACTCATGCTGAAGGAAATCAATCAGACATTTAGGAGAGAGGTCGATTTACTCATTTACTTACCCCAACTTGGAGCACAATAACATCCGCCGACGGCACCGAAACATCGTCATTTGCTCTGGCAACCTCGGCGACCTTCGAATCACCACCTTCCGATCCATCTCCCCCTCCACCACCACCGCCGCCTCCTCCGGTGGCTCCACCGTCGTTTCCTCCGCCGGAAGCAGCGTAGCTCGAAACGCACCTAACCGGAGCAGCTTTAGCGGTGGAGAAGGTGAGGGACGCGAATGGAGCCGGCTTCGACAGAGCAGCTGTGAAGCGGAGCTGAGTAGGTGGCGGAGTTGCGGAGGAAGCAGAGATGCAGCGGCGGAGATGAGATCGGCGGGAGTCGGAGAGAGGGAGGAGCGAAGATGGTGAGATCACGGCCTCCATTGATGGATAGAGAGAGAAAGAGAGGAGCTGCAGCAAGTGGAGGTTGGATAGGAGGAGGGTAGGTGGTGCTTATGGTTATGGACTGGACAACTGGTGTGGTGTTCTCATTTAAAATTTTATATCCAGCTAGCTGTGGGTATACTGGGGGGGGGGGGGGGGTATTACGGGATTTGTGATATTCAAAAGCGGGAAACATCGTTAGATCATGAGATAAAGAACCAGAGAGCGCTTTACTTTTTTTATTTATTTTTTTATTTTTATGTTTCACGTGTTCAACCAATCAACCCCGTGTAAAGCGTGGAGCCACTCCCACTCTCCTTTATTTTATTATGAAAATGTATAAGGATATAAAAAAGATTTTTGAGCGTTCATAATACTAATAATACAGATTATTTTCTTCTACATTGGTAGTATCAATTATCGACTTATTTTCCCCTAATAGTACACCACTGAGGTGTTATAATTTTAACTCATCGGAAAGATGACGTGACTCCATAATGTGTAACGAGGAAGATAAATTAGTGTCCACATTAACATTTTCTACACAAGCTTCGCCTTTCACGCCACGCATTATGGAGCCATGTAATCGTTGAGTCAAAACCATACCGAATTGGTGGTCTACTGTTGGTGAAAAATAGGTCGATAGTTGGTTCTGGGAGTGGCCAAGAAAATAGTCTATATTATTAGTGTTTAATACCCCAAAGTTGATATTATTGACGTCCAAAAATCTATATAAAAATGAGAATAGAATTTATTTATTTTCAATAGTTGTTTTTCAAGGAAGATGAGGTAATTGAAAATGCAATGTAAGATTTATCTACATTATATTTTTATGGTGAGACCTTTTTTCAGTCCATTATTTATGGGACGTTTTGTACATTGAACTACCTTTTTTATATTGTAATTGGAAAGAAGCCCATAAAGAACAATCAACAATAATATACAACTACATTTAAATATTTATGATATCTCAATTTTTAACATATCTAGGGTTGCAAGTTGGAGAAGATTTAATACTTTCATGATCTTGTATGGGTGCAAAGATACCTACCCTTGTGCTATTGATTAATGTTGGGGGGGGGGGGGATTAAATGAAAAGGCAAGACGTAGAGTGTTCATGGAAACAAGATAATACGAAGCTCATACTATTATAAATAGGCACAAAACAAGATATCTTGTTCCTACAAAGCAACACGTACATAAGTGAACCTCCCTTGATCCCTTGACCCCACTTGCTTGTTTTATTTAACTTTCAACTCCAATCGATGGAGGTAGTCCGAGCAGTTTACCTCCTGTTTCCTTTTTTATGCATGGTTTTCCTTTTTGTTAGGAGAGTACATAAAAAGAAGCATGAATGGTGCTACATGCTTCATTATGAGTGCTTTAAGCCCTTGGAAGACAGGAGGCTTAGCACTGAAACTTGTGCTAGCATTGCTTTCCGCACCAAAGGACTGGCCATTGAGGAGTACCGATACCTTCTCAAGACTATGGTGAATTCTGGTATTGGAGAGTCCACCTATGCTCCCAACAGTGTCATCCAAGGAAGAGAGGCCTCTCCTACTTTGACCAACTCCTTAATAGAGATGGATGAGATCCTCTTTGACACTCTCGATAAGTTGTTTGACAAGACCGGTTTCGACCCCTCTGAAATTGACATCCTTGTGGTGAATGTCTCTCTATTAGCTACCATTCCATCCCTCACATCTCGGGTTGTGAACCGCTACAAGATGCGGCATGACATCAAGGTGTATAACGTAACAGGGAAGGGTTGCAGTGCCAGCCTCATTGCCATAGACCTTGTTCAGCACTTGTTCAAGGTACACAACAATGTGAACGCCATTGTGGTGAGCACTGAGTCCATGGGCACCAACTGGTACGTGGGCAAAGACCGCTCTTTCATGCTCTCCAACTGTCTCTTCAGAGTGGGGGGCTGCTCCATGCTCTTCACAAACAACTACAACCTCAAGCATCGGGCTCTACTCAAACTTAAGTGCCTCTTGAGAACTCACCTTGGCTATGATGATGACGCCTACAAATGTTGCTATCAAAAGGAGGATAATCAAGGACATCCAGGGTTCTGCCTCTCTAAACATCTCCCTAAGGCTGCTGCTCGAGCCTTCACAGAGAACCTCAAGATGCTTGTGCCTAGGATCCTTCCTCTCAAAGAGTTGATCCGCTACCTGGTTATGTCCCGAACATGGACCAAGGGTGATCTTGAAAAAGTTGGGCACGGGGTAAATTTCAAATCGGGGATCCAACATTTCTGTATACATCCAGGAGGAAGGGCAGTTATTGCCGGCACTGGCAAGGGTTTGCAGCTTAGCGAGTATGACTTGGAGCCAGCTAAGATGACACTTCACAGATGGGGTAATACATCAGCAGCTGGGTTCTGGTATGTTCTTGGTTACATGGAGGCTAAGAAGAGACTCAAAAAAGGGGATAAGATTCTCATGATTAGCTTTGGGGCCTGGTTTAAGTGCAATAACTGCTTGTGGGAGGTCATGAGGGATTTGAAGGATAGGAATGTATGGGATGACTGCATAGATCAGTACCCACCAAAAACCTTGACCAATCCTTTCTTGGAGAGGTATAGCTGGATCAACCACGAAACTTTAAGCTTTGTTAGACTGGATTAGAAACAGCACAATCCCTATTATTGTTCATCTATCAGTTATCTTGTATTTTATGTCTCTAGTATGCATGGTTTTGTGTCTAGTATGGATGTTGGATACGAGGTCAGTAGCTTCATCTTTCTGTACTGCTCTTTATATCAATAGTTTGTATGATTATGCAAAAGTTTATTGTCAACTAGCCAACCAAGTTGACCCTACAAGAAAAAAAGGTTTTGGGCAACGCAATGTTTTGATGCCCTATGTCCTACTTTAATCATCCTAGCTATGGGGCTGCATATGAACCAGATTTCGACCAAATTTTGACGTCGTTTTGAAACCCTATCACTAGAAGACAACAGGTCTTTAGCGTGAGGAATTAGCGTGTCGACGGGTACTTAACTAATGCCGCAAACAAGGAGTCGTGAGTAGAAAATTTACGCCAAAAGCTAGTACGCAAATAGCAAAAAGATGTGAGATTTTACCGTAAGTTTCAATCTCACGCCAATAAATTAGGCTTGGGAATCAAACTCAGGCAAAAAACTTACGTTTTTTCACGGATCCCATGATCCATCCAAGAGAACGATTCCTTCCATTTTCTCACAATAAAAGGGAGTTTATTATACAAATTAAAAAAAATACAAAACAGTAGAACTTCTCACCTTAATTTTATATTACACCTGTTAATATTTTTAATTAAATTTTATTACGTTGTAATTACAATAAAATTATTTTCTTAATAAATATTTTGAATTTATAATTCTCTAAATGATAAAATGGAAATTGGATTCTAATAATACGAACTTTTGGTCATATAAGACTTAATAATACGAACTTTCGATTTGGTGATTAATAATACGAACTTTGAACCCCTGTTGCCGCCCAACAACACGCCATGGAGTTAAGATTAACTTAACTTGGTGGCGATCCTAGCTGACGGCGGAGGGATGAGTTTAGTCAATTTTGACTTGCCCAATCAACATTATTTGTCCACGTCATCCCCCTCTGCCCGCTCTCTCTCTCTTCGTTGCAGATTTCCAGCCCCCCTTTCTCTTTCACAATATTCTTCTTCCTCCCTCTTTCTCTCTCCTCTGTCTCTCTTTTTTTCTCTCCAACTTCACCTTCTTCTTCCTTCTTCTTCCATCATCACCCTCATCCATCTCCACCACTACAAAACTTTCAAACCACCATTATTACCACCACACCTCACCATCGCAACCACCAAAAAACCACCCAACCACCTTTACTTCCACCACCACCCGCTCCAAAACACCATTATAGCACCAAAAGTTACCCAGAAGAATTTGAGTCTAGTTGATTAGTTGCCCAGAACAATTGATTTATTAGTTGCCCAAAAAAAAGTAATTTGGCTGGTGTATTAGGGCCCAAAACACCATTTAATCTAAATCATCTAGAAATGTATTAGGGCCCGATATTTGGTTGGTGACAATTATTTTCTTTTGAGCTTTATGACATTGGATCGCACATTCAATTTGAGCTGAACCATCTAATATTACGGCCCTATGTCTTTGACCTAATTTTCAGAAAAACCCAACCAAAAATTCAAAATAGTGAAATGTTAAAGTCATTGTAATCCTCTAAAAATCAAGTGATTGCCAAATCGATGATTAGTGGATTGGTGGTGAGTTGGTAAGTGGTAAGCTTGCCTCAATTCTCCAAAGGTAAAGAGAAAAAGAGACTATTTCAAAGTTCCAATTCCAAAGTTGGGACTCATTCATTCGAATCTGAACTGTCATTTGTAAATCTCTTCCAGCAATGGCACCTTTCACCGGCAACCTTTCATCTTCGGTCTCTCCCTAATTCTTCATCAAAGAAGACTGATCCATCTAGCAAAGCCATCTGCCATGGGAGGACCTTCGAGGTTGACTCTTCTCTTACTAACATTGACGGCGATGCCGATTGTGGTGAAAGGAGGCGACAACAACCACGCCATTGCTGCCAATCTTCTATATCAAATGGGTACCAAAAAGAAAAAAATAATTATTGGGAGAAAATTTCAAAGATGGAATTATTAATGGGAGAAAAATTCCAACAATAGTGTTTTGGGGCGGATGGTGGTGGAAGTGAAGGTGGTTGGGTGGTTTTTTGGTGGCTGCGATGGTGAGGTGTGGTGGTAGTAGTGGTGGTTTGAAAGTTTTGTAGTGGTGGAGATGGATGAGGGTGATGATGGAAGAAGAAGGAAGAAGAAGGTGAAGTTGGAGAGAAAAAGAGAGAGACAGAGGAGAGAGAAAGAGGGAGGAAGAAAAAGATTGTGAAAGAGAGAGGGGGGCTGACGTGGACAAATAATGCTGATTGGGCAAGTTAAAATTGACTAAACTCATCCCTCCGCCGCTAGCTAGGATCGTGGAGAGGATGCGCGGAAGCCTAGGGTCTAAACAAACATGTGGATGATGGAAATTCACCTATAGAACTCATAAACACTATGAATCAATTTTTAGGGTTTTTTGGAATAACGGAGATAAACATGAAATTAAAAGATATGGACAATTCTAAAGAGAGAAATCTTACCAAATTGAACTTAGATGTTCAAACACTTGCACAAGGATCGCCCACAAGCAAAGAGTATTGAATCACCCAAGAAATCTCACAAAGAGTGGAGGTAGAACACCCACTCACAAGGAAGAGAAATCACCAAGCGATTTCCACCCAAAAGATTAGCTTCATTGATTAGGGTTTGAAACCCCACAATTACAACACTCTCCAATTGAGAGGATTTTTCTTGAGTCTAGCTCCTAAACATTCATCATCAAAAACTATCTTCATAAGCTAAGGGGGTATTTATACTAAAAAGGGGGAAAAAATCAAAACAACATTTTAAGTGGCCGAAACACGCGCTGGAAATAAGTGGTCGCGGGCGCTACGCTTGGTGTCGCGGGCGCGACCCGCTGGGACAGCAAGACTTCGCGGGCGCGATAGGGACTGTCGCGGGTGCGACCATATTCTGCCCAAAATTCATGTGTCGGCCTCCTGGGTGTCACGGGTGTGACGACACCGGTCGCGGGTGCGACAGACAGGTGTCGCGGGTGCGACGAAGTATGTCGCGGGGGCGACCTTGTTCTGGAGCAGTTTTTCCTGCCAACTTCAATCAAGTATAACTTCTTCATCCGGGCTTTGTTTTTGGTCCATAAGGTATTGATGGAAAGGTCTCGGTGTGTACTTTAAGCTCCCTAATTTCAAGTCTATTGGAGTTGTATTGAAGGAGTTATGACCCAAATAGGGAAGGCACGCCATTTGAACGCCTTTGAACCCCTTTACCACCTTGTGTTTATTTTTGCCGATGGTTCCAAAGCCCCTTAGAAGGCTCGGGAATGGTCCGATAAAGACAGACCAAAAGTGAACTGATCTCCATACGGTTCATACTCCCCTTCTTCGAAAAGAGTTGTCCTCAACTCTTGGAGATTCAAGATTAACCGCATTCCCGTGTAGACCCAAAAGCACGTACTCCAACGGTCGAAATAGAGTGACGCTCATCAACCCGTCCTTCTAAAAAATGTAGCAATTCCGGTGGAAAGGAGGGGCCAAGTCAACATCACGAAGAACCCGAACACGTCTAGCACCCATCAACTTGTTGAAAGCAACAAGGAATTCGTCACATGAGAGCTCGGGGTCAAGGCTAATGGGAACAACCTTTTCCTCGTTCAACCTCGATGTGGATGTGATGGAGCTTGGGGAATTGGTCAAGGACGTGTCCTTATGCAACTCAACTCCATGGCGAGGCTCGGGAGTGATTGAACAAGGCTCAACAAATGGACACTCTATGCGGAGCTCGGTAGGAGTTGTGGGTAAGGATGAGGGACAAGGGAGGGAGGTTGGAAATTTCTGTGGAGCTAAGGTTCGCTCAACCTCACTAAGGTCGTCATTTCACAAAAGTAAAGCCCGATGTGGCTTTCCTTTGCTCGAAGCACTCTCACCTCGTGTTTCACTCTTTTGGAGGTTTCTCTTCTCACTTCCCACCCCGGTTTGTGGTGTATCGGTTTCAAAAGGAGGTAAAGGAATGAGTTTGAGTTTCTCTTCTCCCATAAGGATAGTGTAAGTGTTCTTCCGAGCGTCGTGGATAGCATGCCGATCAAATTGCCAAGGTCTACCAAATAGTAAATGACAAGCATCCATGGGGACAACATCACAAAGAGCACTATCCTCATAAGAACCAGCGGAGAAAGCACTACAAAAAAAATGGTTTTTGCCAACAAGGCTTATTTGTTGGTAAAAGTATAATATCTGCTGGTAAAAGGTTTTACCAACAGATAATTTATCTGTCACTAGCCTGTTGGAAATAAACCTAATTGTAAAAGTATTACCAACAGATATTGTGTTCTGTTGGTATTGGTAACTAATGCCAACAGTTTTGTTCTGTTGTTATTGGGAATTTTATACCAACAATTGACATCTGTCGGAGATACATTACCTTTACCAACAAATGTAAATGTCGGGAATTGTATTTTTTGGGCGCTTAAAACATTCCCCACACGCTGCATCTGTCGGTAATACATTTTCTGTCTAATTTGATAGACATTATCCAACAAATACGTCTGTTGGTGATGCAATTGATGCAATTTTAAAACATAAATATTTATTGGAAATAGTAAAGATAGTCATATGCAACTATAAGTGTCATTACAATATAGTGTACCTGTTATAAACAAGCAATTAGACTTATAATATTAGGGAAACCTCAAATCGTATTCATTGGATGTTCTGATTTGTAAAGTACATAATGTCGAAATTTAAATGTCACTTAATAAGGTGCAAAGCCGTAAAATTGTATTTCCTAATACTCAAGATTAGTATTCTAAACAACCTAAATCTAATGTTCCCATTTACATGCATTTTCTTCAACCATGTTTTCGTAATATTCATCGGCATCTCCATCGACATCGACATCATCTTCAAATAAATTACGATGATCTTTGGGTATCTCCTGCGAATTTGCAAAAAGTCAAATTAATAATCACAATAAATATAAACATTAATCAAACCAACCTTGTCCTAATAATCCACACATGCATACACATTCTTTATCTTATTAAGACAAAATTGTGAACCATATCAGACGAGGGGGTTGCTACAACCCATTGCAAAACAGACAAGGATAACACCCACCTAAAATAACACCCATCACTAGGATAAAGTAGGTATTAGATACAGGCATACAGCCATCCTGAATTTCAATCCTTATTTTATGATAAGGGTAAATGGGTTCTCCGTCAAAAAGAACCCCACTGCAAAACAATAGGCTTTAGACCATATGCGATCAGTCTGGAATTTACATTCTCTCAAGTTATCTTCTCCTGCTTTTTCTTCATTCCACTGAATTCTGGAATACTGCAGAGTTCCAGAACTCAGTGGAATGAAGAAAAAGCAGGAGAGAGAGGATGACAACTGGGAGAGAGAGTGTAAGAATTCCACTGATGAAGTTCTGCATTGCATATGCTCTTAGGAAACAAAAGAAGTGTTCATACTGTCTTTTCTATTTCATAATACACTATCCAAGGACCCACAACAAGAAAACCTCAAAAATGGTAAAAGAATTACAACTCTTTCTACAAGTCTGTCAAGTTTCCAAACAAATAATTTCAGGTTTTAGTTTTTGTTTACTGTTTAAGGCTGAGTGGTGGTTTCAACTAATGTAACTTCAGGCTTAAGTCAGTCAGAGTCTAAGCGAAAACTGATAACTAGAACATGAACAAGTGGACTAGCAATCACAGTTGGTAATCAGATTGTCATAGGTTCAGTTTACCCTTTAGTTAAATGTTTGTTGGACTATAGAAAGCTTAGACATGAAATGCAACAGGTTCATGTACCATTTAATGCTAACAGAAAATTCTATCCCTTCAATTAATATGGGTTATGAAGTAGGCACCTATGCTTCAATTGTTGCCGATCTCTTCCTTTTGCCTTAAAGCTGCCAATGTATGCGCATATTCTAGACCATCCATGTTCCAAGCAAACAACTTCTAGACATGCAAATATAAGAAATGCCATTGCAAGTGGAAGCATAAATTAGTAGGCTGAGTAGATGCAATGCTAAAAGTCACAATCTACAAGACACTGATAATAGTAGCTTACATAATTACCAAACTTTGCTAGAGCTGAAAACTCAGGAGGAAGAACTCCAGATAAGTTGTCGTACCAAAAGCCCGCAGAAACAACAATACTCGCAATTAGACATCCGAAAATTGGGGTCGAAGACATGGTGCATGGATGGTTAGAATCAAGAGAAGGCCAACATCCAAAAATTGGGGTCGAAGACATGGTGCATGGCTGGTTAGAATCAAGAGAAGGCCAACATGAATTTTTCCTTGACCTAAAGAACATAAGTGAATTCTATGAGACTAGTGAATGATGGGGATAAGGAGATAAGAAGTAGGCTTTTAATCGAGGACATAGTTAGTCAAATAACTTGAGCAGCTAAAAGGGTCAACAACATACAGATTAAGTTTTCTCATTAATCAAACTACTGTCACAAAGATACACCCTTTGGGCCTTAACTTATTAATAAGAGAAACACTGAAATTAATCACCTGAGCTGTGAAATCGGGAGTAGATAACAGAATGTTTGTTGGCTTTAGGTTTCCATGAGCCATGCCTCTTTCGTGTAGGAACACTAGGCAATGAGCAATGTCTACAGCAACTCGCAACCTTTTGGCGAATGACAAAGGAAAGTGTCTTCGTGGTGTCGATTCTGCACAGGATTTCATTTGTAGATATATAGATGATACTGTACTCTTTGAGATAATAGCAGTTCAAGTAGACATTTCATTAGTGAAGTAGAAAAGACATAATGCAAGTCATACATTCATACTTCTCTCATTTTCAATATTTCATGCTACAAAGGCTAAACTGGCCAACAATGTAGAACATTGACAATGTCCAGCGTCCACATAGAGGACCCAGTGCACTAGACCTACTGGTGTCAGTTGAACTCAAGGGCTGTTTGGTGAGACAAAAGAGAATGTAATAAGAAACATCATGCATTGACAATGTATGTGATTCTTTTTCTCCCTTTCCTTCCCCCTTTTACTCCTTATGTCAGTGAATTCACGCATTAACAGTTCAACACCCCCCCTCTCTCCAGCCCCCCCCCCTCCCTTTTTGGATAGTATTATGGACTACAGAAACATCATAAAAAGTAGGTTACTTCAGCAATCCTCCCACCGCCATACACACAATAAACAAACAACTAAATAAATAAATAGAAGGACAAAAGAGATTCCGGTAATTCATAAACCAGAGCTGAAAAAATTAAGTTGCACTAGTTGAATATCCTTTTCTTAAACAGATATCATTTCCAATAGGGTGTAATGCAACTATCCGAATATACGTTTCCTAATCAGATATCATTTCCAACAAGGTGTAATGTAATAGCATTCAATGTTTCAATAGTAGAAATTTAGTCAAATTTATTCTATTGATTGTATTTCTTAGTCCACCCAACCTAATAGAGCATAAGATAGCAACAAATGTACAAGAGAACATTGAAATTGCTTCTCCAATAGTAGTAGCATTCCATTCTAGAAGTCTACAATTGGGGTAGAACATCTCAATTAACGAGTAACAAACAGTGTGACACACACATAACCAGATCATTCTTTAAGCTATATATCATGGACATCATATGCTTTTATAGAGTGATTGAATGGCCTTCTTTTTAAATTGGTATCTAATTAGTTGACCCATTCATGAGATCTCTCTATAGAATGTACATTTAGTGAGTTAGCAGATGTGGAAAAAACGGTTGACACAAGCATTAGATTAGGTGAAATGAAACCTAACCTTAAAAGTTGACCTATAAAAAAACTAGAAGAACACTATTATTAGCTAATTTTATTGAGTACCAGTGTCAAAGAAAAAGCAAAAACAGAGACAATAAAAAAAGACATGCCAAAATTTTTGCCTCAAAATCTCATTACCATTTCCCATCAAGCAAAAATAAGTGACTTAGATTATGTAGTTACCTAGTGAGGTAGCTTTAAGCCTTGCCAATAAAATTTACCAAGCAATTTCGTCTGATATAGAAGTCTTGGACATCACATCCGTTTTTGATACCACCCAAGCAAATTGTCACTTGAATCTAAATTCACTCATCCCCCCACCCAAAAAAAAAAACCAAATGTATTCAAGTTATTTTGTCTCCCCACTCAAGCAAACAAAGAATTGGAATGGATCAATAAATAGAGGGTATGACCATCTGCACTGTACCCAAGCATTAACATTTATAACCAAAAAAAAAAGAAGGCAAAGTTCAAATTTCACCCAGAAAGTGAAGAACATTCGAACTGAAAATCAAATTCAAAATGCGCAATCGACATAAACCCTAGTTTTATTTCGCTAATCGGACAATTGAAAATCATAATCTAAATATACAATACATACAAAGAGAGAGAGGGGATGACAGCCAAACCCTAGTTTATCGTGGGCTCACATCGGTTGGGCGGGGAACAGCGACACATGATTTGGAAGAGCAGCAATGCATTGTGTCCGTCTCCACACCCACCCATCCGCTTCGATCTTCTCATCGATTATCCCTCAATTCGAACAGTCCAATTGCCAGCACCCTACAAAACCCATGCTGCAATCGGCGAGGAAAACCCTAGAGTTCGTTCCAGGATCGCCTGATTGAACAAAGAGGAGGAAGAGAAAGAGAGATGATAAACCTCTAATTGCACGAAAGAGTAAAGGCCTATCGCCTAGTGTTTGAACGAGTGAAGAGTAGTTTTTTCTTCTTTCATTATTCAGATGTCAAACTACACGGGCCTATTTTAAGTTTAGTTTATACACTTTCCCATAATTAATACCAACTAGATATTAAATTGTTGGTAATATAACCTTTTTAGCAACAAAATGATTTAGAAATGTTGGTAAATGTTTAATATCACCAACAGATAGAGTTGTTGTTGGTAATATATTTGCAGTACCGACAGAACATTTATCTGCTGGTAAAAAGGTGTTTTTACCAACAGAAAAATATATATTGGTATTTAAATGTTGGTAAAAGCACATTTTTTTGTAGTGAAGAGACTAAGACTTGTTGGGTTACCTCGAAGTCGCCGCCATCTTTTAGCCCTTGCAAGCTACACGGTTGAGGATAAGCCGAGACCGACAATTGGAGTTTCTCAACCATGTAGGTAGAGGCCAAGTTGGTACAACTCCCACCGTCGATGATGACCTTGGCAGCCTTCTCGCCGATGGTGAACCGAGTTTGGAAGATATTCTCCCATTGAGAGTTATCCCGGGAATCCTTGGTCAAGATAAAGGATCGCTTAGGAGTCAAACTCTCCCCTTCTTGCGCGCGAACGTCAACACTAGTCTTTGGAGCCTCTGGTGTGGCTACCTCACTTGCTTTGGAACTTTCAACCATCTTCATAAGGCATTGGGCTTGGTAATGGCCATAAACCCGACATGTGAAGCATTTTCTACCCTTGAGTTTCCGAAGATATTCCACACTTTCCTTATGAGCTCGGGAAGATGGTTTGGGTAGCTTGGAAGTTCGACTTCCCTTAGATGAAGCCTTACTCCACGAGTGAGCACTTCCCTTCCTAGAAGACCAAGAAGTAATCTTCTCTTCCATTCTCCTACCTTGAGAACCACCATGTCGATAATCATCAAAATACCTCGAATAGCCACTATGGTGAGTTCTAGGAGCCCAAGTTGAAATACCACGATCCCATTTCGATGACTCTAGTTGCTAGGGGTCGTAGCTCGGAGTATGTCACCCATTCGACGTTGCACTTCTCGAACCTTCTCTTCGATACGTTGAAGAGTCTCCTCGAAGGTTGGGTTGGGATTGGGTTTAGGGAAAAGAGGGACATCAAGTTTGTCCGAAGCATAGGACTTGGAGGCCATTTGTGGAGCTTGGTTTTTTTGTTAGGTGTATAATTTGAGTGGATGGAGGCTTGGGTTCTTTGTAGCTAGGAAATTTTGAGGGGTTTTTTTTTGTGAGGCTAATTTTGTGGGGAAAGATGGGGTGAAACCGGAAAGGGAATGCACTAAGAACAACAAACTCGGAAGATCACACAACCATCACCAACAACATCCACCAACAAAACAATCACCAACACAACAAAATCCAACAATCATTTCATCGAACACCTTCCGTGCACAATTTCCAACTTTCACCACAAAGCTCCAATAATACTTCCAACCATTCAACAACAATGGATGAACACAGGGAATGGGGGTACCCAAATTGCTCAACAATATCAACAACACCAAGAACACCAAAAATCATCGCCAAACAATAACAATAACATTTCCGGGCACAAACAAGAAATCTCCAACAAACTATGAGTTCTATGCCTAGCTCTAATACCAAATGGAGAGGATGCGCGGAAGCCTAGGGTCTAAACAAACATGTGGATAATGGAAATCCACCCATAGAACTCATAAACACTATGAATCAATTTTTAGGGTTTTTGGATTAATGGAGATAAACATGAAATTAAAAGATATGGACAATTCTAAATAGAGAAATCTCATCAAATTGAACTTAGATGTTCAAACACTTGCACAAGGATTGCCCACAAGCAAAGAGTATTGAATCACCCAAGAAATCTCACAAAGAGTGGAGGTAGAACACCCACTCACAAGGAAGAGAAATCACAAGCAATTTCCACCCAAAGGATTAGCTTCATTAATTAGGGTTTGAAAACCCACAATTACAACATTCTCCAATTGAGAGGATTTTTCTTGAGTCTAGCTCCTAAACATTCATCATCAAAAACTATCTTCATAAGCTAAGGGGGTATTTATACTAAAAAGGGGGAAAAAATCAAAACAACATTTTAAGTGGCCGAAACACGCGCTGGAAATAAGTGGTCGCGGGCGCTACGCTTGGTGTCGCGGGCGCGACCCGCTGGGACAGCAAGACTTCGCGGGCGCGATAGGGACTGTCGCGGGTGTGACCATATTCTGCCCAAAATTCATGTGTCGGCCTCCTGGGTGTCACGGGTGTGACGACACCGGTCGCGGGTGTGACAGACAGGTGTCGCGGGTGCGACGAAGTATGTCGCGGGGGCGACCTTGTTCTGGAGTAGTTTTTCCTGCCGACTTCAATCAAGTATAACTTCTTCATCCGGGCTTTGTTTTTGGTCCATAAGGTATTGATGGAAAGGTCTCGGTGTGTACTTTAAGCTCCCTAATTTCAAGTCTATCGGAGTTGTATTGAAGGAGTTATGACCCAAATAGGGAAGGCACGCCATTTGAACGCCTTTGAACCCCTTTACCACCTTGTGTTTATTTTTGCCGATGGTTCCAAAGCCCCTTAGAAGGCTCGGGAATGGTTCGATAAAGACAAACCAAAAGTGAACTAATCCCCATACGGTTCAGATCGCCACCGAGTTAAATTAATCTTAACTCGGTGGCGTGTTGTTGGGGGCAACAGGGGGTCAAAGTTCATATTATTAATCATCAAATCGAAAATTCATATTATTAAGTCTTATATGGCCAAAAATTTGTATTATTAGAATCCAATTTCCCATGATAAAATTTTGAAAGTCATAAAAAATTCCAGATAATATTTTTATTTGTATAGGAATTCTAATCATACATTACAAACCTGTTTTTCCGCTAAAAAAAACTCGTCTTTTTTTCGTTTTCTCCATATACTAAACTAGTAGCTCAATTTGGCCTCTGTGGAATAGGTATAAATAGTGCCCCGCCTCTGTCATCAGCGACCTTCTTCTTCTTCTTCTTCTTCTTCACGAGCCTTGTTCGCTGTTTTCATTCTCCAGTGAATTCCGTTCCCACCGAATCCTAACATCAATCGTCTTGAAGAACCCTAGTTTATCGAACACAGTGAAACAAGCTTCCAAATTGGTTAAACATGGCGCACTTTGGAAGATCAGGCCCTCCAGACATCACCGACATATATTCTCTCCTCGTCCTCAACATCTCCTTCAGTACCTTTCTCTACATTCATCATCTTTCTTTGCTTCTACTCTCATCTTCATCCACTTTGTTAGTAACTTTTTCTTGTTTTCAATGCGCAGGAACCAATGCCGATGATTAGTTCCCGTTGTTTGATAAGTATGGCAAGGTGGTCGACATATTCATCCCTAGAGATCGAAGGCGATTTTCCTGAAAATTTGATGTTTGATTATTTGTTTGAAGACGATCAAGTTGTTGAGTTGATGATGTTGATTGTTGAATTTGGGTAGGACGGGCGAATCGCATGGGTTTGCGTTCGTTCGATATAAGTATGCGGATGAAGCACAAAAGGCAGTTGACATGCTTGATGGTATTGTTTGTTATGACTGCATAGGCATGGCATTTGCTCCTTGTTTTTGGTGGGCATGCTATTGTTGATTTCTGCATTTTTTCTTTCACAGGGAGAGTTGTCGATGGTAGAGAAATAGCAGTGCAGTTTGCAAAGTACGGTCCCAACGCAGAGAGAATGTAAGTGCTTTTATTGTTTTAATTAAGAAACCTATTGGTGTTGTGTTGTTGGTGCGACTTTTTGTGGGGATGCCAATGTTTTTTCTGCTTGTATTTTCAACTTGGTTCTCACTTGAGTTCATAGGTTTAACATAAGAAACTAGTATGAGAAATGAAATTTGACAATTGTTGGTCGAAGTATCTGTGTAAGCGGGCATTTGGTTGGATATAATGTATAATGACAGCGAACTCGTTACATCGTTAAGTAGCTTGAGATATCATTGTTTTAGGGTTGGCTTTTGATACAATGTTTTCATACCAGTGGCGGATTTATGCTACGGATTAGCTATGTCATATATATTATTTCACTCATTTCATAACATACAATTCATGATTTTTATCGGATTTTTATTTTAGGTTAAGGCCGCAAACCTGTGAAGAGCTCCACCACTGTTTCATATAACCGATCACTGTAATGGGAGAACAATTACAAGTTTTGTTTTCGTTACAAGACTGGTTTCATCCAACCAGATGAGCCATGAGTGTCTGTTACGGGATTGCCCCTTGTCTAGATTCCAACCATTGATCACACCCTCACGAGCTTCCTTGTCTTTTGTGATACATTAAACATGTTTCTTAACTCTTGAGAGTTCTGCATTGACATCGCTTGGATGTGGAAATTTTCCAGCATGGCAATACCTGTTATGTCTGTTTATAATTTCATCATTGAATCTATTCGTTTATGATCTAGCAACTTCTATATATACAATGTTTGCACGAAGCAGCTGTCATAATTTTGTTAACTTGTGTTGGATGTTCCAACTTCTGAGGTCTTGCCCCCTGTTGCTGAATTTCAGCAGAGTGAACTTATATTGTCCAGTATAACTAGGATTCATCGCTTGCAGATTTTCCAGTATAACTAGGTTTCATCGCTTGTAGAAAGCTCTTTATGTCGTCAACTGTTTATTATGTCTTGAATGTATGTAATGCACAAATAGAGAGAATCTTGATCATTGTTATGTTGCGGCATCTAACTCTCAGCATTTGGGGTTATTTACATTGTTTGCTTTTCAGTCACAAAGGAAGGATTGTGGAGCCTATTACTCGGGTGAAAAGCCCAAGGAAGAGGTATTTATCTTTGTGGGATTATCATAGTATTATTTTTTAGAGTCACATTAACGTCACGATGGTAATGTATAATCTTAAAGTATTCTAGTTACTTATTGGAGTGTTCCTCAGTATATGCATTATGTCATCTTGTTCATTGGTCAACCCCTTGCTCAGTCCTTTGTTTGATTGATATTCACTGGAAGTCAGGGGCTAGCTTGAGGTATGCCTTCTTCATGTTCAGTCCCTAATGAACCAAGACAGGGTTGTATAGCCTCCTCATGTAAATCGACTAGTATCATGAATGAAAATAGAGTTGCTAACTTGCTATAGTTGATTGCATTGCAATCATCCAAGAAAGAATATCTGACATGAATAGATCATACTGTTTAACATCAATTTGACAGTCTTCAATTTTGCTGCACATTGTTCCTACGCTTGTATCGTTGGATACTCTATATGTTTATATTTGTTTGTCATTGTTTCCCTCCAGGTATCGTGATGATTATTATAGAGACCGGGACTACAGAAGAAGTCGTAGTAGAAGTCTGGACAGGTATGATCGTGGTAGGTACCCTGGAAGGGGTAGAGACTATTATCATCGAAGTAGGAGTCGCAGTTATAGTCCTGATTATCATAGAAGTCGTGGCCGAGATCGCTATGATGATGAAAGGAGCAGATCAGCTGAAAGGTTATATGTCTCTGTTTTCTCTGTTGCATGTTATTGCTGCTGAATCTGACATTCTGTGTATTTGACGCTTTGGCAGTGCATCTCCTAAACGAAGTCTCAGTCCGCGTAGAAGCTTGTCGCCTCGCAGGAATCGTTCACCTCGTAGTCCATACCATTCAAGAAGTAGGAGTCCAGATAGACGTAGTCTTAGTCCTCGCCGTTCAACTCCTCAGCAGGCTTCGCCACGTGGTTGGTCTGTGGTTTCTCATAGCCTCTCTCCTTGAAGATCAGATAATGTAAGTGTTCTTGTGTTTGCTTTTTTGTGTGTGGCATCTGTTCTGGGCCAAATATGTGACTAGCTGGCATCTTGAAATGGCAGGAGTGAACTCATTATGATATGGGGAGCATCAACTTCAGGAACCGTGAACCTATCTGATGGCATCTAAGAATTAGAAGTTAGTGCATGGAGTTCGCAGCTGGATAGAGATGGAGTCTTTTTGGTGGTTACGCGATGTTGATTTCCTAGAAGATTTTGATACTTTTGGAACCAACGTTCATGATGGTTGATGTTATATGCTAGCTTTTTGCAGATGTAACTGTGGTTTGTCTATTAATTTCCATCTGTTTCATGGTTGGTTCGCTGCATCTTGATTGGTAGTTTTCTGAAACTTCCATCTTTCTTTACTGATTGTGTTCCATTGTATGTTTATGCTTTCTTTAACGTAATGATGACATTTTGGATGCCATTGTGTATTCTTAGCCTAGAATGTTAGGAGATGTGAGAATGCCATATGGAGATTTGGTATGATGATGGCGTTGTTGACGCTGTTCGTCCTGATGTTGTGAATCATTGTAATGTTGCTGAGTACAGTGTTTCCTTGACCGAGTCGCTGGTTATCTGGGTGGATTTCTTCCCTTCTGTTGAAACAACCTCCTGCCTTCTGATGTGTTCCATAAAATTATCCTCCAAGTTGGTGAGATTCATTAATCTACCTTATTAACACTTTAATGACAGTGGGGTTCCAGTGGTTAATATTGTTTACCTGACATTGTTTGGGAAATTTTGATCATTTTTTCATTCGATATGGTTGCATGCTATATGAAACGGGCCACATGAGGGCAATTGGTCTGTACCTATTGGACCTGCCATTACCTGCTTAACTGGTGCACGTGTGGCCCGATCGTGATAATGTGAATATGTAACAACCCGCCCAAAACCATTCTTATTTAAATCTCTTAATCGAATTAATTAACTAATTTGTGCCTAAAATTTTTCTTTTTCTTTTTAACCCAGTATGTGTTTTGCAGGACTTGAACAGTGCAACGATCATCCAGGGTTCAGTTCAATTTTCTTTTTACAAGAAATCTCTACCGATAAATTTTTATGATGATTTTCGATCGTATCTGAATTCTTTTACCGAGACCGATATTTCGGGTCCTCCTTGATTCGGTTAAATTTAAGGTTATAATTATGAGGGATTTTATGGAGGTGTTGGATATATTTATTTGAGTTCCAATAATAGTTTTACGGTTTAGGAAATTTCGGTAAATTGGGAAATTAGGGAGATATAAGTATAAGAGGGGAGAATTAAAATTGATAAAATTAGTTTAATTGGGCCTTGTTGGCCGGCCAAGAGAGAAAGAGAGGCATGGATTTGGGCCCTTGGTGGTTATATATTCAAGTGACTTAGGTTATTGTGAAGCTTTTGTAATATAATCAACTCACCTCCCATTCTCTTCCTCTCCCACCTCCACGCTAACCAGCCCTCCCCACTGCCTCACTGCCGCCACCAGCCAGCCACCGCCGGAGCATTTTTCGGCCACCACGCCACACCCCCATCACCATCTTCCCTCATTTCTTCCACCTTTATCAAGAGTAATGTATTTCCTCTTCTCTACTCTTGTTTTCTTCATGAGAATCATGGGTATACTTTAATTATTTGAGGTTTTTATGCCATTTTCAGAAGTGGAATTCAAGGTTCTAGTGTTTAACAAGGGAAGTGTAAAGAACTCAAACTTCAAAGGAAGGAATTGGGTAAGTAAGTTCAAGTTCTTGTTGTCTTAGTGCTTTTCTAGTGAATTCATTGCAAATAATGGCCATGCATGTGAATTTTATGGACATAGATGAGTAAATTCTGGGCATTTAATTCTGGAAAATAAGAGCTTATGCTTAAGATGTATTTTCGGGATGGAATTAGGGTAAGATTACTTCATATTAATTGCATGCAAGGCTAAATTAGGATCATGTGTGAATCTGGATGCAATCTGGAAATTCCAGAAGATGTAAAGTGTGACTTCGACTCAATTTATGGCATGAGTGTGTAGCGTAAGATGTTAGCTAACCCCCGGCTTTTGAATTTCGGGATTTTGATGGGTATATTGAGAGTTATGGCCAATTTTGTAAAACCGTGCAAATTAATACGTTTTCTGTTGTCAGTTTAAAGATGGTTGATTTTCGAATTGTTAGAGATTTCTTTTGATTAAGAGTTGAACATGAAAGTTTTAGAGGACATTCTGAGATTTCCGGAAAGGTATAGTATACGTCCATACAATATCGGAAGAAAGAGATATGAGGTTTTTTCTGAAGGGCTGTAATCTGGGTTCTGCCCAGAATTTTATTTACGTGTTTTGACTTAATAGCTATGGTTCGACTCCTTAAGATGTTTTACTCAATTTGTGGTCAACATAAGACTTGAAGTTTGTTCTGTAAGCTTTCCGAATTGGGGTTTTAGGCCTTCATTGAACATCGGGAGTGAGATTTATGAGTCTCCGTTTGTTGGTTGGTAATCTGAGTTGCCCCAGAAAATGTTATGTGACTACCCATCTTTATGGCCAAAAATCCGACTTGTTCCCATGATCAAATTAGTGGGTGGTGTAAATAAGAGTTGTAGTATGTGAACCAAGCTTTCCAAAAAGTCCTCTTATGTGAGATTTCGATAAGTGAAATTCGAGATATGATTTTTCCGAATAATTGAGGTTTAAATCCTAATTCAGGATCTTTTATCTTTTTTTTAAGTTCCCTCAAGAGATCGTTTGCACCACCGTTCAAGTCCTTGCTCGTGTCGGACGTGTTTCAAGTTTTCAGGTACGCAAATTGTCTAAATCCTCACTTTAATTCCAATATCTATTATTTATATTTCAAGTCATGACTAATGATCTATGTTTCATATTTTAGTGATCCCGCCCCATTTATTCTAGCTAGTCACGTGAAGTGCTAACCCCATTTTTAGACACTCCTGATCAGAGTGTCCTAATGACCTGGCCAGTGTCGACTGTTTATCAGTCACCCAATCCAAACTTAGATCGGTTTGGGCATGCGCGTGTGTGAAGTGCTTAGCACTGATCGTAAGGGATACCACTCAATTATCTATCGCAAGATACATTTATTCTACTTATTTATATATATTCAACAATTTATTTCTTTTCCCCTTTCCCGCTTTCGAAAAGTTTTAACGGGCCATCAAAAAAGTTTGTTGCGAAATGCATTTTACTTATTAGAGGTTTGTGTACTGAGTGTTTCCCCCACTCATTTGCGAATGTTTTAATGTTTTGTTTTAGGCGGCCCGAACACTCAAGTCAAGCGAGATCAAGTGGAGTGTTTCTCCTAGTCAAGTAAAGGAGGTAGTGATGCTCTTCGGAGTGGAGTTCAATGGGTGATATGGATTCTAGGAACCAAGTATGGTAATTGATGTATAAGTGTATAAGTGTTTAGTTGCTATCCAACTTTATGTTTGTATGGTGGTTTGTGTAATTGCGATCTTGGAGTTTGAGTTGTTGTTGTTGTCTGGTGGTTGCCTTGTCCGTTGTTGGACGGCGGTAATACCCCTAATCCTTGAGATTTCCGCTGCGCTAATCACGGATTTGCGAGCGTTTAGTGAGTAACCCCGGGATTGTGGATTAAGGGCGTTACAGAATAAGACTACATAAACCTGTTGAGAGGTGCATCAACAAATGAGCAATCGATGCGGTAACAAGCCATTTTGGCTTTTTTTTTTTTGTGATCAAGGCATGTCTTCTAATTAGCTTTGGATTATCACTTGCTTTTGCTCTTGCTCAACTGATAAAATGTGTGGAACTGTTGGCGACTGTAGATTCAAAGCAGTAATTTGTGTTGTCTGATGTCCTTGTATGGCTGGGATGGTCGCATAGTTGTTGTTGTCCAGTAGTTGGGTCGGGTTGGGTCAGGTCGGGTCAGGCTGTTTAGCTTTACCCGTGGTGGCTATAATGACCCTCATGGCAGCTGTTCTCAATCCGAGGTCGTGATGAGTTGATGGCTGAAGTTAAGCTGGTTTCTTTCATGAACTTACATGTTTGAATCATGTTAGATACTGATAGTAAAACATTTTTCTTCCCACTCATTTCCTAAATGAGAATTTTATTTTATGTCCTTATTTTTAGTTTGTTTTTCTTGTAATTAATCTTGACATAAACCTAGAGTTTGTGCTAGAAACATGTTGCGGAAAATCTATCCTACAAAGTCAGTTGAACAGTGTTACATGTTGCATTTTATGTTGTTTCTTCTCTCCTCTGGCTCCGGTTGGAGGATACATTGTAAGCCTATTTAGGATTGAATGTCGATGATTGTTGCTTTAGCTTATGTATTTATGGTTTTGGTCCGAGAATGGATATTCATGTTGTAAAGGGTTTACCCCTATTTCAATTGGAGCCTAGGGTTTTGTTGCTGCTTCATTGTAGCAAGAAATGCAGATTACGTTGAAGCTACTGTATCTATGTCAATGAGTTAATCAAGTTGTTTATTTTCATTTCCGTATGGTAGGTTTTGTTGATTCTTGTGAAGCCATGTCCTACTCGGAAGTCTTAAATTGGGATACCTCGACGATTTTCATTATTAACATGGACTGGAGACCAAACTGGACCAGCCATGGACCCTGGTCTTTGGTTCTGGCCGGTTTGGTCCCAAAAATGAATAGCTCTGCTTACTAATATTTTGGTAACAGTTTATCTAATCGATACTCATTGAGTCTGGACCTCCAGTCTTCTATGAACTATTCTATGTGTAATATTCATTATGTGCACGAATCATCTGAAGTCTATAGTTGCTCATCTTGTACGTCATGGATGCTATTATTGTCTCTGATTACTCCATTATGATCATATCAGATCACCTCGATTTATTCAAATAATAATTCTTGTGCCGAATTTCTTAACAATAGTGTGGAAATTTCTAAGAAACAACAGCACAGCAGTACCCTTGCATGAATTGGTTTCAATTATGCCATTTCCCTCTCAGAAATCACAATAGTGATGCCATTTAAGGTTCCTAGTTTACAAATTACAATAATGGGTCAATTCGGTTAAATTGGTTGACTCGGATGAGTGGTGTGGTAGTTTTCCTGCAAAAACTTTTTGTGAAATAAAATAGTTTTATAGAAATTAAAGTACTAGTATTAGGCCTGAAGAACATATATACAAATTACAATAAATAAATGCAGCAAATAAATAAGTTCCAAATCTCTGTGTAACACTAATATGAGGTTTGGGAGATTTAGATATGGATAATTTTTTTTATATGCGTAGAGTATATGAAAATGTTGATTCCAACTAATGCAAAAGACCTTTTGAAAACTAAAAAAACATATATAATATTTTCTTACATAAAAGTAGTATCATTAGTTTATAATGAAAAATAATATTAGAAGAGTATAATCTTGTAATTTTGATAAAGTATGATATAAGAAATTTTCAAGCAAAAAAAGACATGGGAGACTATATAACATACTCACTCGGTTTCATAATAATTGTCGTCTTTGAAAATTGTGCAGTCAAACATTAAAAATTTTAATAATAAATTTCTCAATATATAAAATGAGTCAAATGACCTACTACATAAAATTACTATCATTATATTCGTAATATTATCATAAAAGTATAATATTGCAATTGTTAATATAATATTATACAATAAATTATCAATCAATTAGCGATATAGGAGATCATAACAGTCAAATATATGATAATTAATATGAAATAGAGGGAGTATATAAGAGCAAATGCAAAGGTGATATTGTTTTTGGAATGAAACTAATGGTTCCCTCCTTCCACATCATCCATCATTCCCACTCATTCCTACTTTTTTACTTTAAAGTATTTATTTCTCTAGAGCAATAGGACACATGTCGACCTTTGAGTAGTTGAAAAGTATAAAAAAAAAAAAGAAGGAATAAACATAGTGTGAAGGAACACTGCAGTGTTCCGGGAATGTAGTATTGTATTTTCATTCCTTGCTGCATAGGAACTCAACTCCCAAACACATGTTGCAATGCAAAGTTTTCGTTACTGTACATGGTCTAAGGTGACAATTAATAAGAAAGTGAGACATTAACAAATTACTAATGGACATTTAGAGATGGCTTCCCACAATTTTAGGCATGTGTCTTTTGAGGTAGACTACTTGCAATAATCGGAAAAAAAAAAAAACTAATGGAGAAAAGGCAGGGCTAATATGAACTTTGGGCCTAGGGGTGGTTACTTCGTGAGTATCGCCATTTGTTCAGTGTTTGTTGCTGCGGCAGTTCAACTACTAGCCTGCTACTTCACTCTCATTCATATCTCAGTCACACTCCCCCACTTCCATCCAACATTCTCTCTCTAACTCAACAATGGCGTCCACAGCACTTTCTCACTCTCTCTCTTCTCCCATCAACCCCAACTCATCTTTCACTAATCGTACTCTCACCCCATCATCCACTCTCTCCTCCCTCCGAACTCCATTGAAGCTCAGATCCCTTTCTCTCTCCTCCTCTACCCACAATCCACCCCGCTTCCTCACCTACGCTTCTTCCGACGCCCCCGAGACAACCTCCAACGACGAGATCCCAATCGAAAAGAGTCCGCATTCTCTCCCCTACTTCATCACTCTTCAATTCAATTTCCACATTTTTCTTCGATTAATTTGGAAAATTCTGTGTTTGTTTTGATGCAGGGTACCCCGCATTTCCTACTGTCATGGACATTAATCAGATTCGGGAGATTTTGCCTCATCGGTGAGTTTGTATTCCGCTCAATTTCGTTTCTTAATGGTTTTCAGGGTTTAGGGTTTTGTCGAGTTTTGATCTTACTATTTTGTGTTTAGGTTTCCGTTTCTGCTAGTGGATAGAGTGGTAGAGTACAATCCAGGTGTTTCAGCGGTCGCAATCAAGAATGTGACCATTAATGACAATTTCTTTCCTGGGCATTTTCCTGAGAGGCCTATTATGCCTGGTGTTCTCATGGTTGAGGTACTTACATTGCTTATCCTGTCTTCTTTGTTGAAGATTGTGGTTCAATGTCAATGATTTAATTGGACTATTGATCCTTATTAATGATGTTACTTTTAGATATAATTACCCAGTAATACACCGTTTTGCATGACTGACAAATTGTTTTGTGATCATGGATTACTTGTACTCAAGAAGTAATATCTTTGTGCTTCTAAGCGTCGAGAGTGTTATGTTAGCTGCCTTGATCTTTGCAATGAATGGTGTAACTCGTATTTCAATCCTTTAGAACCTAGTTCTTAGCTTAAGGTGTGAAAGCTGCTATACTCTTGAAGGTCATGATTGTGTAAATAAATAAATAAATAAATTCAGAACAGCAATCTCCGGTGATCCTCCATCTAGTGGCTAGTCTGAGGAGGCTGTTTGAGGGATAACGCGTAAACTATTCTTAATATTGCAAAATGGCAGTAGGCTGTTTGCAGTAAGCATGTGTAAAACTGTTAAAACTAACTATATTGGTAAGGGAACTAAGGGATGATTCACAATGTCTTGGTAATCAGTGTCAGAGCCAACATTGGATCAGGATGAGTGTGAGTTAGGAAGTGAGACGTTATGATAGACATCCCAATCCTTCTTAACAGGAAAGATTATGAACCTCTTAAACTTGAGTCATTTGAGCATGCTCGCCTTCCTTTCTTGGGGAAAGGAGCACTCTCAACAGACACTTGTCTTTTGTTGTTGTTGTTGTTGTGCGTGCGTGTGTGTGGTGCGAGTTGGGGGTAAAAGACTGCTCTTTTCATACTTGGGCAACTATATAATGCATGGTATTATCTGCAAAAATGGAGATGCAAGGGAGGCATTAGACATAGGTCTATAACACAATGGATCTATTAGCTAGGCCTGTAAATGATTGTTGTTTGGTTTATATATTGATGTATTTCTTCTATTCTTACTTGCACCATGTTAGTGAGGAAAACTGTGAGACACAACAAATGCTGATAACAACTATACATTATTCACGTTCAGGCAATGGCACAAGTGGGAGGAATAGTCATGTTGCAACCAGAAGTAGGAGGATCCCGCGACAATTTCTTCTTTGCTGGTATTGACAAAGTAAGATTCAGGAAGCCAGTTATTGCAGGGGATACTTTGGTAATGCGTATGAATCTTATCAAGCTACAAAAACGCTTTGGCATTGCAAAGATGGAAGGCAAAGCGTACGTTGGTGGTGCTTTGGTTTGCGAAGGAGAGTTCTTGATGGCCATGGGGAGTGATTCTAGTTAATTATTTTGTCGGCTGTGTCAGATTTTGTTATTTTTTGTTTGTGTACCAGCTTCTTGTTTATCCAAATCTCTATTAAATAGAGGATTTTTCGGCCAACATCTTCAGAGCTCATTGTCTCACTGTTTTGAGACGTTTGTAGACTTGAATACATGGGCTGAAATTACGGCAGCTTAGACCATCTATGGCACTTTGTTCAGCAGCTTAGTCTATTGCCAACTTTTTTCCTTGTTTATCCTGTGCACTGCAGGAGTCCTGATTTTTTTTTATTGTGCAACTGTCCTGATATAAATGCTGTTGTACTGATATTATTCATTTGATCTCTCCTTTAGTCATGTAGAAACTCTTCTGCCATTCATTTCATGAGATATTGAGATTTACACTTTTGCTGCTCATTTGAATTGTATGGAGGATTGGAGGGGGGAACAAACAGGTTTATCAATCTTCTTCTTGTACATCAAGACCTGCCTAAACCGATCCCAAGACTCAACCTGAACTTATAGACACCCAATCCTTTTTTTGATAGATATCTCTTTGATTGAATGAATATTGTGGTGGACCGAAAATTGGTTACCCAACCTGAGAAAAAGAATCCGTAACTCACTCTACCCAAACATAACCCAATCCATCCAAATTGAGTGACACATCTATCAAATTTTTTTTCCGAAAAACAGAAGAAAAAAAAAATCTATTTTGTCAGGGGCAAGGCATCTGCTTAACAAAACCATGACGCCAAGCAAAAGATAACAAAGTTTTTTTTCCAAAAAAAGATGAGAGAAAAATACACTACTCATTTCATATGGTAATAAGTACAAGTGCTATAACTAGTTTAACTAGTAACTACACACACACAAAACTAGATTTCCCGTATACTTCATCACAAAATCTATTTTTTTCAGGTGCAAGGCCCCATACATTAGAAATAACTACAACATGATTACAATGGGATCCATATGGAACACCTACACATTCTTGCTGCTGCTAATGTCCATTGCAATATCTTGCATTAGTCAATTGACATTTGATATTTCCTCTGGTCCATTTTGAAGTTGATCATGATTGCCAGTAGTATCCTCATTATTCTCAGATCCTGCTTCAGCCTCAGGCTCACGCTCAACTTCATCATAGACACCCGTATCCTCATTGTATTTATACCTGTTAGTAGCAGCTCTAAGTCAGAATCATCAACTGGGGCATTGTAATCACAAAGAATTATTCCTAATACAGAATTGAAGATGAGGGCTAATATGATTCTTAAATTTCGCCAAGCAGCTTTGCACACAAAGATGCTTAAGCAGGTACATAAAGCGTGTAGGCGCCAAATTCGGATAAATGGTAAACCTTTCTCACCGACTGTATTTAAAACATGGCAGGACGATGAACTACCAGAAAATACAAAAGGGAGGAACAATTACCACTGTCCTGACGTTGCAGAGCAGAACAATCCTGTGGCTGGGTCATAATAGTATCCCAATATGCTGCTGTAATAGTAACTGTCAACAATATCAAATTATCAGTTTTGGTTTGTAACTAATCCTGCCATTGTGTATGCTGATATTTTTACAAAATAAAAAAAAGAACACGTGCAAGTTTAACAATGATGAATTAAGCATGGTCATCTGCAAGTCCATAATTTGCGACTTGCGAGTTTAAAAAAGAACATGACTTTTAGAAGCCAAAGCTTATTGTTTCTAGTTTCTATGTAAACCCTAGATAACTGTTCCACTAGTCAGGATTCAGCAGCGTAGAAATTTAACTGAAACGAACAAAGACATAATCCCAAAACCTCTGGACTGTTTGAGCACCATATTTCAACTTCCTATCATAGTTTTCCGTGACACATGTCGCCTAAGTAACTAAGTAAGTGCTGCTCTTCCAACTTGTTCCTAGGATCCACCGATAATAAATGGAGGGATCATCTTTCTGTAGGTTGTTCTTGATGTCTAAAAAACAAGCCTAGGGACTGATGCTGGCAAGATAACCGACTGATACATGAAACAGAAGCCGAACTCAAGTGTTGAAATTGAAAGGTTGGAATAATTGTAAGGCAGCCAATAACAAATTCTAACAGTAAGCTGGGCTTTTTCCAACGAATATTTAAGTAACGGTTAAAACAACCACACAGCTAAAGCAGTGCGGCGACTTGGCAGGCAGGCAGGCATCATTGTCTGTCTTTGTAACAACACAACCTCCTCGAATTTCTTCCTTGACATATGCGGGCTGTGGGGGAGGATGTTTAGAAATTTTCCAAGTCAAGGGCATAGTTATCACAGCTGATTCACCGGCTTTGGCAGGAAAAACGTACAGAGGTCTTTGCAGCATGAAGTTCATAGCAAATTTTTAAATTTTGTATGCATCTCATAGGCAGTTTCATAGCAAATTTCAAAATTCATATGTATCTGATTGGCGTAAATATCCATATATGTATGCCTATCATTTGTTTATCCAATAATTCAAAGTCAATACCAGGATTAATATTGTCAAGCAGACGCCTCCCAGGAATTCACCCAGCACACTCAGGTAAAATAAGGAGAAGAAAACAAGACAACAACGAATATTAGAGATACAGTGCAGGAATGTACCCTGTTGCTTCATCGTATACATAATCGTTCTGCCCAATCCAAGAACCTAGAAACAGCAATGATAAGAATATTGTGAATATTTTGTCATGGATGATACCCAATAACATTTAAAGTAATGCAAAAGAGATGGGTTCATCATACTTCCTGAGTCCCCAGCATCGACTCCGCCTGATAGCTGAGTACCTGTGCTTTCACTGGGAACAGAGGTCTGATTATTCTGCTCAGGATTATCAGCCACATCATTTTCATCGGCAAACATGTCAAATGAATCAACCTCGTTTGCTGATAAATCATTGTTTCTCGCTCGAACAAGGGCCTCATATCCTTCTGCCAAAAGCAGCAAGTGAAGCAGAATAATAAGTGGAATGTCATATCTTCTGTTCAACAACCCCCCCCCCCCCTTTCTTTGTTTGATAAGTAAACACAACAAGAATATCATGTCTCCCATCTACAAAAGGCTTCTCCAGAGGCATCTTATCTAACACCCCCCCCCCCCCAATCCCGAGAAAAAAAAAAAAACAACTTCTGCACGACAACAGTGATCGCGATTACAATTGTGCATGATTCTCAAACAAATAAATCTTGAACCTCTCATGGAACATAACCTTGCCTTCAAAATTCCAATTATTCCAGCACTTACTAGACTCTAGTATAAGCACCATGGACACGGTTAAAACAAATCCACACATAGGCTACAATTTATAATTTTTTTAAAAAAAAAAAAGAACACAGGAAACAGTACAATTGACTATAATCCCCAATACGTGGCAGCAGTGAGAACTTGATATACTACATGCACACCCCCTTGAAACAAAAGATAATAAGAAATATAGAAGAGGTGGGGGTCACATTCCCAACACCCTAGCCAAAAAAAGACACATCGCCAAAAATGTGATGCCAAAAACAGAAGAAACCGGGGCAGTGGGAGGGGTGAGTGTGGGCGAGATCACAGCATAACCTATCAAAATACAACATTAACAAATGCCAATGCAAGGAGTTTTTGGCTACCAAAAAAAAAGAGGCTACAATTGAAACATGGCATCAAACAGTAGAAGATTCCATCATTATAGCATTTACAATTATCATCCCTCATAAACCATAACAGAAACTTAGCACTGATAAATAAGTGGATTGAACTAACTAAACAACAACAAATTTGGACCATGGTTATTTAACAAGGCAAAATAGCTACACAAACCTGCTTCACGCACAAACACTTCTCGTTCCTCATGATAGACATCTAGAGGCAACGACATTCAACCAGTGAGATGTATGCTATAGAATTCAGATATCTGGGAAGACCAGGAATCAAAACAAGTTATGTCAGTTAGAAGAGCTCAACTATAATCGCCATTATCCATCAGTCTCATAGCATCTTCAGTCAATTGCTCGAAGATAGCTTTTGTTTCTGCTGACATCTTTGCCTTCTTGTCATTAGTATGACCTTTTAATCTTTTCAGCGCTTGCAGAACCTACCAGACACAGAACATGTTAGAAACCTTCAGACAATCAAACCTTCAAAACAATAGAATACATGTCTGAAAAAAGTGAAATCCCAAACCAAATAACAGAACTGTAATCAAATTATCCAAATAGGACATGGAAGTTTGTTATTGATGGAAATGACCATCTCACGCAAGAAATTTTCAGTTCTATACCCATGAGTCCTATTATTCATGCATTACTACAGTCAGCCTGCAAGGAGAACCAGAACCACATTCACTCTATTGAGTTAAACTCTGAAGTCAAATTTAATTTTTCACATTTACATACACTGGTAAAACATGGAATATGAATTTGAAAACACATATGAATAACTAGACGCTGAGGAGACAGAACATTAAAGCACAGTGAACAGGAAGAAAATTACAAGGAAGAAAATAGCACAAATACCGTTTCACCAGGCTCAAGAACATCTGCAATCCGCCTTTTAATTTTTGCAATATCAGCAGATAATAGTTCTTGCTCTTGTTCTTCATCACCATTCTGTTCCATGGTGGAAACCCATTCAGCAAGCTTGGGGTCAAATTCAATACTATCAAGCCAAGCATCCTGCAAAATCAACACAAAAATTAATTGAAAACCAGCACAAAATGATAAGGATCGTCAAAAAAAAATTTCGCAAAATTACATATTAATAAGTACATGTCACACCTTTTCTTCTTTCTCAAACACATACTCTACATAATTCCCTGCTTCATCAAAGAAACCTTCTTCTCTTTCTCTTTCAAGATTGAAAGGCTCAAACTGGATTCCATCATCAACAAATGTTCCATTCTCCTGCCAGCATAAACACGCTTAGATAAAAATTGTTTGCTCTATTCAAAGCAGAACCATACTGGAAGAATATTTCAACGCTTAGGAACATACAGCGGACCTTCAATTTCCAACTACATTTCACATATTCAACCCATAAAACAAACTCATCAGAAGGGCAATAAGAACAAGTATAAGATAGTTCAGTGCGACGTACTACTCAGTAACTCGGTTCCTACATCACACTATGGAGAGTATCAAGCATATACTTCCATGAACCAATCAAGCACATATATATTAGCCTTCCTCATATGGCAAACACATAGTGTCCATGATCTGGATAGCTGGAAAAGAAATAACTTTCCAGCTTAGATTGTAATGGGCTAAAAAGCAAAAGATATCTGTAACCCTCCTCTACTTGTTTTCAGTGAATAGTTTTTGAATCCTGGGCTCAATTGGAACATGTCTTTTCTTTCCCCCACTTGTTTTGGAGGGGGAATTTTGGGATATTTGGATTTGGATATGACAAACACAGATAGGTAAAGATGCTGATATCAGTAATCATAACTACATATATAGCCTACTTTGAATTCATATAATAATCTAAAATGGAAACCCATTGTCCAAAACAGAACCTTTAAGCAACCAACAAAACCAATAACCCCCAATTCATTCAAAAATACCCAGAAAGAGAGAGGGAAAAACCTGATAATGGACTTCAACAGCGGAAATGTCAGCCACATCGATATCACGATCTTCGGTAAAGAGCTGAGTAGTCATCTGGGAACGGCGGCGAGCCCGCTCCTTGGCGGCGAGGCGAGGGTCGGAGAAATCCTGAGGACATGGCTCCTCATTTTGATCCTTGATGGGCACCACTGGCTCAGTGGGTGGTTTCACCTTCTTCCCTTTTGGAAACCTCACCCTCTTTTGCCTGTTCAACAACATCAACATCAAAAGAAAGGAAGAAAATCGAAAGGGAATTGTAAGTGGTGAATTTGAATAGTGAATATTACTAGGAAACAGGAATAGAGCATTACTTGGACTTGTTGGGGTCGTCTTCATCGTCGAACAACGGAGGTCGCTTGCGTGAAGACGAGGGTTGCCCTTCCATTTCTCAATTTTACCTTCTCTCTCTCTCTAACTCTCTCTCTTCTGTGTGCGTGTCTGTGTACGGTGACTCGGTGAAGTTGGTTTGCAGCGAGTGAAGAAGTAGAAGAGCCCGCGTACAGTAAAACTGGAAATGACGTTTTTGTGTTTTGTTGTCCACTTTATTTGCTTGAGTTCACATAATAATTAATTAGCAATTCTAAAAATGATTTAGATGTATTTCAAATTCAGTTAAATACTAGTCAAATGTTCTTTGATAACAAAAGTTTCTTTTCAAAGTAAATACGGGTAAATGTATTTTGATTTCTTGTAAATTTCACTCTAACAAAATGATTCGGGTGTATTTATGTAAATATATTTTGATACAATTACGATATTTGTACAATGAAAACATTAAAATTGTTAATACGACAATCGTTAAAAGATTTTATGTTAGTATGAAAATTAAATTGTTGTACATTGTATTTGAAAAATAAATATAATATAATATTATTGTTTGTAATTTTTCATATCTATTATAATCGAAGACAACATCTACTTAATATAATAAATTTAATCAACATTATTATACTAAACTTATATTACAGACCTATAATTTCTAGCTCGTGCAGGGCACGGGCATTCTTTACTAGTTGGAGTTAAAAATCACAAACTAAGCTTAAAAAAACGATTATGAGTCTGGATGCAACTTGTATTGAGCGTCCGGACCCATTTAACCAGCGAAGCCCCACTTACAATTCCAGGAGAGAGGCACTGATGTTATACGACCCAAATCCAGGAGAGTAGAGGCGCCGATGTGCGCGACCCAGTTTAATTATACAAAGTGGCTGGTCTCTCAAATGAAGTCTTTTCATTTTCCAAATTTCACTCTCTCTACCGCTACTGCAAATCATCTCTCTGTTGTCCTTTGCTTTTGACTGTTGCGGGCCTTGCGGCTATTCGACTGGCGATTTGACTTCTCTATAGCTTTCAATCTTCTCTCTTTCAATTTGCTCAACATTTCTCTGTAATTCTCCTCAAATGTAAGTTTTGTTGACCATTTTCTCTTTCAATTTTCTTATGTACTGGTTTTTTTTAAGGTTTATGCGTTTTGTTTGACATTTTGTGTATACTGTTGTGTTTTCATATTATAGCGGTTTATGTTTTCATCGTCATCGTTTTTATACATTTTTTAGGTTTTATACATTTTTTAACCGTAATCGTTGTTTTTTTGTTGATTTCAAAGTTTGAATGTTTGTGTTGTTGATTTTTATAGCGTTTTGCTTTTGTGTAGTCGCAACTTTGTCTGTTTTTGTGAGTCTCTGTTTTTAATAGACTTTTTTTGTTTAGTTTTTGATTTAATAGGATTTGTTTTGTTAATTGGTTTTATTATTGGGTGTAATGACAAATAGAATATGCAATATGAAAATTTGAATGTCTCAAAAAGGGAGTCTTTAATGAAGTTGTTCAAGTTGTAGTACAACCGGGTATAATTGTCGTATCTACATGGAGTTGTGGCTACCGAACCTAAAAGCTATTCAAACTCTCACCAATTAGGTTGAAATTCTATGTTTTTGTGAGTTTTGAAAACTAATAAAAAGACACAATTAAAACCACAAATAAAGAAGGAATAGGCTCGGAGTTGATTTTAGCCACCTAATGGAAATCCAAACGGTGCAAGGATAGCATTAAATTAATTTCTAAACTTTATCCTCACTTTCATGAACAAAAAATTACTTTGAGGTATTCTAACTTTTGGTGAAATATTTTTCTGGTATCCCAACTTTTCAAAACTCATTTTGAGGTACCCTTAGTTTTAGGATTAGTAATTATTAGGTATTTTTCCAGTCATCAATTTTATTAAGTGACCGAAATGCCCTTGTTCTTCCAATCCTGAAGAAATACCCTTAAAGAAGAAGAATAAGGGTATTTCGGTCACTTAATAAAATTAATGGCCGGAAAAGTACTAAATAATTACTAACCCAAAAAGTAAGGGTACCTTAAAATGAGTTTTGAAAAGTTGGGGTACCGAACAATTGTTACCCCAAATATTGGGGTACCTCCGAGTAATTTTTTGTTTCATGAAAGATAACAATTAAGAGTATAAAAAATAACGAACCCTAATTAAACCGATCCTCACTCTCATGAAAGATAACCTAATTATTCCACTAAAACCTCAAACTATTGTGTTAAAGAAGTCTAACAACCTCTCAGCCAACTAAACATCCACAAAAGATAGAGAATGATGATGAAAACTTCTTAAACTAAGCTAACTATTCCCTTCCAACCAAACCCTCAAATTAAACCCTTATTAAGAGCCCAAAACACCCCCTAACCTAAATTAACTACTCACTAATCATTTTAATAAAAACCTAAGACTCAACTTACTTGGATTTATATTAAATTATCTAACTAATTAACTAACCATAAGGACTCAACTAATACTATTTAGACATTGATTAACCCTAAAACCTAAAGAAGGCCCAAAGTTCTATCCCTAAAAGACTCCAACATGACCCAACTAAAACCCTATACTAAAACCTTGATATTAAGGAATTGCACCATTTCTTACCCAAATTCACTAGGCCCACTAAACCAGCTAATGACCCAAAACCTAACCTAATGATTAACCTAAACTAACCCAAGATAACTTGATTTGATAAAACATCTAACCTAAGGTACTAAAGTAACTTGAAAGCACTAAACTGACCTAAAAATACTAATTTAATTTGACTATTTTGAACCAATTAACTTTAAGAACTAACCTATTATCTACTAATTACTACCTACTGCAATTGCTTGGACCGAAACAAAGGAAAAAAGATTGAAAAGAAGGAAGCAGATAGTAAGAAGATAAAAGAGAGATAAGAGAAACAGAGGAAACAGGGAAGGAAAAAGGGGGAAAGGGGACAATACACAGAAGATAAAACAGGAGAAACAGAGACATGAGAAACAGAGGGATAAAAAGGGACAATCAAGATCCAAAAACAACCCAATTTAGACATGAGTCAACTTAGAATATCATTCAAAGAAAACAACTAAAATCGAAAGCCAATATAACCGAAAATTAGAGTCAAGAGAACAAATCTAAAAACGAATATAATCCTAATCAATTACTAATATTGAAACTAACACATGTATTAAACGATAATTACAACTAATCTAACCCTAAAATTAACATCTAATCTAAAGAACAAACCCTAAAATTGATGGAACCTCGAGTTGTCACTTACCCAAAACCAACTATACCCCTTTCAATCGACTCTCTTCTCCTTTACATACTCAAATTGCAGCCATCCATCTTGAATCTCGATCGTTGATCTACATGCATTGAAGGGTGGAGATGTGTTCGATCTGGTTGCCTGCAACGAAGGTGGTGGTATGCATTGGTGGTGGTGGATGTCTCGACTACTGCGATTGTACTTCTCCCTTGGATTATCTGAGACAAAGAGAGATAATGTGAGTGTAAGAGAGAGATCAGAGAGAGAAAGAAATCAGAAATGGAAGAGAGAGAGAGAGAGGAGAATTGAGTTTTTGATGTTTTCTGTGTCGAAGACAGAGAATCAGAGGAAAGGGAGATGAGAAATGAGAGACGAGAGGGCAGAGTCGGAGAGATATCAGAGGAGGACAAAGAGAGAGAATGAGAGATTGGTGAGGGAGGAAAGAAAGATAAAGGGACGAAGGAGAGGGGAGACTCTGCGAGAAGAAGAGTGAGAAAGAGAGTGTGAGAATTGACTTGGAGAGATAGAGAGGGACGACAGTGAAGAGAGAGAGAGGGAGAATGAAGAGAGAGAGAAGTGGAAATTGGGAAAATGAAATGGAAATAGGGTTAAAAAGGGGGAATAGTTCGACTGACAGAGAGAAAGGGAAAGGAAACAGGTCAGGGTAAAAGGGTTGGGGTTAGGGTTTTCGGGTTAGGGTTTGGGTTAGGGCTAGGCGGGTAGCTTGTATAGGGTGGAGAGTGAAGGTGGGCTGGGTAGTTGGGTTGATTTGGGCCGAGGAAGAGAAGAGGGAAGGGGGGGGGGGGAATGGGTTTGGGTAGATTAGGTTTGGGTTTTATTTCTTTTTCTTGGTATTTTTCTCATTTTTAGTATTTTTGTTTCATTTTCACTAAATTCTAATAATAAGAACTAAAATCATAAAATAAAATAAACCTAATAAACATGTAAAATGAATATAAATCTAATAATAATTTCTAAATTAATTATTGAAAACAAACAAATAGTCATAAATAAAATAAAGGGAGAAAAACATGCAAAATTATGGAATAAACAGGAACACTCAACTCAAATAAAGTTATTTATTTTTGAGTTTTTGTTTTTGTGTTTTTTATCAGCATTTGTTTTGTTTAGTTGGCTTTCTTTTTGTACGTAATTTCATTACAGAGAGAAGAAATGATAATGAAAATAGAACTCAAAAAAGGAAGTCTCCAATGGAAGACAAATAAATTGTGGACGAAAAAACAGAAAAAAGAGATGGTGGAAAAGGTAAAAAAATATGTATTTTTCAATTATTTATGTAATTGTGTTTTTTTATTGCTGTTTTTTTTTTTTTGCACATCACGTTGTGTGGTGAGTAATTTATGAACATTTGTTCATAGTTGTTGTAGGTTATGAGCACAGGTGTACATATATTATGAGTAAACGTATTGTAAGCTATGAGCATTGCTGTTGTGTGTTTATGATATGAACATTGTTGTTGTAGGTTATGATATTTTTGTTTAATTGTGTTTTTCATTATCATGTTTGAGCAAAAGCAAAAAAAAAGAGTATGATGAACAAGCAAAAAAGGGAGATGATTGTATTTTCAACAACCAAATGTCTTCATCTAAGTTATTTCAAATGATCCCAAGATTTAATGATGCTCATTAAGAAGCGATATCTAATTTGGGATTTGATTTTTTTTTTTAAAATGTCTTCAATTCCTAAATGTTGGGCACGGTGGTTGTGTGAACATTTTGATTTTTTATCTTCAAGTTTAGTCCTTCATCACGGTGAGAGGTTGAAAATTGATGCGTTTGATGCTCATCAAATCTTTGGTTTGCCAATTGGGGGTTATCGTGATGCTTTTGAGTGTATGTTAAACTCAAGTAGCAAAGAAGATGATAACATGTACAAAAGCGAATTGAATAGGTTTATGGAAGCTTATTTCAATGGAATGGATAAAGGTGTCATCGCAAGTATGCCAGAAAAGACATTGTAATTTAAGGACGGGGGAAATGTTTCAATGGGGTTTTCTGATGTATGTATTTTGTACAATGTTTATGTGAAATCAGAATAGATATATCAACAAGAAAGCATTTTGGTTATTTGTGAAGCTAAATGAAATGAGTCAATATGGTTGGTGTTTATTTGCCGTGAAATGTCTTTGTCATTCGGTGTAGAGGTGGCAAGATAAGAAAGATTCTTATTTCATTGGCCCGATTCTTCTATTGTTGGTAATTTCTTTTATTATTATTTTGCTAGTACATTCGTTATATTTTGCATTTACCGTTCTTTTTGTTATTTTAACATTCATGTCAGTTATGAGAATTAATATTTAATGTTATGGGTATGTGCAATGATATTTTGTTTTATGAGCACAGAGTACTTCCACATTATGAGCATTGATGTTGTGGTTTATGAGCATTGTTGTTTTGCCTTTTGAGCACTGATGTTGTGGTTTATGAGTATTGTAGTTCTGCCTTTTGAGCATTGCTGTTAGGATTTATGAGTATTGTTTGTTTATGTTGTAGGGGCGGAGTTAAGGGGGTTCATGTGACCTCCTTTTAGAAAAATATACTTATATAATATTATTTAATAAGTTAATTATAACTTGTACTTATCTTTTTAAGTATAAAATAAAAAAATTGAACACATACATAATACAATGCATTATATATGAACAAATAATATATACCTCCCCCAAACTTTTGGAAAATGAGGATTTCACCCCTCATATTTAAGAAATGTTAATTACCCAACCTAATAAACACTACAAATAATAAGTGACACACCTAACTATTATTGATATCATATCTATCTACTTTTTCAGGTTAAGATTGGTCAATTTAAATAGTAAAATTCTCTATTTACCCTTCATGTAAAAATTCTTCCAACCTTAATTTATCATTCAACCCCTCTTTTTCTTCTAATCATGCACAATTGAACTGACCCCCCAGCCCCCATATTTTCGTTAATATTCTTGCTCATTGTTGGAGTTCATCCAATTGGTTCATCTATTATTTGGTTCCCCAGAACTTTTGAGCATCTTTTTCTTTGTTCTTTTGGGCCATGTTTAATTCGTATATGTTATACATGGTGAATTGAAGGTGTTGTCTTGCACTATCCATCGAATTGGAGCTACTGTTCGGCTACTTGGTATGTTGTCATAACCTTAGATTGGTGATTTAGGGAAAAAATTTGTTGTATTTATGTTCAGTTTTTCAGATCTGTTCGATCAGTCGACCTCCAAATGAAAAAAAACCCTAATTGTATTTTATTGTCCGAAAAAAGGGCCAGTTAAGAGAATTGAAGTTTTATTTGGGGAGTAGGGTTGGATCCCAGATTGATTTTCACTTGTAACTATTGTAATCATTACCAATTTGATTCTGTGGTACATTCCCATTTTAGGCATTCATTGCTAATGTGCGTTTTGGGTTTGCCCAAATAATAGTACTTGATTGATAATACCAAGTAATATAGATATAGATTGATTGTTGTTGAAGCCGCCTTAGAGAACAACAATGGCTTCCTTGGGGTTGAGAAAACTGTTGAGATTGTGACTGGTTCTAATTCTCAAATTCAATCTGCACCACAAATTCAATCTGATATCCAAGTGCAGGAGGATCATTCTGGCAACCTCAATGAAGACAGGAGTTACAGTCGTAGTGCTTTGGAGGAAGCCTCAGTGTGAATCCCTTCTGCAGTGGGAACTAGGTTCTTAACATTGATCTTGACAGTTGGGGGCAATTTTTTTGGTCTGAAATCAAGCAATGAGTGAGCATTATAGTGAAGCAACAACAGTCTTGAATTGTGTATTGCAATTCTGTTATGCAAAATGTCAAATGAAGATTATTAATGAGGTTCTTCGTTGAAAGTTGGGGGCTGTTCTGCTTAGTCTTCAAAAGGAGCACAATCTTTTGGTTCTACAAAACGTCAAATAAAGCTTTTGGCTGTGGGTTTTGGTTGGAAGGTCAAGCCTCATTCTCAGCTGAGCATTCTGCCATGATTTTTCATCACTTACATTTCAGTTATCAGTAGTTTATATCAGTTTGGCACTTATACCATTGATGTAACTATTTGTATCATTTTCTTTGCAGTACTGGTTTTCATAACTCATGGATGTTGTTTCTCATTTTGTAGCATGTTATACGCTGTCACTGTCTGTCTGACTCCATTGGTTCAGTTTGGCTTTGCGAATAAAAGGGAGTTATGACCGTTAATTCTCAAAAAAAATATTGATTGTTGTTGATTTTGGAGTTTGACAATAATGTTGTTGTGGTGGTGGTGGCTTTGTTTAATTTTGTTGCTCAAAGAACACAAAAGGACGGGAACAAGAAAAGCTCCCATTAAGATACTTGTCCACCAGTGTTGATGCCTTTTGGTGTTGCAACTTGCAACAATTCATATAAATCACAGAAATGGTGTTGATGCCTTTTGGTGTTGCAACTTGCAACAATTCTTTGTAATACAGGGCATTTGACGTATTCAAGTTTGAGCACACAATTTTGATCACCAGTTTGAGCATACAATTTTGACGATTATTAAACCAAACTTTTGCATTTGCTAATTTTGTAGATAGCAGACTGTACCATCCACACGCAAACCATAAAAAAAATCAATTATTTGATTGTCAAAGAATACTGTAATACAGGGGGTTGCTTGTTTGTCATTTGGCTCACTACTATAATGCGCGGAATTAGTGTGACAAGATCACAAGGGAGGATTGCAATTATACGATGCAAAATAACCACAAAATTAACGGTTATCAAAGCAAACATGTATTATACATACATACGAATCATTTACAATGATAATGTCCACTTAGCAGACTGGACCATCCACACACAAACCATTTGACTCGCTAGTATAATACGCAGAATTAGTGTGACAACATCACAAGGGGGAATTGCAATTGTATGATGCAAAATAACAACCACAAAATTAACGGTTATCAAAGCAAACTTGTATTATACATACATACGAATAATTCACAATGATAATGTCCACTGGACCTGGTGGATAATTCACAACGATAATGTCAAAGAAGACCTGTGTTATCAAAGCCCAAAATTTGCTCATTGAACCTGCTGAAATGGCAGTGATTCATACACAATGGCAATGTCCAAATGCCCTAATTCATTCACAAACTTTGTCCAAAATTACTTATTCATTCACAATGATACTGTTTAAGGTTTGTTAGGACCCACAATTACATCAGTAATATCCAAAATCCACAGTTTATGTCCAAAAGTAAAATCCGCTATTTATGTCCAAAAAAAAGAAATCTAATAAACCTTTACAAAAATAGCATTGATTCAGTTACATCATTCAAAATGTAGTCTTCTAATTTTCCTTCCATCATTCGTATCATTCATAGATGAGGGAGTCCGATTGCTTGCCTTGGTTGGTGTTGGTTTCTTCCCTGGTAATTAGGGCAAGACAATGTCAATACATTAATTTCAATTGACGAAACAAAACCAAAGTACAAATGGCAACAATGATTACCTGCAACCTCACTTGTGCTTGCTTCAGCTGTTCCCTTCTTGTTCCCCTTCTTTTTGTTGTTTCTATTGGGACCTTCAGGACAAGTCCTTCTGTTGTGCCCTACATTGTTGCAAATCTTACACTTCACTGCGGTGAACCTCTTTCTCTTCTTCCTACCCTCTTCAACACCCTTCCTTCTATCTTTAGGGGGCCTCCCCCTTCTCTTGATTCGAGGTGGTGGTCCAAGGATTGGTTTGTTGTTCAATCGGGGCCAGAAAATAGGGTCTTGGATAGGTTGTATGTCCCTTGCATAAGCTGCCCTAAACTTAGCTACTGAGTAGCATTCGTCAACCCAATCCTCTAGCTTCTCATTCATTTGTAATAAACACCTCACAGCATGTTTGCAAGGTATACCACTGATTTGCCAAGCTTGACAGTCACACGACTTCTCATTCAAGTTGACTACAAACTTAGTTTTACCTTCAAGTACCTCAAACATTCCCTCACCTGAGAATTTAACCCTCAAGACAAAGCTATCCTTCACTAAAGTTTTCAGCTCACTCTTTACAGCAGGCACAATTTTTTCCCTTCCATTTCCTCCCTATCTTCCTTCTATCTTTGATCCATTCTTGCCATTTGTCTTTAATAAACTCACATAATGCATAGATAGGTCTATCTCTATAGAAATTAACAAAATTGTTGAAAGACTCAACAAAGTTGGTGGTATTGTCTGGGCATTTTGTTGTTTTTTCAAACATATATCTGTTAAACATGTATTTGTCAAACTAACCATACTATCTAAAATTTTAAAAAAAAGGAGGAAAAAAGAAAAAAAAGATACCTGCACCAGTATTTCTTAGGCTCTTAAAGTAGCCACTGGACAGCATCAGGGTCTTCCTTTTCAATATCCTCCATAGCCTTCTTATGGACAAATTCATTAAAAGCGTAAGCAGCACTAGTGGCCTTCTTCTTCATCCTTTTACCAGGAAAGTATTTCTCAAAGTTCCTAACATAGATTCACAAACTTGATTAGCAACAAATACTCAATCATATTAGCAACAACTACTCAAACATCTTACCTTATGTAATGAACAACACATATCCTCCTTTTTGATGCTGGGAAAACACTCCTAAGTGCAGCAATCACCCCCTACATATGCAGTAACTCTGAGTCAAATAAATAATAAATGTGGAATATACTCAACATAGAAGGTTGATGTTTACATTAAACTTACCCAACCTCGATCAGCTATAAATGTGTACTCACCCCTCTAATCATCACCAATAATACTTCTCAAACAATTTAAGAAGTACTGCAAGTTTTCTTTACTCTCTGTATCTACTATGGCATACGCAATGGGAAAAGCATGGTTGTTGCCATCTGGGATGAACGCGGTGAGCAAAATGTAACCATATGGACCCTTTAGATGGCAACCATCTATCCCAATAAACTTCCTGCAACCCTCCAAGAACCCCCTTTTACATGCTTCGAAACACACAAACATTCTCAGGAAGATAGGAGGGCCACCTTCTTCGAGGGGGGTTGTCCATCTAATGTAACAAATACTCCCAGGATTTGACCTTCTAATCATTTCCACATACCTAGCCAATTCTGAGAACCCTTCAGAATGCTTTCCCGCAATCATTTCAGTCATTTTAGTCCTTGTATAGATGAGGACATGCTTACGACGTGCAACCCCATACCCTTCCATAAGCAAGTTTGCTACGCCATTCAAATCCATAGCTGGGTTTGCTTTAAGGTCACCTACTAGCTTTTCTGCAATCCAAGGAGCAGAAGCAACAGGGTTGTTTTGAAGCCAACCACATTGATGCTCACCTCTTATAACCTTGATCTGAAATGTTACATCATCAGAAATTCTTGAAGCACGAATTCTCCAACTGCAATGTTTTCCAATACAAAATGCAGTGTACTTGAACCCATCATTCTTCACCTGCTTCCAATACCATCCCTGTTACACTTGAAAGTCCCTCACCACTTGAAGAAAGTGATTTTTGTCCTCAAACATGTCCCCTTCCCTTAAAGCAATTGACCCATCTGCTTCTGCTTCCCACCACTGTCCATTATCATACATCCTAATGAAACCAGGTTCAACATCATCCTCACTATCTTCAAATTGATCATCTGAATCAACTAAAGATGGGTTTGACCCATTTGACTGTACCTCATCATCACATTCACATGAAAGTGTAACATCTGGATCATCTGAATCTGTAAGATCTTGTGTTGATCCATCATCTCTTACTGACTCCTCCATTTTTGACCCAAACACAGTTGACCAGTTCATGCGAGAATCATGTTTGCCAACCCCATGCATTTGACTATGATCCATAAACCCTAAGCCCTTAAACCCTACATCATCATCACTGTCCGAATCCTCATGGCCTCCCTCTTCTTCTAGTAGAATGCCTTTACCTTTGTCAAGAGGGTTAGTTGTTGGAAGGTTAGGTTTCACAGTAGGTGATGGTATATCATCAATAACAATCCCTTTAGTCTTTGCCCTAGGTGACTTCCGTATCACTTGCAGTTTATGTGGCCTCCCTCTCCCATTCGTAGGGGACAAGATTACAGGGCTAAGAGGTGAATCCCTTGTCATTTGGATAAGTGCATCATCAATTGATGAAATGATGTTACCCCACATTTCATTATCAACTCCACAATCTCCTTTATGACCATCAAGTTTTCGACTAGTGGCATCATCATATTCTTCAGCAAGTAGTTCCTCATAGTACATCTCATCAATACTATCAAGCATCTCTCCGGCATGGTTGTATTCCAAGGTATGAATCTCTCCACCCTCAAGGGAATCATACATCTTACTGATCTCAGTTGGTTCGGACTTCTCAACTACATTGATCTCTACATAGAAATTCTTCTCAAGCCACACGTCAGCAATATTAGTGACATCAGAGTCACAAAAGATCGGAAACCTTTTACTATTAATACCGGGGATGGTTGCACATAACCCAAAATACTTAGGCACTCCCCTTACATTTGGTATAGCAAAGAAAGTCCTAACATCCCTGAGTAAGTCTTCAAGCCTATAACATGCAAAATCTCTATCCCCTATGGTACTCATCCATCTTTTGTAAGAGACAACAACACGAATTTTAGTTGACTTTCCCATCCTACATGCACAACAACATCCACAAATCGAAATTCATCAACAATATTCAAAATTAATCACCAAAATCACCAAAAACAATCACAAGATTATCAAATCACACTATCACAATATTGCCAAAAAAAATTCAAATTCCTGGCACATCAAATTAATCAACTAATTCACATACTTTAAACCCATCCAATTCAAATATCAAATTTCTATAAATTATAACCTAATTCAATAGTACTTTTAGGTATTCCCCCTTGCAGTATTGCACTAACATGATTCGAATTCAATTCTGATGTTACTTTAAGCAAAATGCATTCTAACTAATAGCCCCAAAATTATCTTCTATTAAACTTGCAGGATTAGGAGAAAACACCAACTTGAAATCAAATTTGACAATAAAATATATAACACACGTACACGTACTGTCCAACTCAAAATTCAAGCCAATATTCCATATTTGTAGCCAACAGCAGCATAACAGAAAGTAACAGCAACAATAGCATAACATATTCATATTTGCAACCAATAATCCAAATTCATAACAACAAGCAAAATTCATATTTACATACCAAAAATCAAACAAGCGTAATACTCTGTAATTGAAGAATTGAACTAACACTTCATTCTTTGAGATTTGTCCACCAAAAATCAAAATTCAACTTCAAAACCCTAACAATAACAGTAAAAGATATTTTCGCATCCAAAATATTCAAACTTACAAACTGAAAGTTAAAAAAAATGGATGAATCACTCACCTAGTAATTGATTCTTGTTCAGTTGAACTACTCTTCAAATACTGCGGAAATTCGATTTCTTTTCCGCCATAACCGTCGTCCACCACGAACAATCCACTGCTTCTCCAATTTCCTGCAAACCCTAGTTCATTCGCCCAAAACGAGCTTGGTTCTTGCTTGATGAGCTGGGCGTTCGGTTTCTCGGTGACAGAGGAAGAACAAGAATTGCAAGAGGCGCCCAAACAGTCGTACATTCAATTTAGTAATGACAAAGGTACTTTGGTCTTTTCAATTTAAATATTGAGGGTATTTTTGTCAAATCAAATAAAAATACAAGGGTAAACATGTACAAGTCATTGACTAATCGGAAAAAGTTTGTATTTATGTAAATATTAAAAGTTAGGTTGCATAATTAACATTTCTTAAATATGAGGGGTGAAATCCTCATTTTCCAAAAGTTTGGGGGAGGTATATATTATTTGTTCCATTATATATCAAACACTATATTATATATAATACAAATTTAAAATAAGGCTTATCAATTATTTGTATTTAAATTCTAATAGGGAAATTGGATTCAAATAATCTGAAATTTGAGCCATAGTAGATTAAATAATATGAACTTTAGATTTGATTCTAAATAATATGAACTTTTACAACATAGTAGACTAAATAGTACGCCACCGAGTTAAGTTGAAATTAACTCAGTGACGGGATGACATGGCGGCGGAGGGGTGTATATTGACTGTTATTAATTGTCCAGTCAGCTTTGACTTTGCTACATCACCCCCTCTCCATTCTATTCTCTCTCTTCCATCCAACCATAGCTTCTCCCTCTCCCTTCTCATTTTCTCTCTCTAATCCATTCCATCATACCTCTATCCTCTTTATTTCTATTATCCTCTGTCATCTCCTCTCATTCAATTGTGATAAGTGTAATATGGGTTTTAGAATGTTTATCGGCAGTTTAATTGGGTAATTGTTTGATAATGCAGGGAATGCAATCATGAGTTTTGATAATTCCAGGTTTTGGAGCTGCAAAAGAGAGTTTTTAGTGTCTGGGTATTGCCCTTCTATTCTCTCTCTTCCATCCTTTTTTTTACTTTACCATTATTGAGAAGGAATTAGAGAATTGAGGTGGAAACAGATAATTGAATGAGAGGAGATGACAGAGGATAATAGAAAGAAAGAGAAAAGAGGGATGAGGGAATGGGTTAGAGAGAGAAAATGAGAGGGGAGAGGGAGAACCATGGTTGGATGGAATGAGAGGAGAGGGAGGAGAGAGAAAAGGACGGTAGAGAGAATAGAATGGGGAGGGTGATGTAACAAAGTCAAGGCTGATTGAGCAATTAATAACGGTCAAATACACCCCTCCTGCCACGTCATCCTGTCACTGAGTTAAGTTCAAATTAACTCGGTGACGTACTATTTAGTCTACTATGGTGCAAAAGTTCATATTATTTATAACCAAATCTAAAGTTCATATTATTTAGTCTACTATGACCCAAAGTTCAGATTATTTAAATCCAATTTTTCTTTCTAATATTATTTTTTGAATGTGACTAATTAAATGTAAAATTTTAAATACCATGACTTTAAATTTGACCCCACTGAATTTAGTTTCTAGATTCGTCCCTGGTTATGAGTATTGGTGTTTTAAATGTATGAGCACTGATGATATGTTTTTATGAACATTGATGCTGATGAGTATAGTAATTGAAGGTCATCGGCAAAATAATAGTAATAAATCTTATTAAAATTGCTCTTGAAGCTTATGAGAATAGTACATAGTAGTTATGAGCATTTTACTTTTAGATTATGAGCATAAAAATTTTAAGTAATGAGCATAATAGTAGTTGAAGGTTATGAGCATCTTTGTTCATGTATTATGAGAAACTTTTCTGATATATGTGAGCAACCTATATATGAATTTGCTGATCAAAGCCTCTTTTTTTCCTCTCACTTTTTTTTTTTGAAAAAAAATCAAAGGTTTTCTATGTCAATAGAGTGTCTTTTATGTTTTTACTGCATGATCGATCGTTCCGAATTATTGGGGTGTGGGACATCGATTATGTCAACAAAGAGGGTAAAGTTCGAAGAAGATCATGGTTTTGGCAAGGGTATCATTAATGAGAGAATTGACTCTTGCATTGTTTGCTTCAATCAATGTGTTGTTGGGAAACACGTGGTAATAGAACATCGAAGTCTTGTGCACGGTTTTCAAGCAAAGCATTCAACAAAACTGTCTTATTCAAAAGAGCAAGCGAAGAAGAAAACCAAGGAAGCAAGGTCTAAAAAAGCTGAAGTTGAAGATGATTGTCTGGTAATTTGTTATTATGAGCATTTTATTGTTATCTTTGGTATTAGCATTATTGTTTTTGACAATGAATGATCATTTTTTTTTTTTGTGTATGTATATTAGTTAAGCTTGATGTGCATTGTTATAATTCTATGAGCATTGTTCTTGTAGGTTATGAACATAGGTGTTTAGATTCATGAGTATAATGGTTTTATGTAATGAGCATTGTTGCTTATAAGTTATGAGCAGTGTAGGATATGTCTCATCAAGTTGAACTACAATGCCCATAACCTATAAAGAATAATACTCATTACATAAAACCATTATACTCATGAATTTAAACACCTATGCTCATAACCTACAACAACAATATTCATAAAATTATAATAATGCACAGCATACACAAAAAAAAAGATCATTTATTCATTATTAAAAATAATAATGCTCATACCAAAAGATAACAATAAAATGCTCATAATAACAAATTACCAGACAATCTTCTCCAACTTCAGGTTTTTTAGTCCTTGCTTCCTTGGTTTTCTTCTTCGGTTGCTCTTTTGAATCAGACAGTTTTGTTGAATGCTTTGCTTGAAAACCGTGCACAGGACTCCGATGTTCTATTACCACGTGTTTCCAAACAGCGCATTGATTGAAGCAAACTATGCAAGAGTCAATTGTCTCATTAATGATACCCTTGCCAAAACCATGATCTTCTTCGAACTTTACCCTCTTGTTGACAGAATCAATGTCCCACACCCCAATCATTTGGAATGATCGATCATGTGGTAAAAACATAAGACACTCTATCGAGATAGAAAACTTATGATTTTTTTTTTAAAAAAAAGGAGAAAAAAAGAGGCTCTAATAAGCAAATTCATATATAGGTTGCTCACATATATCAGAAAAATTCCTCATAATACATGAACAAAGATTTTCATAACTTTCAACTATTATGCTCATTACTTAAAAACTTTTATGCTCATAATCTAAAAGTAAAAATGCTCATAACTACTAAGTATTATTCTCATAAGCTTCAAGAACAAATTTCATAAGATTTATTACTATTATTTTGCTCATGACCTTCAATTACTGTACTCATAGGCATCAATGCTCATAGAAACATATCATCAATGCTCATACATTTAAAACATCAATGCTCATAACATAAACAAACAATACTCATAAACCCTAACAACAATGCTCAAAAGGCTAAACTATAATGCTCATAACACATAATATCAATGCTCATAAACCTTAACATCAATGCTCAAAAGATAGAACTACAAGCTCATAAACCATAACATCAATGCTCATAATGTGGAAGTACTCTGCGCTTATAAAACAAAATATCATTGCACGTACCCATAACATTAAATATTAATGCTCATAACTGACATGAATGTTAAATAACGAAAAGAACGGTAAATACAAAATATAACGAATGTACTAGCAAAACAATAATAAAAGAAATTACCATCAATAGAAGAACCTGACCATCGAAATAAGAATCCTTCTTTTCTTGCCACCTCTGCACTGAATGACAAAGACATTTCACGGCAAATAAACACCAATCATATTGACTAACTTCATTTAGCTTCACAAATAACATAAATGCTTTCTTGTTGATATACCTATACTGATTTTCCATAAACATTGTACAAAATACATAAATAAGAAAACCCCATTGAAACATTACCTCCGTCCTTACTCCAATATCTTTTCCGGCATGCTTGCGATGTCACCTTTATCCCTCGAATTGAAATAAGCTTGCATAAACCTATTCAATTTGCTTTCGTACAGGTCATCATCTTCTTTGCTGCTTGAGTTTAATATACACTCAAAAGCATCACAATAACCCTCAATTGGCAAACCAAAGATGTGATGAGCATCAAACGCATCAATTCTCAACCTCTCACCATGATGAAGAACTAAACTAGTTAAACAAAACAAATCTATAATCCTTTAAAAGCAGAAAACTTAAACTGTAGCATTCTACAGTATTCGACTACTTCAACATTTACTGTAGCAATGTCTCATGGGCATTATTGTCAATTCAATTTTGGACAGGCAGTCATGCTTGCTGCCATTGTTCAGTGCATTGAGCCCATGAAACTCATAATTGTAAACAATTCACAGATTACTCCTCTCTCTCTCTCTCTCTCTCTCTCTGGGTGTTCTACTGTTTTTCCCTATTTGGCAGTTTCATTACCATGTTGGGGGAGTCCATGGATTTGGATTCCAGAACCGCAAATTATAATGATATGAAAAGATTTAATTTGGGGGAGGCTCTTGATATGGACTATGCGTAGAAGAACACTAAATAGTAAAGTAGAAATATGATTTACCCTTCAAAAGGGTTGTGGAGGCTCTGGATTTAGAATCCATAAAGGTAATGTTGTTCCATTCCCATGTTGCATTTCTACCTTTCCTCCATCATTATGCATTACAATCATTTATTCATGTCTTGTTTCATTTTCTCTTTCTGATTCCAGTTGCAACTAATTAGCTCCTTTTTTTTAATTGACTGATACAACTAATTTGCTAGAATGGATATTTGAGGTTACCTTGTTTGATAATTTTCTCCTCTTCTTCCTGTCATTCATGTTTCCCTTTGCTGCTAGGTAACGATAGACAATCAGGTTATTGCTCTGTTTGTTCCTAATTCGTTTGAACTCGTTAAATATTTTGATTTTGGCAGCAGTTTCAGATAATTAGGTTGTTCGACACACTCTCATATTCTCCTTCAATCAGGTTATTTTCTTGCTCTCTCTATCTCTCTGCGGTAAAATCCTCCACCGTCTTCCTCCACCGTCCCACACAATACTGTTTTGGATTTCACAAAGGTATACAACAAACTCAACGATTTTTCAGGTTCGGATCTCTCTTTCTCTCTAAAATTTGAGTTTATGGAAAAATTATTCTTGATGTAGAGACAAGAGGCAGGAGGTGAATGTTGGTTAACATGCATAGCAAACCCTAATTTCAACTGGGTTTGCTGTAGTTTTACTGGCTTTGTTTGAAAATTTGGGGAACAATTTTTGTCAATTGTCACTGTTCATTGAGTGTTACTGTTGGTTAACATCCAGTATGAAAGCTTGAATTTACCTCGGCAAAGGTATTCTTTCTTTTCGGTTTCTGAATTCGATTCTTTTATGTTTCTGAATTAGATTCCTATGCAAAAGCGGTTGTCTTTTACAGTTGCTTCCATACGAAACCGGATCTCACTTCAATTGGTAATTTTAGGGTTTGAAGCTTGATTCTTCGGAGTGTGTTTGATGCTGTTTTGGGGCTAAATTGCTCAATTTGTTTGTCTGCAGATGCAGTTTTGCAGAAGGGTTTAGGTTAAATTGAGTTTGCTTGTTGAATCAGAGTGGTGGGTGTTGATTTAGGATGAAGAACTGTGAACGTATAACAAATTTGGCCCTTGCAGGTTAGTGTATGTTTAAAATTAGTTTTAGTATGATTGTATGATTTTGTTTAATCATGGGTTTCGCTTGATTTGATTGATCATTGAAGAGAATTCAGCTGAGTTTATTCATTGTCGATTGTTTGTTGCGAACTATGGACTGTTGTTTGAAACGGATGTTATGGAATGCAGAGTTGAGATTTTGTTGAATATAATTGCATTTGGGTTCTCTAAATTGGGAAAAAAGTGTGGATGTTCTATGGTCTGCGCATGTGTAAAATTTACCCATTCAGAAAGATTGGGAATAGCCACTTTGTTGTTTGTTTGATGATTGTTAGAAATGCTTTGTTTACTACACTTCCACTCTTTTCTTCGAAGCGATTCTTTTGCAGAATAAAATGTCTCACTTTATAATCATATTAATTGAAGGTTCAGCGTTCCTTGTTCAAAAAATTGTTTCAAAATCTTCCAAACTTGTAATCTTTTGTCGCTGAATTCATTCATGGGTCACCCTTGTATTGTTGGGTTTTTTGCCATCTTTGTGTATGTTTTCAAGTAGGCTTGAGCACCCTTCTGTAGCCTATTTTGTTTGTTTTGTGCTGTTAGTCTCCAATTGGGTCTAAGATTATGTGTTTTGTGCAGGTTGTATTACTTCTGGGATTTAAACTAGAAGAAGCAGATAGGGTAATCTCCTAACCTTCTAAACCATTTTATACAGGATGTTATACAGAGATTTTTTTATCGTTTTAATCGATCCAAAACCAATACTCCGAAATCTCTCCCAAACAAGGTATGGAGGGGTCGGACATAGCAGCCTTACCCCTAAATTTTGCGATGCAGAGCGACTGGTTCCAATTAACCCAAGATTTAGAAATTGTTAGCCACCTACAACTCCATTGAAAAGAAGCATAGGAGGTTTAATGAGGCATTTTACTTTAATTCATTATAGCCTAAGTTGAAAAACATAATTTTTTTCAACTATTGATCATGTATCATAAATCGACACTGTGTCAAGCCTGTTGCACTATAAAGGAGTTCAACATTTGATAGATTTTTATGACAACTAACAAGGCACCTATGCTTCATGATTTTAATTTAGTTTCCTGATTGTAGATTCAGCAGCTCCTGAAGGACCTAGATGGGGAGTTCTTAAAGGTTAGTTTCAAAATCTCGTCTCACTTTAGTCTTTGAACTAAACCAGTAGAACCAAATGTGCACATTATCTTGATGCTATAGCGAGAAAATTGCAGTAGTGTGCTTAGAATTGGATTTTGAGCAGTGTATTAGTGTGCGACCCAAATTGGAACGTGATGGTTGTGTAAAATTTGTAAAGTAACTTGTAAAAATTGTAAAAGGCATAAAATAACTTGTGAGAAATGATATTGCAAAGGACATGTGCATCTTGTGAAGCTTTTTTTTTTTTATGTCAAAGTAGTATGTATAGCTTTAACTTAGCCATAGATGATTAGCATCAAAATGTGGCTTAAGCTAAGCAGTAACCAAGATTCAGATACAATGATGTAACTTCTTTGGGGAGTATGTGTAAAAAACAAATGAATGATGACGATGTTGGTGAGTTATATTATCACTGGTCCATAATTTCAAGAGAAACAACAACAATTAATCAAGTAAAATGGTGTTGTGCATGAGATGTATGATGTGTCCTTGTTGATGATTTCATTGTCATCTTTTCTTTTGGGGATAAGGGAGTTGTGCATGAGATGAGTTAAGACACTTGTTGAAGTATTGAAATTTTGTGCTAATGAAATATCTTTTGATGTGTACTTAGTATTGTAAAATGGATAATTGTGTAAGAAGATGTCTTTAGCGCCCTTATTCTATTCAGTTTCCTCAAAAATTGATATCGTAGTAAAATGGATTTAAATGGTGTGCATTAAGAACGTGATAACTATGCAGTAAAGCATGAAGCTAAATAGCTACCAACACGTTTTGAACAAGAAACTATGGCTTGTGTGATGGAGTAAATTATTATGCTTTAACATTTGTTAATGACTCTTAGGGCACTGAAATTGCTTTTCACTGTAGGTTTTCTTCCTTCTAAATCTTTTGTATTCAAACAGCTTCCACTGTGAAGATGTTAAGGGTGAGTTCTGTATTTGTGCAAGCTGAGCAGGCCATGAGGGCAGACGAACTGTCGGGTTTGTCTGATGAAGAGGTGATTTATTTTTCTAATAAATTTTCTTACATTGATTCTCTTCAGGGAGTTTCCTAGGCATGGGATTCGGACATTAGATTGGGTTTTAATTTCTAGGCCCTTTATAAGTGATAATGGTGGGTTCCAGTTGATTTTGAATATGGTAAGTTTGAACTTAGGTTGATGAATATGGTGGTTCCAGTTGTGGGTGTGAGTAATTTGGTCTTATTTTTATAATTTTTCATATGTACTTCGCATTCAGTGCTTATTTTTATGATTGCTTCCATCTTCTTCAATTTAAAATAAAACCTTTGTATTAGTACTTTTTGACATATAAGCTGTTCTATGAATTGCAAGTTGTAAACTGCATCCTAGCATTAACTATCTGAACAACATAATATATATGAGGGAAAAAAAATCGAGCTGTTTTTTTATTTAAACGAATGGACGGGTCATGGGCGGGTCAGTGTTAGCTGGCCCATGACCCAACCTATCAACAGGAGCTGTGTGGGACTCTGATACATGAGAGCACACACTCTCGATCTGTTTAGTAGCAAAAGATATTTTTTTAGGTCACCTCCAATTTCCTCAAACAATACAACCATATTATCTGTTGGCTTCAACCATGAACGAGGAACATGGTACCTGCACTCCACCTGTTCAATTCAAAATTTGATCAACTTCAATTCCTGGGTGAGTTGGGGAGTAGGGGGTGTGTTGGACGATTACTTACAATTGCTGAGTTAGCTGCCCACAGTTGCTTAAACATTTGGTTGAGGTATAAGGTCCTCTATAATTGCAATGGTCAATGCAAACATCATTTTGGGAGCTTAAAACTGACCAGTAGCGTCCAATGCTTTGTCCATTCACCCAGTCTTTGCCCTCTCAAACGAGCCCGTTTTCTCATTTCATGGCCATTTGGATGCGGTCTTGGACATTTCTTGGTCCACATCTCAGGTTCGTTTTGGGTGGGCCTTTACTTGAATTCTTGCAACTTAGGGTCTGTAAAATTTGTTGGTAAATAGATGGTATGGTAAAAGTTAAGTTTGGGTAAATTTTTGGTGGTTTGGTAAACTTTTGGTGAATAAACTTGCGTTTTGGCAAGTATGTGTTGATACTGATAGACATGTAAGTTTTGGTAGGTTCTGGTAACTTTTGGCAAATATTTACCCCTACCCGCGGACAGCTAAATTTGTGCAATTGATTGATTGGGAAATAACGGAGTGCTTTGTACTTGTTGCTTTCGTCGTCAATGGACAAGACAGTGAGGCTTTGGGACTTGGAGAAGAGAGCTTATTTGAGCTTATTCAAGCACAATGACTATGGTAAATCCTTCATTTATGTTAGTGGACTAATAGTGATGTTTCTTCTTTTTTATTATCTTCATAATATGAATGACTTCTGATTGTTACATTTATGATTGCTGAATTTTGGGACATACAGTTACATGTATACAATTCAATCCGGTGGATGATGATTGATGACTACTTCATAAGTGAGGCTCTCGATGCCAGGGTCCGGATTTGGAATGTACCGAAGAGACAGATTGTTGATTGGACAAACCTCAATGAGATCGTCACAGCTGCTTCCTATACTCCTGATGGAAAGGTTATTCACTTAATTATTACTTCTTTCGATTGTATTTCATTCCATGTATTGAATATATGACAGTTGCTAATCTAGAATCAACCCTTAAATAACACACCCTTTATCAAGTTATCAATTGAACACACATTCAAAACAGAACCTTCTTCGTAACACAGAACAAGCTTGATTGATTGTTTTGGGCCATTGCTAATTTGTTTGACATTTGAGTACTAATATGCAAATCCAATTTCTGTGATTGAGTGCAAGGTGTTGCGGTAGGTTCGCACAAGGGGAATATTCGTATGTATAGCATAACTGGTATGAGTTGCTTTTAAACACTGAAGGGTGAAATATAGCAGCTTTCATTTAAGTCTCATGATGTGAAGTGATCAATCTATTCATCGGCTTGTTCACAAAATGCAGATGGAAAATTAGATCAAACAAATCAGTTTGTTATTCAGACAAAAAAGAAATCTGGTACTAAGAAAGTTACTGGTTTTCAAGTAACTAATCTGTCAACTGTTATTTATTGTGTTACAAGAATAATGTGCTGATATATACATCCACACGTGTCTGGATATTTGGCATTTGTTAATAGATATTACCACCTCAATCAATCATGCATCTTCCGGTAAAAGAATCGGCGACAATGGTGCCCATCAGTTTCTGGTGGACATGGCTGTCAAGCTTTTGGTCCAGAAGTCTAAATCGGTAATTTTCTCAATTTTCTGTTTTTTTTAGATTCTTGCTACTCAATTTTGCTTAATCTCCTATTGCATTTTTGGGACTTTACAATTGACTATTGCTTTCTTATATAACTTATATGCTCAACTCAAGATCATTTTAGTTGGGTCATACAAGTTACAATCCGATAGACCAACTAATTCAAGTATATACCAGGTTTACGTTCAATCTACATATGTGGTTATTTTCAAAGTCAATTTTCTATGTAGCTAGACATCACTGCAAAACATCATTGTAATTCAACTTTCCCGACAACTCATATTTTTTGCATATTATTTCTAGCCTTCAACAAAGCTTTTGTAATTCAATATTCTTCTCATTGGGAATAATTTTTCAAAATTTGAAGTTCTTAGAAGTTGAGTGTATTTCAAAATGATGGGAGCATAGGATATAGCAAAAAAGAAGAAGATAGGAATATATGTGCGTTATTTTGATAACTAATTTTTTAGTTTTGTTTATAAAATTTTGGGCTTAAATTGAAAGAAAAAGGAGGTGTTTAATAACTATTTTTTCTTATTTCCTCAGGCGAACATGGATCTTGTGATAATCTAGAATCCTTGCTTGCCGCTTAATTTTAAAGGTAACACTCTTAACTGTTGATTCTTTTACTGGGTATAAGAGGTTTAAATGTATTTCGGTGAATTATTTGTAGTCTAGATCGATAGACCAAATATACATGAATCTTTTTTCACTTTTATTTTTTTCTAAACTATCCTGCTTTCATTAGTGTGGCTCCAAAAATACCATGGATATGTCTACTTGGTTAGGTAGATAGATCACTTGGGAGTTGGGACTATTTGATAAGTAAACTGCTCAGCATTTTGGTATTCCTCTATGAATATAGGATTTGGTTGGTAAACGAGATTGTTGACAAAATTAACTTCACTTTGAGCTTAACAAATATGGGGATTTAATTATTTTTAGGAGGATTGATTGTGCTTCCTTTCGCATGGAGTTTGATAATGGTGGATTTGGCCCAAACTGGTAATTAATGTGAGATTTGTCTCTATTTGAATTCAATTTGACTGTTATGGCTGATTTCAATTTGTAATAATAGGTCTTTGAGTGTAGTGTCAAGTGTAACCTCCTATTTGGATTTTTTTTTTTTTTGGATATGAGGAGAGGGGGAGGGGGTTATGTTTTTGTTTAAATTAACATCAATCTCAAAACATATTTTAGCTGAGGGTAAGTCCTCGAGTTCTTGAAAACCTCTTACTACACAATCTCAAAATGTGACATATTGTGGTAACCAGGAACTGGTATCGAATGAAGATAACAAAATATTTAATAATTTGTCAGCTGCTGATGTGTTTGGCTCCATTTGTGAATTCTCTGAATGGGCTAACTGGGTATAGATCTAACCCTCTTGTCCATCCAGGAGCCCCTCCTTTGAGGGAAGAAACATCTAGCACAAACATGTTTTAACCCGAATAATCAGAGTAACATTCAATCAAAACACATTTTTGAAGTTTAGCTTCAACAATCTATATCAGTCCACTTACGAGTTCATGGTGTTGCCGAGATTTATAGCCTCACAGTTGATATATACTTTGTTCCCTACTTTTGATGTTGAAATGCACCGTAGGAAAAACAATCTTCTTGTGGGCTGTAAGTGTCAATTAAAACATATCATTACCAAGAAGAAATGAGCATAGGAAACTTGAGAATTAAAAGTAAGGGAATTACCTTCTTGGTTTGTGTTGTCAGTAGATTTATCTAAGCCCCAGGATGGTCTGTAATGCAATGTTAAGCATGAGCATTTAGTGTCAAGCTCTAGGGCTTGAAATTAGCCATCAAACAAAGAATAGTTTTTCTGAAATTTTGTGGATCGCCTTTAGGCTTTGGTAACAAAACAAGCATCAAGGTCATCATTGACTAAAATATGATCAAAAAGACTAGATGATCTGATGCTGGCTACAACAGTATTTGTTATTGAGATGTTCCTTGCCCTGCTAGATGTTTACTATTGCTTAATAATTTTGTCGTAATCAAATTGTCATTTTTGGATCTTTTGATCAACAATAACTGCAAGACTGCAATTTTGGATTTCAACAAAAGCGGCCCAAATTGTTCATATAACTTGTCTCAAATGACTTATTGCTATATTCATTACTCCGTTTCAGCAGGGTGCTTGATTGGGAATTTCCTTTGATATGTTTACAGTGTTTGTGAAGTTGTGCCGTTTTTTTAATTGTTTCAAATCTCTTACTCCATTCAAGCATTAATATTTGCTCGTAATTTTTTCATAGGTGGGATTCTTCTTTGTGGTTCTCATAGAGTTGGGAAGATTTTACTGGCGAAGGTTGTGGCCAGTGAAGTTGGTATAAACTTCTTTTCGATTTCTGCTCTCAGTTTGTCGAGATACATGTTGGTGTTGGTGCATTGTGTTTACGAGCACTTTACCAAGAAGCAAAGGAAAATGTAAGAAGTATATTGAGCTTTTTTGACTAGATATCTTCGAATGTGATCTTATTTTTGAGTTACACTTGTAGACGGTTGCCCTTATGTGAATCTATAAACATATCTGTGTAATTCTTAGCATTTCGTCTTTTTCACATCTTATTATTAAAAGGAGACTGTTTTTTTCTTTTTTTTTTTCTTTATTATTTATTTATTTTTATTTATTTTATTTTTTTGTAGGGAAATGAAGATGAAATCAAGGATGCTAACCTTTTGTTAAAGGTAATACCCTTCTTTTTCCTCCTATCAACTAAATATGTAACCGAATTTTGGGTCAGCTAGGTTTTAAGAGGCTAATTGCTCATCTATGTTGTAATCCAGGCAATCTTTGATTCTGTATCAACTACTGTCAAGTTTTCAGTTGGTGCTTTGGCAAGTTTTAGAGTAAGTTTACGTACTATTGTTTATTCAAATTGATCATACATAAATTATGTCCTGAGTTGCCCATAATTTGGATTTTTGGTTGCTTTTAAAAGCGGAAATGACAACAAATGCACAGGTGAATGTTGTCATGTCCGGTAAAGCATTGGTAAAGCACTTGCCAAAGGAATTAGCAAAGGCTGGAGAGTGAGTTTTAGTTCGACACCCATATCATCATCTTGTAATTGTTTAGTGACAATTAGAAAGAAAGATATTAAATTGAAGAAGATTTTGTTACAATTACAATTTCTAATTCCTTTTCTTTCTATGTTTTGATTAGATGACCCATTGATCATAGCTCCAAAGATCAAGCATCAATGTTTGACCCATATTATGTACTCGATGAGCTTGTTTAGTTTAGTCGATTAGGAAGCTTGTCTCAGTTTGCTGAGTTTAGAAGAATAGATAGTTTGTTTAAGCTAGAGCACATCTTTTTGTTTCTTTCATGAGCTGTCTGAACTAATCCATGGGTGTCATTTATCCTTGGTTATATTTCTTTATGCCAAGATAAACGTTTATGGATTATCAAATCACCCATTTTGCTTGCTGAAACCCTTGATCATGGCACACATTACTAAACTTCCAAGACATTTCCCTATCATTCAGATAGAAAAGAAGATAAGGGAACTGCACAAGCAAAGAGATCCTTGCTCAATCATGAGTAGAGGATTTGTTGGAATAAATTGGAAATGATAGGTCAAAATACTGTCTTGTACAGGAATAGTCTTCAAGAATAGTAGATATATATAAGATTTTGACAAGTTCCATAGAATAGTAGATAACTCTTGAGTTCTTATATTATGTGTTGGGATGTAAGCTGAAAACAAACTAATATGCTTGGAAATGTATTTTATATTTTATGATAAACACTGTTTGCTTAATTCTGAAAAAGAGGAGATGCTTAGTATATTGCCACCTTCCATTGTGATCTCAATAATAAGGATACCTTTGTTTCAGTATTAGAAGGAAATCTGAGCTCGGGTAATATGTAAAGACCTAGGATCAATATTGAATGTCTGTTTTTAATTTTTGGTACAAGGAGCCTTTTTGCTTCATACAAAAGGATGGACTGAGGGAGGAACACTTTCTTCCCCCTCACATGAAGGATCATGTTGTTGCACTGGATCTTTGTAGCACTTATAAATAACTTAATTTTGTTGAAAATCATTAAATGTTTTTCAGTTAGCCTTAATTCATTATTATGAGATACATAGATGGTTAAGAAAAGGGTATATGTTCAACAGGGGTCTTAATATGCATATAGGTTGAATAAATATAGTATTAAATAGCAAGATACACTGGTGTTTCGGGAAAGCAAAGTAAATGATGATATTGAATACAAGTTTGCTCTTCTGGATGTCAGACTCTAGACATGTTTATTTCTGTTACAAACTGAGTATTCAAACATGTTTCCCCATTTTTTCAAAGCATGTGTTACTCATTTTTTTTCTATTACTTCATGTACTCCTCTTCAGTTTTATTTTCGGGAAAACAATATTTATGAGATTAGATCATGACTAATGTAGTTCTTGGTTACTATACTTTACAAATATACTTCGTCGTGTATGAAATTTGGGTCCGCGCGCATATTTCGGCTAGTGCTAATAAAAAACACAAACAAAAACTAATAAAGAAATAACCATTTTTGAGTTGAATGTTCCATTGAAGACTTCCTTTTTTAGACAGTCAGATTTTCATATTGCATATTCTCTCTGTCATTACACACAAAAAATGAAACCAATTAACAAAACAACTCCTATTACATCAAAAACTAAACAAAAAAAACTCTAATAAAAACAAAGACTCACAAAAACAGACAAAATCATGACTGCACAAAAGCAAAACGCTATAAAAATCAACAATACAAACATTCAAACTTTGAAATCAACAAAAAAACAACGATTACAAGTAAAAAAATGTATAAAACCTAAAACCTGTATAAAAACGATGACGCTGAAAACATAAACCGCTAAAATATAAACTAAAAAACAAAACGATGACAGTGAAAAACATAAGAGAGCATAGTTACCTAAATCGGTGCTACCCCCTCGGATCCCAAATCGGCATTCCAAATCCAAGTTCAAAATTGTTCCTAATCGGTGGGGAACGTGATCCAGATCGGGAAAATGTATCGTCCCCAATTTAACTAATGAAAGAAAAGACAGACCATAGTTTTCAAGAATTATACTAATCGGGAAAACAGAACGAATGAGTTGAAGGCAGTCGTGGATGCTCCTTGAGTTTAAAGAAAGCAGATGGAGAATACAATGACTTGGGTTTGGCATCCATCTGCTTTCTTTTTCAGCGACGCTGCTCTCTTTCCCAATGGCGTAGCGCTCTCTCTCTCCTCTCAGCGGCGCTGCTAGGGTTTTAATTTGAGGGAAGTTACATATTCTGAGCTAAGCCCCTTTTATTCAAGGAATTAAGTGACTTAGGCTGTAGTATATTATTTCTTGGGCCTCTTTAAAAAGCCCATTAGTTTAAAATTTTTAATTTATTATTAAAGTGACCCAAAAGTGAACCTGAAATAAACAACATACATTTTCTATTCACAGTAAGTTACTAATTTATATTTGAATGGGTAATTATTCCCTATCGATCCAAAAAATAATTATCGGCTAATTACGATCCCAACTACCGTTCCTATTGAACCTACCCCTGTTGGATTTTAAGTCTCAAAGTTAAGTTTTGTTGGGAACAAGTTGGTGTTCCACATTGGTAGGAAAGTGAGAATTGTTCTACTTTAAATAGTAGAGTTCTCCAAAGCTATTTGAACTAAGTGAGATAAGGGTGGACTTGGTGGTCCACACGCGCGCGCGCGCGTCCGTCCGGTCGGTCGGTCGGGCCGGGCTCGGGTGGGTTTGGTCACTTTTTAAACAGTTTTAATTTTCTGTCTCGTTTTTGACGGGTTTATTTATTGCGCGTGTTTTCGAGGGCTTTGGAGCTTGGGGCTGATTGTTGGGGTCTCAATGCTTGATTATGCAGTCTTCAACACTGCAGTTTCCAAGGCTTGCTCTCTTGTTTTCCTCCCTTCTTCTATTTAAACCTTCTCTTCCTTTCTTGTTCAACATAGAAAAAATTCTCTCTGATTTTATTCATCTCTTCTCTGCTTCTCTTAAAAGTTTTGGGCAATTACTCGTTCACTCCAATTGGTTAATGGAGAATGCACAAAATTAACCAGACCGTGTAATCCTGGGGAGTGGTCGCCATTGGAGAGTTTGCATCTGTGCTCAGGCGAAATCACTTTCAGGATAGTGGGTTTACCACGCCACGGTGTCAATTTCTCTCGTTCATCTTTTTCAAGTAAGATCTTTCCTGCTGTGATTATTGCTAGTTTTACAACAATCTGAAAGTGATTATGGCTTTAGTCATGGCAACCAACAAGTTTACTGTTCCTGACATGTCTAAATTGGAACCTTTGGATGGAAAGAATTACAAGAGTTGGTCTGTTAGGATTAAGTTTTATCTCGAACAAATTGATGTTGCCCATACCCTAGAAGAGAAGAAAAAATTGTCTCCTGCTACTGATGCTCAAGTTGTGTCTGATTATGATGACAAGTATGCTAGAGATGATCGAACTTGTAAAGGAATGTTGCTTCATTACATGAATAATGCTTTGCTTGATATTTACATGAAGTTTGATTCTGCTTATGAGATTTGGTCTGCACTCAAAAAGAAATATGGGAATGATGATGCTGGGTCTAAGAGATATGTTGTGAGTAAATGGTTAAATTTCCAAGTTGGTGATGATAAGCCTATTATAGATCAGATTCATGAGTATGAAGATTTATGTTCTGCAATTGCTTCTGAAGGTTTGAAAATCTGTGATGTTACCTTTGCTATTGTTCTGATTGAAAAGTTGCCTTCCTCCTTGAAAGAGTACCGAAACCAGTTAATGCACAAGGAAACTGATCTGACCCTAGAAGACTTGGTTGGGGATTTGAAAATTGAGGAAGAAAATCGTATCAAGGACAAGGGGCTACAAATTTATTCTAACTCTTCTGGTGCTAATCTGGTTGAACCAAAATCTTATAATGACAGGTTCAAAAATAAAGGGAAGAGTCCTCAAGCAAGCAACTTCAAGTCTCCGGGCAAAAAGTATAAATTTCAAGGGAAATGTCACGAGTGCGGCAAACCGGGACACAAGGCCAAGGACTGTAGAAGCAAAAACAAAAAGAATCAAGCCAACCTTGTTGAGACACTTGAGACTATCATTGCCATGGTCTCGGAAGTGAACCTTGCTGACAACAATGTCGAGTGGGTGGTCGACACTGGAGCCACCAAACACATATGCACAGACAGAAGCCTCTTCCAAACCTTTGAGAAAGCAGATGGCGAAACCGTTTACATGGGAAATGCCGCCACTGCCTCCGTTCAAGGGAAAGGGAAGATTTCTTTAAAACTAACTTCTGGCAAAGTTTTATCTCTCACTGATGTGTTGTGCGTACCTGAAATGCGTAGAAACCTCATTTCTGGAAACTTGCTTCTTAGGGCTGGTCTCAAATTGACCCTTGAGGGAAATCGCATTATCCTTACCAAGAATGGGGAGTTTGTGGGGAAGGGCTTTTGTAACCATACTGGACTTGTGATTCTAGATGCTGTATGTGTGAAAGTGAATGAGAATGTTGGAACTTCTTCTGCTTATATTGTTGAGTCTCTTGATTTATGGCATGCTAGATTAGGACATGTGAATGTTGCCTCCATTAAAAGGCTAAAACACCTGGCCTTAATTCCTAATCTGGTTAACAATGAGTTCTCTAAATGTGAAGTATGTGTTGAGGCTAAGTTTCATAGCAAACCTCATAAATCAATAGACAGACAATCTGAGCTCCTTGAACTAGTTCATAGTGACTTAGGGGACTTCAAAAACCATATGTCTAGAGGTGGCAAAAGATACTACATTACCTTTGTGGATGACTACTCTAGATTCACTATGGTTTATCTCCTAAATTCTAAGGATGAGGCAGAAGAGATGTTCTTAAAGTATAAAGCTGAAGTTGAGAATCAGCTCAATAGAAAGATTAAGAGACTAAGGAGTGATAGAGGAGGAGAGTATGACTCCACCTCACTTAAAAGGTTCTGTGAGGAAAATGGGATAATCCATGAACGAATCGCTCATATGAACCCAGAAATGGCATAGTGAAAGAAAGAACAAGTCCTTAAAGAACATGATGAATGCCATGCTGATTAGTTACGTGCACTTTGATAATATGTGGAGGAAGCTATTCTTTACTTGTCATGTGCTTAACCGTGTACCTCATAAAAAGTTAGATAAGACTCCTTATGAGCTCTGGAAGGGTTACCCGCCGAACCTGAGATTCTTGAAAGTGTGGGGGTGTCTTGCTAAAGTTGGGTTACCTGATTTCAAAAGGAATAAGATAGGACCAAAAGCTGTTGATCTTTGTATTTATTGGATATGCCTATCAAAGTCTTTTATAGATTTATTACTAAAGGTGTGAATGGCTCTTACATGCATGGCAATATTATAGAAGCGGAGATCTTTGAATTCTTTGAGCATATTTTTCCAATGAAATGTGCACAACATGTTCAATCTGTTTCTTCTACTTGTACTGCATCTCAACCTGTTGAGCATGAGACTGAACCTAGAAGGAGTAAAAGACATAGAAAGGAACTATCTTTTGGACCAAACTTTATTACCTCTTTCTTGACCGATCATGACTTCTTATGTGATGAAATTATTTCTGTGTATATCATTGAGGAAGACCCCAAAACTTATGACGAAGCAATGAAATCCATCGATTCTGTCTTTAGGAAAGAAGCCATTAGTAGTGAACTTGAGTCCATTTTGAGTAATAGAACATGGATTCTGACTGACCTTCCTAGAGGTTGTAAACCACTAGGGTTAAATGGGTGTTTAAAAGGAAATTGAAAGCTGATGGATCAATCGATAAATACAAAGCCCGACTTGTGGTAAAAGGGTACAATCAGAGAAAGGAGATTGATTATTTCGATACTTATTCTCCTGTTACTAAAATTGCCACTATTAGAGCCTTGCTTACTATTGCTTCTATTCATGACTTATATGTGCATCAAATGGATGTGAAAACTGCTTTTCTGAATGGGGACTTAGATGAAGAAATATACATGGAGCAACCTGAAGGGTTGATTGTGCCTGGACAAGAAAACAAGGTATGCAGGCTTGTTAAAACAGGCTCCCAAACAATGGTATGAGAAATTTGACAGCACTATCACTGGTTTTGGTTTTATTGCAAATGAAGCTGATGCATGTGTTTATTCTAAGCATGACTCCAATGGATGCGTTATTATATGCTTATATGTGGATGACATGCTTATTTTTGGCACAAACATGAATGTTATAAATGAGATGAAAACTTTCTTGAGTTCTAAATTTGAAATGAAAGATATGGGTGAGGCTGATGTGATTTTAGGAGTTAAGATTAAGAGAACTCCTAAAGGAATGTCCTTGAACCAATCTCACTATATCGAAAAGATTCTCAGAAAGTTCAACTCCTTTGATGTGGAACCTGTAAGAACTCCTTATGATGCTAGCATTCATTTGAGGAAGCATAAAGGAGATCCTGTATGTCAATATGAATATGCCAAGGTTATTGGTAGCGTTATGTTTCTCATTAACTATACTAGACCTGATATTGCATATGTTGTAAGTAGACTTAGCAGGTATACCCACAATCCTAATAATGATCATTGGAATGCTTTGAGAAGATTGCTTAGATATTTGAGAGGTACCATGGATTTATGTTTACAATTCGGTAGAAACCCTGCTGTACTAGAGGGATATACTGATGCCAACTGGGTATCTGATAATGACGAAATTAATTCAACTAGTGGATATGTGTTTACATTAGCTGGTTGTGCTATATCGTGGAAATCTTCTAAACAATCTTGTACTGCCATGTCTACTATGGAATCTGAGTTTATTGCTCTTGAATTGGCAGGCCGTGAGGCCGATTGGCTCAGAAATCTATTGGCAGACATTCCACTGTGGGGGAAGCCAGCTCCTTCTATTGCTCTGCATTGTGACAACCAAGCAGCCATTGCAGTGGCTCGGAATAAAGCCTTCAATGGGAAGAGAAGGCATATTCGCATAAGACATAAGGTTGTCAAGGAGCTTCTGCAAACTGGAGTGATATCACTGGACTATGTGAAGTCCGAGAAAAATCTCGCGGATCCGTTAACAAAAGGCCTTTGTAGGAAAATGATCATGGACACATCGAGGGGGATGGGATTGAGACCCATTACGTGAATTGTGGTGATTGATCCCCACTTAGCTGTAAAAGGCAAGTTCCAGGGATACTAACAAAGTCATCAACAATTCAGGAGCACCATTTAGTTTCCCTCCCTATGGTGTGTATACGGTGCTTACTACTATTTGATTGAGGTTGAGCTTTAGCTCTTAATGAGTTCATATCCATTAAATTGGAGGTGTGAAGTAGTACACACTTGATGAACTCACCTACGTGAGATGTGGAAGTTTAGCCGCTTCCTTTGGAGATTGGTGGGTCTATCTCCTAAAAGCATCCATGAGAACCAGGCTGGACGTATGGCTAGTATAAGGCGTCAATCGCGGAGTACAAAACGAGTGTGAGATTACTATGTACCCAAGTGACAGATTTACAACTCCCTATCAAGTTCCAGACTTTGTTCACTAGATAGGATGTTTATCTTAAGCTTGATGTTACTAAGTGTTAATTCAAATCGCAAGATATTAACTCTTATACAGTGATCTCTTTTATTGCCCAAATTTCTTCTCTTTTTCTTGTTTGTTTGGAAAACTTTGATCCTTGTGGGGGATTGTTGGATTTTAAGTCTCAAAGTTAAGTTTTGTTGGGAACAAGTTGGTGTCCCACATTGGTAGGAAAGTGAGAATTGTTCTACTTTAAATAGTAGAGTTCTCCAAAGCTATTTGAACTAAGTGAGATAAGGGTGGACTTGGTGGTCCACACGCTTGTATGCCGCCACGCGCCGTCCGTCCGATCGGTCGGGCGGGCTCAGGAGTTTGGTCACTTTTTAAACAGTTTTAATTTTCTGTCTCGTTTTTGACGGGTTTATTTATTGCGCGTGTTTTCGAGGGCTTTGGAGCTTGGGACTGATTGTTGGGGTCTCAATGCTTGATTATGCAGTCTTCAACACTACAGTTTCCAAGGCTTGCTCTCTTGTTTTCCTCCCTTCTTCTATTTAAACCTTCTCTTCCTTTCTTGTTCAACATAGAAAAAATTCTCTCTGATTTTATTCATCTCTTCTCTGCTTCTCTTAAAAGTTTTGGGCAATTACTCGTTCACTCCAACTGGTTAATGGAGAATGCACAAAATTAACCAGACCGTGTAATCCTGGGGAGTGGCCGCCATTGGAGAGTTTGCATCTGTGCTCAGGCGAAATCACTTTCAGGACAGTGGGTTTACCACACCACGGTGTCCTTTTCTCTCGTTCATCTTTTTCAAGTAAGATCTTTCCTGCTGTGATTATTGCTAGTTTTACAACAACCCCATCGATCAAAGATTTATCAAATTGGCGATTTTGATCCCGAATTCGATCCACGACCTGCACTGATCGTCGACCCTGGAAACTATGTAAGAAAGTATGAAAATCGCTACAAAAACCTAAAATAGCGAAAACGCAACAATATGTTCAAAACAAAACAAGAAAACAACATAAAAACCCTAAAAAACACAACAATATACGCAAAATGTCAAACAAAACACATAAACCTTAAAAATAGCAAAACACATAAACCTTAAAAATAAACTAGTACAAAACAAAATTGAAAGAGAAAATGGTCAACAAAACTTACATTTAAGGAGAATTACAGATAAATGTTGAGTAAATTGAAAGAGAGAAGGTCAAAAGCTATGGAGAAGTCAAATCATCCGTCAATCGGTCGAATCGCTGCAACAGTCAAAAGCAAAGGACAACAGAGAGATGAGTTGTAGTAGTAGTAGAGAGAGAAAGTAGAGAGTGAAATTTGGAAAATGAAAAGACTTCATTTGAGAAACCCGCCACTTTGTATAATTAAATTGGGCCGTGCACATCAACGCCTCTACTCTCCTGGAATTGGGCCGCATAACATCAGCGCCTCTCTCCTAGAATTGGAAGTGGGTCTTGCTAGTTAAATGGGCTCGGACGCACAATGCAAGCTGCACCCGTGCTCGTAATCGTCTTTTTACAATAAACAAGGTGTCAACTTTCAACTTTTGTGCAGTATATATGAGGATTGGTATCACACTATCAGTAGTTGTAGTTGGAATCATAGTTACCTAAATCGGTCACCCCCCCTCGGATCCGCGTTCCGGGATCGTCGACCCCAATCGGAGATCGATAGCGCCCTAGGTCGGCAAGGATCACGACCTAGATCGCCAAATTTGATCGATCCGATTGTCACTTGGAAGTTGAGGGCTTTGTGGTTGATGGAAGTTGCGAAACCTAAGGTGGGTTTTCTCCGGCCACTGGCAGTTGAGTTTGAAGAAATCAAGAGAAAAGTCGAAAACCCTAGATCTAAGAATTGGATAACCGATTGACGGGTATTCGAGGTAGAGATTGAGGGCTTTTGGTCGAGAAGGTGCGGCGACTCCACCGGCAGGGATATCACCGACCATCACGGTTTACGTCACGGGTAGGGTGGAAAGTTGCGAGAGACATTTAGGGACTTGGCGCGGGGACTTAGGGTTAGGGTTTTGCTTTATAATATTTTATAAAGTACTTTTAAAAATAAGTAAAAAGCCCAATAAAAAGAGCCCATGGCCAAAGAAGACCCCACTTGTTGACTATAAATGTAGATTGTTAGTAATAAATACCATTATTTTAAAAGTAATAATTTGAAACTAATAAATAATTTAAAAATCATTCCTTTAATAAAATACCAACTTATAATTAGATGAAGTTTTTATTTATCGATCCAAAAAAAAATTATCGTAATTCGATCCCAAATCGCTCCTATCAACCTACCCCCACCGATCCGGGATTCTAAAATTTACCGATTTCGATCCCGATTTCGATCCTCGACCCCTACCGATCCCCGACCCCTGGTAACTATGGTTGGAATTCAAATCCAAAGGGCAATTTCATCAAATTCCAATACATGATGGGTTTTACCAACCTGAACCCACAGGGTGATCTTATTCTTTGATTTCATTCCATAATCCAGGCTGAATGCCACAGCAACTGGATGAAGGCATTCAATTTGTGAGTTTATGTACAAGCGAACATTAAAAAAAAAAAAATACATAAATGGCTATAAGAGGATACGAAAATATTGCAGGAAATCGACATTTAACAGAAACACTACAGTAAGATCTAAGAAGTGTCAGCCAGAGAAATGGGGCTTTTCCCACCAAGTGTCTGAATGATGGCTTCCAGCAGCTTGATATCTTTGTCCCTCTTGTCGATCTCTTCCTGTTTTGCCCGCAACTCTTGCATGTGTAATTCAAACACCTCTGCATCACCAACACAAAATACCACACACATCAGCCTCTGAAAAGATACGGTCGATACTACTGACATTCGATAGTAAAAGCATATCCATGATTGGCCTATCCATAAAATTTCACAGCAAAGTTGTAAACAATGTCATGTAGAATGGAGAAGGATATCTATGACATACTGCTTGTGTTCTCAAGCTCTTTTGTAATTTCCTGAGTACGCAATTCAGCAGCCTTTTGTGCTGTCTCCGCTTGTCTTTTCTCTGAACGAGCATGAGCAGCAGCGGTTATAGCGGCATCTAGCTCCCGTTCCAATGTTTCTACCCTTTGCTCAAGAACCTGGATAGAGAGGGATGACAGAGCATTCTGTTAAGTTTGGAGCACGTTGTACTCAGGAATCATGAAGTAATGAATGAGCAAAGGCATTCGAAAGTAGATGCATATAGCTGTAATTGGAAGTTCACTTTGCTAAAATGTTGAAGTTCACTTCCCACTCAGTAATTGGAAGAAACACTGCAACACTTGCAAGGAGGCATGCAAGATAGAGAGCCCACATTTGTGGGAGCCACATTGGATTGTTGTTAAAAATAACCATCACGGAATTTTAATTTTTTTCGACTGACATTTGTTCTTTGGGTGGGTGGGGGGGATGATCTCTGAGGTTTCTTCCTCTTTACGAGAGGCTACTGTCATTTGAAGACTTTTAACTGCACCAGTTAGCTTACAACTCACATCGCTTCTTTTGAATAAACAAAACGTCACCCTCCAATTTCACACAACTTGCAGAAACTTTGAAGCTGAGCCAGTGTATATACATGAAGAAGGAAAAGAAAGCAACACGGACAAAGAAATAACCATCTTAAAACTGAGCAAGATACACCACTAGCTTACGACAATAATTAGAAAGTTCCATTAGCCATCACATTCACATATCACTTCTTCAATGAGGGCATTCAGGAGTAGCAGTTTTGCACCTCAATCAAATGGGTATAAATATAACTGATCAGAGCTCTTTTGTTACTTCGCTCACCTTTTTCTTTTACTCCATGAACGTTAGTACATGTCTATAATGATCCAGAAACTTGTGTAGAAGTGGGGGAAAGTGTTTTTCATTAAAAAAGAAAATCAATGCATGAGGTAAAGGCAACCAGGCATCCTGCATCAATATGCAATTATTTACCAAGCATGTGTTTGTCTATTTTACCTCCATATATGTATGAAAAAAGAACCCTCCCCCCCCCCCCCCAACACACAAAAAAAACCCTAGGTGGCACTCTAAGTTAGTCGTTCCATTTGTCAAATTGCACAGAGTGATGAACTCAATGGACATTGGTAAACATTAGAATCCAATGGAACCGGAAAGCAGGAATAAATGTGATGCAAACCCGGCTTTAATCCACCTAATTCATGAGTTTCAGAAAGACGCTAATGACTATTTTCCAAGGTGGACATTTTCATGCAATTTGCCAAATTGATCTGGCTATTGCCTAATCCTGATGCACTTGAACACTGTTAAAAGTCAGAATTCTAATTTGACAACTTCTCCATATTTCACTTGGCCAAAATGATTATTCAAGCAATGCAAACTAATCCCATCTCCCTCTCTACCTTCTGCAGACAAGATCAAGGGAAATTGACTTCGGCTTCATATAACATGAATGCTGGTATAGAGACTAAAAGCATTCAAATCACAGCGAACAGAAGAGATTGCAATTATGAATTATCTTAGCAATATATGCAACCAGCTACCAAAACACAGCAATGACCACCTTCAAAACTGGACAAGTAATGCAATTTGGTTCGACTATGATCTAACCCTAATATATTCATTCATATCAACTACCAGACAAATCAGAATTCAGGCAAAGCAAACTAATATTGTAGTCTGTGTACCCTTTCTACAATATGATCATGGAAAAAATCAGCCAGAATTCGATCTCCCATGACCAGAAGACTAGAACAAAACAGCATTCAGATCTCGATAGGCATAAGAGATTACAATCACCCAATTAAGACATCTGCCCATCTATCAAAACATGTCAATGTCGATTTTGATGTTGAATCAAACTTAACATATAGGAACAACAGCGTAGGATCTTACACGAATTGGAAAACTCTTCAACATCCGAACACACTCCCTTTCCTACAATTATAATCATCCAATAAAATGCAAATACCTGAAAGGTTATAGATACCTTGATAATCCAAAGTGCTACACCCAGTTGTCGAAACCACGAAAATCAGAAGAATCGGCGAGATATGCATTCGATTCGATTGAAAAGGAAGTGGAGCTAACCTTGATGGTGCGGGATTGTTCGGAGATGAGGGAGGCTTTAGAGTAGGTTTCCTCGTCAACGAAGACAGCCTTCTTCAAGAGAAGCTTTTGCAGAGACTCCAGATTTCCAGACATCTCTGTCAAATTGGCGATGGCTGCATTCCATCTTTCGTTCCCCTTTCCTGTTGCCTCCTCCTCCATCGCCATCTCTATCGATGAAGATCAACGATATGCTTCCACACTTACACCTATCAGTCAATCGGCAATTGACTCCCGCCTATATATCCATCTTCGCAGATTTACCGGCAACGGTGAGTTGAGTTTGGCGAATTGGATCGGGTAGTAATGGGATTAGGTAGAATATGTGGATTCGAGAGTTAAAATTTTTCTTTTGTTTTCTATTTGCAGCCATGAATTTGATTTATATTAATTTAAAAAAAATTAATGGTCTTACTTAAAAATATAACTAATTTAGCTATAGGGATAAAAGATGAGATGGACGAGAAGTGAGAAAAAATATAATAAAATATTCATTTTTGGGTTAAAAAAGACTCGGATAAGTGTTCTATTTATTTTGGGTTACATTTATTTGATTTTGAGGGCTCTAAATTATGATGTAAGGTTTAGTTTTGAAGGTTTCTTGGACAAAGTTCAAGCGGTTTCCCAAGCCCCCTCCTTTTTTTTTTTGGAGATGGATTCTTGTGTTAAAGTTGTGCTCTCCAATTCTAATGAGAAACTAGCTGACAGTTTTTGCGAATCTGTATGTTGATAAGGATGTTTCGCTAGATCCCAGTTCCCTTTTTTTTTTTTTTTATGGATGGCTGACATGGTGTTTCTGATCTCGCAGGGCTATAATGGATTCAATTGATGCACATGACAACTCTTCGAATTTATTGGTAGAAGATCATACCTTGAGTGTCTTAATGATTCATCTCATTCTGATGAAGGAGAAGCACGACTCTTATATAGCATATGTTCATGATGAGCATCCCTCTATTAACTATGAACATGGTAGTGGTGCTTGCAGAAATGACTCTTCGAGGACATCAAAACTCAAATTAGAAGAAAGAGGAGGGAGAAAGTTTTGGTGAACGATGCGACGATTAGTTAAAGAAGCAATTCGAAGGGTTACATCAATGGACAAATTCACCAAGAATGAATTTACTATAGAAGATAAAGAAATCAATGATCAGAAACGCAAGTCTAGTGATGATGAAATTGAAGGGACAAGTCAGACACTAAAAGTTTAGATTAGATCAATGTAGAGATATCGCAACGAGTTGTGATAACTAGTAGTGATATAGGTACAATGATTGTCCAAATTAAACTTATGGAGCACTGAAAGAGAAATGTGCAGAGCAACGAAGACATAATCAACAATCCATTTTTGAATTGCGCTGCCATACTTTTGGGTTAAGCTAATACTATTCGATTAACTCTATGATTTTTTTTTTGTTTTAGTTTAGGAGATTATTGTTTTGCCTATTTTTTGTTAATTGCTTTATTGTTGTTTACATGTTTTTACAGTTATCTGCTATATATTGCGAACTTTTCTGTCTTTCATATCTTTGAACAATTGAAAAGAAATTAGATTTGGGTATATGTACAGTGCACTCACATCGAATTTATATGTCATGGCTTTTGACGAGGGTTTTTATGCCTAACTAATGTTTAACTAAAATTTATTTTCGAATCAAAGGTTAAGACCGTGTGATTATGGAGATATAAATATAATTAAACGAGAGTCACTTGAAATTTTGATTGATATTGATATTTGTATTGGTTGGTTTCCCTGTGATGCTTTCATAGTATTAGTGAAACATATCGTCTGAAAGTTTGGTAAATTTTGTGTATTATTTAATAGAAAAACTTATAGTGGTTGTCAACTATGACAATCACCACAATGAAAATAATGTTTATTTATACATATATCAACTTTTATCTTCGTCATTCATTTTTAGGGGTAGGTGTGAAAAACGAAACCGAAAACCAAATCGCAAAATCGTAAAAACCGAACCGATGCTTTCTGTTACCCTCAATTTGGATCCTTGTTGATATTTCTCCAGGTTGCAATGAATGTTAATGACATTGTTACTTCTGGAGCAAAACCTCTGTTTTTCCTTTAAAAACATGCATGTTGCTTACCTATGTTGCTCGGACACCGGATGACTAATATTGACACGAATAAGAAACTTTTATTACCTATGTTGCTTGGACTCTATGTTAAAGAAACTTTCAAGATTTTCAATGTAATTTGAAATGCCTTTGTGTCGTATTCTTATCTAAATGTTGAGGATCGGACATATGGGTACTGTAGGAAAAATGAAGAGTCGGAGTAACATAGTTGCATACTAGTTACTAATATTCTCATAAATGTATACAACTATCTGACAAGATTATGAGTATAATTTGTTTTTTCCTTGGGTTCAAGTGCGACGAGCAGGGTTAGCTCTTTTACCCTCTGTTTGTATTAAGGTTATGTGAGGGGAGAGGAGGGGAAGGAGAGGAAAATATATTAATTAACCCCCTTTCATCTTGTTTGACAAAAATAATAGGAGGGGAGGGAAGGGGAACCATTAACCCCCATTCCCTGCCATTAACCTCATTTAACTCTCAATATGAGCGTTAATGAAGGGGAGATGAACTCATTATATTTAAAAAAAAAGAAAATAACTTTATTAATATAACAACTACTTCATTTTTCTTCCCTCCCTCCCTCCCCCTCCTTCCCTCCCTTTTTTAATCCAAATACAACAATTAACCCCTCTTAACTTTCATTCCCCTCCACTTATAATCCAAACAATATAGAAATAAGTCCCCTTCTTTTCCCTCCCCTGCCTTCCCCTCTAATACTCTCTTCTCCCCTTTTAATAAGCAAACAGACTGTTAATGGTTTTGAAAAAAAAATAAAAAATAAAAGGGTGCATGGTGTACTGAACACAATGCAAAGTATAAAATCAACAAAATATAATCTGCTAGTGTTAGGATATCATGCTATGTGGAAGATTTCTTGCTGTTTATTCCATTATGATCTGCAAACTTTTTCCTATCTCAAACTGTTTGAGGCATCATTATGAACATATTTATTTACGTTGTCTCGTTATTCCAGGTGAGATCTTACAACATCAGCCCCAGTCAAATCTATTTTTCTGATAAATTCAGACACTATCTAAAAAATTCCAGAAAAAAACCTTAGATTTGAAGAATCTATTGAAAACACCAAATCTTAAATATTCCAGATCTGATCACATGAGACAAGATAAACACACCTAATATGCCCCCTTTGTTGTGTTATTCTGTGAAGACAAAATATATGCTGACAAAGATGATAATGTGTAGGGTTTGTAGCTCTTTGAAGGACCAAATCCCTGGTGGAGGAGTCACCCCTAGAGTCTACTGTCATATATGTAAAGCAGGTATATGCTTTTAGTTATTTTGCTCCTCCATTATTTTAGCCTAGGCTATACAAGTCAAAGGTCGGTCCGAAACGTATGGTTTATATCTTAAACTGCTTGCAAAGGTGTACTTGATTTTATCTGCAAGGGAGGAGTTTAAGGGATAGCCCACGTACATAGAGTGTTCCCTAAGGGTCTTGGTGCAATGATCCATACAAATTCTTGGCCCGTTCTTCCGGTTTTTAAATGGATTCAAGAGGTAACCCGCGTCTTTGATTTCTACTTATTTGGAAGGTTTTACAGTTAGACCTGGCAGAACTGACCCGATTAGTCCTGAAAATGACAATACTAAGTAAACCGATGACCTAAATTTGTCTTTCACCAAAGTTCGTTTTGTTTAAAGATAATCTTATTTGAAATAAAAATAAAGCGACCTGGAATCTACCCGACCCAAACTTGACTCAACTTGAGTTGACCGAGCTCAAATGGGTCCAACCCAAACCTGACCCGGAAGACCCGATTGCCAGATCTGACTCATTTACGACATATTTCGATAGGCGGGAAGGATAGACAATGCAAATGGGAAGACCCCAGTTTATCGAATAGGCGAAGTGATGAGAGGTGAAGGGATAAGCTACCAATAATGAATGAGATACAACTTACATAAATGGGAGAACTTGATCACATGAAATAATGTGGGGTGGGCTGTTTTGAGCTTTCCCCATCATGTACCCACACACCCACCCACATAGCTCAACTGGTGGACCTAGACTAGTAATGTACCCTTTCAATTTTAATACTCTTGTCCTCCTTTTGCCTAAAACTGTGGCATCCTGCATTTTCACTGTATCTGTCTTGGATATGAACAACTCCTCCTCCATGGCCCATTGTCGAGCTCGACGTTACTCGCATATTGGTACATCTATCTAACATGGACACATTTACGGATGTCAATCTCGGCTTCTTTTTCAAGAAATTGCAGGTGTTAATGTAATCAGAAGCTTTGAGCGTTGTAGTGTTGTACTAGTATAAGGAAATAGAGGGTTGGGGATGAGAATAGAAGGATTGAAACTACAATTTCCATGTTTATTTTATGGTAATTCAAAAAAAAAAGAGGGTAATGAGAATGAGAATAGAAGGGTCTATAATTCCCACCAATCTATTACTAGGGGAGGAGTGGTAATTCATATTAGGAATTCATAAGTCATGTTAAATATCAATATTATCCTCATACTTAATATTACCAATATTATCCTATTCTGTTTAAATTAATGAAGGGTATTCCAATAAATATGCATTTATTCTCAATCTTATCCCCACTTAGACACATTAAGAGAAACTTGGGAGTTCATTAACACATTCTCATTCTCATTCTCATTGTGAATTTTCATTATCATCCCCATTATAAATTCTGATTACATACCAAAGGGACCCTTATATCGTTTGATTCCAATGAACCACCAAAAAACAAAGCATCAGTTATGTTTGTGAGAATAAAAGACAGCCCAAAAACAGGGTCAATCATATTCATAGGATACCTGCAAGTTTTGTGAAATGGAGCATCATTTAATGCCATACAGTAGCATTTAATTTATATGGAGATCTTTTTAGTTCTACCGTTATCCTGTTGAGGCATACTGCATACATAAATGCAGCTCAATGTCATGTGAAGAAGCACCCCAGCACACAGAATAAACAAACAAACAAGCCTGGGAAAAACAACTTAGAAATCATTTATGGAACTTGAAGCAAAGTTTTTGAATTGAACTTGTGTGCTGTAAAAATAAACAGAGAAAGTTTAGCTGTTTGGGGTATGGATAATTTGGGCGGCTGCCCTTTTGCCTTTTGCTTTGTTATTATCTGTATTGGGTTTTTGGGGTTGGTAGTGAATATAACAGCCGAACATGCCAGCAAATCATCCTCAAGTATTGAGTATGATCGCTAGCTGCCTGCCTGCTTTTTTGGAATTGTGGGGCTTCACGTACTTATCAACTTATCATCTTTGTTCTACCCAATTTGGAATATGGCTCAATCCCTATCATTAACCAAGAAAACCTTGTAATGAGTAATTTATTGATGATCGGTGTTGATTGGTGGTAATTGAGTTGTATTGATTAAAGTTAAATGCATAATTGGAAAGTAGAGCTAGCAAAATTTATCGATTTGGATATTCATTGTCTGACCTCGAAAAATTAATTTCAACATTGGTCGATTTGTCTGAAAATTGGGATATATATTTCTCTTACTTTTATTAGGAAAATTGGAAAAAAATAATCCATACATCGAGATATTGGAAAAAAAATAATCCAAACTTACAATTTTGTTATAGATGAGTTAAATTTTAATCTTTATTATTTTTAACATTCACCATCTATTTAAGTTCGCCCGAAATATGACGTGGTGATGATAATATGATGCCTAGAACTTTTGTAGTTCAAAAAAAGTTAAAAATAAGTTCTGCATGTAATATCACAGCCACTACGTCACTTTTCGAAGGAGTTTAATAAGGTGGTCGATAAAATAATAGGGTTTAAAGTTCAGTTCGTCCATAACAAAGTTGTAAGTATAGATTATTTTTTTCAATACCCCTAGATTATGAATTATTTTTTAAATTCCAATTTCCCTTTCTATTATTCGAACCGGTTTTGGCCCAATTTTAGCATATTCTGAATTGTCTAACCGGATCCAACAAAAAAAAAATCTACCCGTTATCATCAATTTCTTGGCTGAATTTACAAATAATGACTTATAGGTGCCTTCTATTTTATAGAAACTATTTTTTGGGGACAATGTTTTTAGAAATGATTTTCAAGTACCTTCTATTGTTTGTAAACTATTTTTGAGTGATAAATTTTTTTGGAAACTATTTTTAGGTGATTTTTTCTTTGCAACTTATTCCAAAATTTATAAAGACGGACCTTAAGCAGGGATCTTCTTGTAATAATCTGAATTTTTGAGGGTTTTATGCAAACAAATTCAAATTAAAACTCTTAACTCAATATAATAACTTTAATGGTACTAATTATCACACACTACTTAGCGCAGGCAAAAATCCGGGTTTGGGTAAATTCAAGTCGAACAAATTCGGTCAATGTCAAAAAGCGGACGAGAAATTCATGTCCGGACCCGATTTTATTTCGGGTCGGACAATTCGAACAAAGCTAAAATCGGGTCTGGACAATAGAAAAAAGAAAAATTTTATTTCCGAATATTTGGTCAATTTGGTAAATATTAAAATTCGAATGAAAAATCTATGTCTAGACTCGATTTTTCCGGGTCTGACAATTCGGGTAATCCGGGTTGGACAAAATTTTGCCAACTCAATATAATAACTTATGCCTTAAATATTATATTTTCTGTGGTTATAAGTCCACCATGCTTAGCAAAATTAATTAAACCAATGAAAAAGAGATCTAAGCTAATTCTTTAAAACAAGGTAAAACAAATATTAATGGAGGCGGAAATATAAATCAACAAGCTTTTATCAAGATTGGGATATTTTTGCAGTTTTAGATAGTCTTGGAGATCTTGTAATAAATCTAAAATACTCCCTCCATTTCAAATTAATTGTCACTTTGACTAAATTTTTACTGTTAATTACTCACATGTTATAATGAGTTACAATATAAAATTACTTTCATTATAATTGTTATGAAAATATCTTCCTAATGACGGTAATTTCATATTAAAACTCATTATAATGTGTGAGTAATTAACGGTCAAAATTTAGTCAAAGTGACAATTAATTTGAAACGGAGGTAGTATAATTTATCAGTAGAAAATAGATACTATGAAACATAGGATACCTAGAAATCATTTTTGTAATATGCTCCCTAAAAATAGATATTGCAAAACCTAAGGTACTTTTCAGAAATTTAGCGCTGACTGATTCAATATTAATTGATCTAAATTTTTACTATCACTGTTTGAAAGCGTGACTAATCATGGGCAGGTACTGATGATTGCTACTCGTTAGTGTTGATAAATGCTGAAGTCATATTTAAAACCAACTCGATTATTGTAATGGATTATGAATAATCAGTTTAGACTTGAGCAGCTAGATATGATGGCAAAAATTTGGGTTTGGGTAAATTCAGGTTGGACAAATTCGGATAAATGTCAAAATTTTGATGAGAATTTTATGCCTGGACCTAATTTTATTTCGGATCGGATAAATCGGACGAAGCTAAATTCATTTTAAAATTGGGTTCGGACAACAGAAAAAAGAGATTTTATGTCCTAATATTTGGTCAGTATCAAAACTTGGACAAAAAATTTATGTCCATATCCGATTTTTTTCGAGTTGGACAATTCAGATATTCAAGATCGCACAAAATTTGGCCAGCTCCAGACTTAGAGACAACCCAGCCCCATCCCCATTGCCAGAGGAGGGAGTTCAAAGTTCTAACTAACCAATTATCAGTTAATTATGGATTTGGTTACATATAAATTAGCGGTTACCCAAAAAATGATAAGATTGAACTGGAGAGTGGGTCCAAAAGGGACAATAATGTCTTGGAAATAAGCTGCTGAGACCCATGTGCAGGCTTACCTGTTATGAAGCTAATATGCAAAATCTTCCCTATCACTGCTTCACACATGGAATTGCCAAGACATTACAATACAAAATTCACTACTTGTCAGAGTTTTCACCCCCTCTTTTTATTTTATAAATGTCTTGGGGACCCTCCAAAGATTCAGACCCTTTTCTTTCTCCTTTACAATTCACTTCTGCTTTCACCACCCCCACCTTCATTCATGTGCACTCCCCTCTCATTCCCCCCATAAACACCTTCAAAACTCTCTCTCTCTCTGTCTCTGAAAGTAACATCTTTGGATAGAAGATGAAGAAGCAAAAAAATGTTGGGTACTTGTTTTTGGTCATTTTGGTACTTGGGTTGTCTTCATTTCCACATAATGCAGTAGTACTGTGTCAAGCAGCTTCAGATAATGATGATGATGTTTCAGTCATGCTAGCTCTAAAGAAGAGCTTGAACCCACCAGAGGGTCTTGGATGGTCCGACCCGGATCCATGTAAATGGAACCATGTTGGTTGTTCTGAGGATAAACGGGTGACCCGGATCCAAATAGGTCACCAGGACTTACAAGGTACTCTTCCTCCTAACCTCTCCTCTCTTTCTCAGCTGGAAAGATTGGAGCTTCAATGGAATAGAATCTCTGGGCCTCTTCCTAGTTTAACTGGGTTGAGCTCCTTGCAGGTTTTGATGCTTAGTAATAATCAGTTTACTTCAATCCCTAGTGATTTCTTTCAAGGGATGTCTTCCCTTCAATCTGTTGATATTGATAATAACCCTTTTCAGGGTTGGGAAATCCCTGTGTCATTGAAATCTGCTTCTACCCTTCAGAATTTCTCTGCCAGTTCTGCTAATGTAACTGGGAAAATACCTGAGTTTTTCGGGTCGGATGCTTTCCCGGGTATGGTTAACCTGCATTTGGCATTCAATAGTTTGGAAGGTGAGCTGCCTAGGAGCTTTGATGGGTTCCAACTTCAGTCATTGTGGGTTAATGGGCAGAAAAGTGAGGGTAAGCTTGGTGGGAGGATTGATGTGATTCAGAACATGACTTCTTTGCAGGAGATTTGGTTGCATCAGAATGCATTTTCTGGGGAGTTGCCTGATTTCTCTGGGTTGAAATATCTTCACACATTGAGCTTGAGAGATAATCTGTTCACCGGGGTCGTGCCACCGTCTTTGATGAGCTTGAAGTCATTGGCTGTTGTCAATTTGACAAACAATCTGCTGCAAGGGCCCATGCCCGTGTTTGGGAGCAATGTTGCTGTTGATATGACCAAGGATACCAACAGTTTTTGCTTGCCTACACCGGGCGAGTGCAGCCCACAAGTGAATACCTTACTTTCGGTTGCGAAATCCATGGAGTATCCAGCTAGGTTGGCTCAGAATTGGAAGGGAAACAGTCCCTGCAATGATTGGCTTGGTATCACTTGCACCAATGGGAATATTACTACTGTCAATTTGGAGAAAATGGGTCTTAATGGAACCATTTCTCCTGAGTTTTCGTCGCTTCGTTCGCTCCAGAGGCTGGTGCTTTCAAGCAACCATCTCTCGGGTACGATTCCTCAGGAGCTTACCACTCTGCCGTCCCTCACTGAGTTAGATGTTTCCAACAACCAACTGTATGGGAAAGTTCCCAACTTTAGGAAGAACTTGATTTTGAACACAAAGGGTAACCCTGATATTGGTAAGGACGAGAGTGAGTTGGGACATGCGAAGGGCACTTCGTCTGCAAGGGGCGCTGAGGGAGATAGTGATGGTCATAAGAAGGGTAAGCTTAGTATTGGTGCCATTGTTGCTATATGTGTGGTTGGAGTTGTTCTCTTGTTGCTTGCACTTGGTGCCCTGGGAGTGTTTCTCTACAAGAAGAAGCAAAGCGGGTTCAGTAGGGTGCAAAGCCCGAATGCCATGGTTGTCCATCCCTGCCATTCTGGCTCTGACAGCGACAATGTCAAGATCACTGTCGCAGGATCGAGTGTCAGTGTTAGCGGAGTCAGTGAGACCCATACAGTCCCGAGGAGTGAAACGGGCGAAATCCAAATGGGGGATGCTGGAAACATGGTCATATCCATCCAAGTCCTCAAAACCGTGACAAACAACTTCAGCGAGGACAACATCTTGGGACGAGGAGGCTTTGGGACGGTGTACAAAGGGGAGCTACATGACGGGACCAAGATTGCAGTGAAGAGGATGGAATCCGGGGTGATTGCAGGGAAAGGGCTGACTGAGTTCAAGTCCGAAATTGCAGTCTTGACAAAGGTTCGACATAGGCATTTGGTTGCCCTTCTTGGGTACTGTTTGGATGGGAACGAGAAGCTGCTGGTTTACGAGTACATGCCTCAGGGGACCTTGAGCAGGCATATATTCAACTGGGTCGACGAAGGGTTGAAGCCTCTCGAATGGAAGAGGAGGTTGAGTATTGCCTTGGATGTAGCAAGGGGTGTTGAGTATCTCCATGGCTTGGCTCACCAAAGCTTTATACACAGGGACCTAAAACCCTCAAACATCCTCTTGGGGGATGATATGAGGGCAAAGGTGGCCGATTTTGGTCTGGTGCGGTTGGCTCCTGAAGGGAAGGCCTCCATTGAAACTAGGATTGCAGGAACCTTTGGTTACTTGGCTCCGGAATATGCAGGTATCCTTTCTTTTTCTAGCTTTCTACTTCATGTTCTTCAAATTTCATCTAGAGAACATCCTAGTTAATCACTAGTGACAAATATTGTTTGTAGCTCATTCTAACATTGTTGCTGACAGTATAGTCTGTTGAGGTATATACTCTTTTCCTGAATTACTTGTGATTGCAACAGTGACTGGCCGAGTGACTACAAAAGTCGACGTGTTCAGCTTCGGGGTGATCCTTATGGAGCTGATAACCGGAAGAAAAGCCCTGGACGAGACCCAACCAGAGGAGAGCATGCACCTGGTGACATGGTTCAAGAGGATGCACATCAACAAGGACAGCTTCAGAAAGGCCATCGACCCCGCCATTGACCTTGAGGAGGACACCCTTGCCAGCATCAGCACCGTTGCTGAGCTGGCAGGACACTGCTGCGCGAGGGAGCCCTACCAGAGGCCAGACATGGGCCACGCTGTCAATGTCCTGTCTTCCCTGGTCGAGCTCTGGAAGCCAACCGAGATCAACTTTGACGACTGTTATGGCATTGATCTTGAGATGTCTTTGCCTCAGGCTCTCAAGAAGTGGAAGGATTCCGAGGGTACGAGTCACAACATGGATTCTTCCTCGTCGTCTGCGTATGTTCCAAGCCTAGACAACACCCAAACTAGCATGGTTGCTCGCCCATTTGGGTTTGCAGACTCCTTCACTTCAGCAGATGGGAGATGAGGAGCTCAATGACAGTTGCTATTGGGGTTGTTTTTGGTGGGTTTTCTTTCGGTTTCTTAGATGTATATCTGGTAGTGTGATACTCTTTCTTCCTCCTGCTTTTCCTTCTGATGAAAGTCGATTTCTCTTCGCGCGCATTCAGTATGTTCCTAACTACTGTTACTTCAAGTCTTCAACCCACCCCCTTTTTTTCTAGGGATCCAAAAATTCTTTGGGGGGTATGTGAGAAATTGTATGTTTGGTTGAGATCATGTTGATTTCTGACCAATGCTTCCTTCATTTGGGTTCTGTTTTAGGGTTTGTTGTATTGCCTGTATTCATTATTGCTAAAGATCCTTCATTGTGCTTGAGTTTTGTATTGCCTAGCCAGCCTACAGCATCTCAAGTATCAAAGCTAACTGTTAATGTATTCAAGAGTTTGGCCACATAATATATCAGTGTGAAATTCATATTCATTGTTTTGTGTTTTTGACTCATGGTCACTTGTTGAGTAGGGTAAATGTGTTTGAATAGTATCCCTGTTCTTTGGATTGGTTCAACTATCCAATCCAATCCAAACATATTTAAACTTATCCAAACCTTACACAATTCCCAAAAAAGCATCATATCTAAAAACACAACTCCCCAGAAAAGCATTAAACCCTAATTGTAATAATCAATCTCATTTGAAGATGAAATGAAACAAACAGAAGAACAGCATGTGAACTTTTGAATTCAATACCTGAGATACTAGGACAACAGAAAGGTGACAAATGATGGAAGAAATATTGAAGCAGTGAATTCTGTTGCAGTAAATATAACGTCAACGTGGTTTCTTCTTGAACATGAACCCCTACTCTTGACCTAATCTGACCTGTTGAAATGACAAGTTGACAACAACAGTTTTTGAGTGCGGTGGGTGCCGAACTAACCCAATAGATATGGGCCAAGCCATTATGAATGTAGGTTGGAGTAGCTGTCGTCTTTAGAAATTATACAGTCAAATTTTAAAATTTTTGACCACAAATTTATCATTATATATAATGAGTTGTTATATAAAATTATCACCATTAGATTCGTAACGAAAAATACTATCATAAAAGTATAATATTACAATTGTTAATAACATATTATGTAAGAAATTATCAATTAAAGAATAACATTGGAGACCGTGAAAGTAAAAAATATGACAATCAATATGGAACAGAGGGAGTAATTTGTAGGGGTGGAAATGGTGCGGTGCGGTTTCGGTGCACCGGACGAAACGGTGCGCTAAAACCTTAAACCGGAACCGGAACCGAATCACCCGGTTTTTAAAAACCGGTGCACCGGCTTTAACGGTGTGGTTTCACCGGTGAACCGGAACCGCATTAATTTCTATCAACATCAAAAAATGTCTATTCAATCATAAAAAAAAAGGCTCGGTGCCGGTTCTTAGTTCTTACTATCTTAGCCCATAAGCCCAATGTCCTAATGTTATTTATTTTTTTTAACAAGTAATTTTACACTATTTTTGTATTAATTTTTGGGTAGAATTTTTTTTTTAACAAAAATTTATATATATATTTGTTTATATTAATGGTTCGGTGTCGGTTCCCCGTTGGTGTGAATATCCCAAACCGGAACCGCCCTGTTTAGCATCCGGTTTTTCCGGTGCGGTGCACCAAAATTTTAAGCCGATTCGGTGTTGCCAGTTTTCGGTTTTTTTTATCCAGTTTCCGGTTCGGTGTGCCGGTTCCGGATTTTTCTTACACCCCTAGTAATTTGTAAGGGTGGGTGGGGGTGAGCCGGTGAGGTGTTTGGTTTCAAAAACATTACAAGGTCATCCGCAATGGTGCGTTTAAATTCGACTCACTGTTGACATAACATGAGATGAGAATGAAATGAAGTTGTGTAGAACATTTCAGTGGTGAGAATGAGACTCGTCTCGCAAAAATCTCATCGTCAGTCTTGCGAGACGAGTTTGAAAGCGAGTTTAACACACTAATATTTTAATCATATTTTTTTCTCTACCCTCATCCACATCATTTTTAATCAATATAATCAAATTTTTTTAATTATATTATTTAGTAGGACCCACATACTTTTTTAATTAGTATGAGTTAAACCAATGCTCAACATTGGAAAGCTAGTTAAATAAAGGGATAAATTTTGACTCTCTTAGTAAAGGTCCACAGATTCCACATCATCCAATTAGCCAAACTCAAACTCACTGTTGCGGGTGCTCTAAGCTAATGTCATAAATTTTCCGTAAGAATTTGGAATGTCCCAAAATGTTCTACAAACATCTGGAATATTTCGTACTTTTCATGAAAACTTTAGAATTCTCTAGACTTCTGTAGAATTTTCTAGAGTTATCTTAATTTCTCTAGAGTAGTCATGAATGTCTGAGAATATTCTAGATTATATTAAAGTATTCTACACTTGTATAGCATCTTGGATACTTGTATGGAAAGATCTAGATAGACATGATCAACCATTTGATCAAATCAATCTTCACCGTCCATTGAGCAGGTGGAAATGTATAAATACGCTCTTGGGGTCTCATTTGTATCTATCCATCATTTGGAAGCAAAATTCAAAACATTCTCCCAAACACATTCTTGTCTCTCTACTATGTCTTTAAACCTTTTAATCTCTTATAGTGTAACGCCCTAACCTAGGGTGGTCAAGCACGTCACTGACGTGGGGTCCTACTCGGGCACCCACAATGCTACTTAAGCTCCAAAACCACACTTGTCTTCTTAATAACATAGGACATCGAAAGCTTTTTTACAAAACCAAACTCAAACTATGGTCGAAATCATATCCTGGTGGATTGGGTAGTGCCCACTCAAGGTGTCTACCAGACAGTCTGACACAAAGACATTATTACTATGCTCATAGTCTTATAACGACAAATAAGTAATAGCCCAAAGAAAAACGCAAATCTCATTCCCCAGACTTAATTTAATTACACCGTTAATAAAAATAAACTCAAAATGTTCTTGTAAACACAAATTTCGGATCTAAAATAAATAGAGACAAGAAATCAGTGCACAAATATAATTGTATTAATTTCAAAGAATTTTGGGTACAATCTCTGTATTAAATACAATAAAGTAGTCCTCTGATTCGATCTCCTGAAATTTGGGCAAGCCGAGGGCGCGGACGCTTGATCTCGATCTCAACGCAGGTTTAGCTGAAGAATTCTTGCAGTAGTTCTTGAACTGAAAGTCTTGAGCGTAGATCCTTGCTTGGTAGCTGAAGGTCTTGAACAGTAGTTCTTCAGGTTCTTGGATGCGAGGGCTTGAGTGCTTTGTCTCGATCGACGAACCAAACGAAGAAGATGACTGCAGTCTTTGATGTGAAGAATAGAAGCTGTCGAACTAGCAGACGTTGGTCCTTGGTGCTTGGTAGCTGGAGGTCGCTTGTAGTTCGATCTTCTGAAGGCTTTGCAGGTCTTGGTGAAGAACTCTGAAGCAGTTCTTGATCTTGACGCGGTAGAGGCTTGGAGACTCGATCTTGAGCTTTTGCAGACTTTGATCCTTGGCGCTTGGTAGCTGGAGAATGCTGGCAGTTCGATCTTCTGGAGCCTCTGGAGTGCAGAATGCCGAATGCCGTCGGGGTAGCCTGCCTTGTGTGTTGAAAGTGAGGAAGAAGACCCCTATTTATAGGCTCTGGAGGCCTAGTGTTGCCTAGGATTTGAGTCGGCTTTGGGCTTGGGCCCAAATTAATAATTATTCCTTTAATTTTTAAATAAAGAAATAATTATGATTTTCTGCATCATAATTGACACGTGTCACGATGGTATTGGCCAGGGTACATTTCCATTTAAAATTTAATTAAATGGACCGTCGTAATTAATTTCACACGTGGCGGACAATAATTAACCAAATAAATTTAATTTATTTTCCACGTGTAATTTTCTGATTTGCCGACAATTTTTTACCTCCTACAGATGCCCCCTTCGAGAGTCAACCGCGGACACGAACTTAAAGTGTTTAAAGCGGTTGGGTCTCGAATATTTAAGGACAATAATTTTGTTTATTACAACTTTTCAGTTTGGATAAAATTTCATCAGAAATTTAATCAAATAAAATTTTCGGCAGTTGGAGTTGGAGTTGGAGTAGGAGATGGAGATAGAGTTGGAGTTTGAGTTTGAGTTGGAGATGGTGATGGAGTTGGAGTTGGAGTTGGAGTTAGAGTTGGAGATTTGACTGAGAATTCTAGTAGTATCTTGAAACTTGGCCAATCAGATATTATATAAACGCACCATCCTCGCCTCTTCCATTCATCTGTTGTTCCTCGTCTTCTCCCTGAATATGCAAACTCACAGGTTTTACAGTATCTTCTTTTTCTTTCTTTCTTTCTTTCTTCTTTTTTTTTTAGTTTTTTTCATATAATTTGACATTTTCTTTTTCTTGTTCAATTTTTTTTGCCATCTTTTCGGTACAGGGAGCTAAGATTAATTGTCATCGTGTGCTTGAAGTTGTCCTTCGTTACCGTCAGAGTCTTGCTTACTCCTCAACATGCTGACGTAGAATAGTCCTAGACTATTCTCTTCAGGACTGTCTCGGTCGACAGTGTCACCATCTCGCTTCCGTGGGCTACTCCTCAGCGCACTGACGTAGAGTAGTCATAAACTACTCTCTTCACGACTGTCTAGGTCGACAGTGTCGCCATCTATGCTTTTTATGGACTACTCCTCAGCGTACTGACATAGAGTAGTCCTATACTACTCTCTTCAGGACTGTCTGCGTCGAAAGTATCGCCATCTCTGCTTTCGTGGACTACTCCTCAACGTACTGACGTAGAGTAGTCCTAGACTACTCTCTTCAGGACTGTCTGTGTTGACAATGTTATCGCCTTGGCTTCAAGTGGAATACTCCCTAACTTACTGGCGTAGAGTTGTCTTAAACAACTCTCTCAAAAACGACAGTACAGTCTGGGTCGACGGAGTCATGGCTTAATAGCAGGTGGACTACTCCTCAGTGACGTTCTGATATATTAAACATCTTGAAGTGTCTCTTTTCAGAACTGACATGGGTCGATAGAGCCGTCATTGTGTTTACTCCTCGGGGACGTTATGATGTATTAGACATATCTGATGTGTCTCTTTTCAGAACTGAACTGGGTCGATAGAGCCGCCATCGCGTTTACTCCTCAGGGACGTTTTGATGTATTAGACATCTCTGAGGTGTCTCTTTTCAGAACTGACCTGGGTCGACAAAGCTGTCATCGTGTTTACTCCTCAGGGACGTTCTGATGTATTAGACATCTTTGAGGTGTCTCTTTGACCTGGGTCGACAAAGTCAACACTTCGCCGCAAGTGGAATATTCCTTAGTTTACTGACATAGAGTTGTCATAGACAACTCTCTCAAAAATGTCAGTACAATCTGGGTCGATGGAGTCAGCACCTCGCCGCAAGTTTAATACTCCTCAGTTTACTGACGTAGAGTTGTCATAAACAATTCTCTCAAAAATGTCAGTGCAGTCTGGGTTGACAGAGTCAATGCCTTGTCGCAAGTGGAACACTCAGCGTACTGACGTAGAGTGGTCACAGACTTACTCTCTTTAGGACTGTCTAAGTCGACAACGTCGTTGCGTCGTCACAAGTGGAACACTCCTCAGGGACGTTATGATGTATTAGACAACTTGAGATGTCTCTTTTCATAACTAACTGGGTCGACAGAGTCGTCACCTGGTTTACTACTCCTGGACTTTCTGCCATCTATGAGCTATGAAGAGCGGACTTGAATTCTCTACTGAGCTGTGATGAGTCAGCAAGATTTTCTTCTAAAGATCCACGACAGGCCAGCCTAACATGTTCTCGACTATGATTGATAGAAGGACACCGCCAGCTAGCTTACCCCCAGTATTGACCCTATATGAGATGTTAAAGCTTCATTAACTTGAAAGAGTTTACCACTTAGCAAAAGGAGTGTGTCGTTGATTTGAAGGGCGATCGCGTTGTCTTGGAACAGAATTCAACCAACACGACTAGGATGCCCCCACGTTGCCTGCTTGAAGGAAGTTGTCAACCTGAGTATTTCATTGATGGTGCTGACTTGAAGCCAACCACTAACATGACGATCTTGGCAAGCTAGAGTGCTGCTTGAAAGCCTACAATCATAATGACTTGGAAGTCGGTCTATTTCTTGTACTTTTGTCTTTAGAGTCTTCATGGCGATGACGTAAAGGTCTTTAAAATTTGACTTTGATGATTTGGTGGTCTTGAATTTGACTGACTTGAAAGTCTTCAATTTTTGATGGCTTGGAAGTCGATGGGTTTGTTGACTTAAGAGTCTTGAAGTTTGTTGACTTAAAAGTCTTTGGATTTGCTGACTTGGGAGTCGTATGCATTGTTGACATGGAAATCTCGAACTTTATTGACTTGGGAGTCGTGATTTTTTTTCTTGACTTGTGAGTCCTTGTGTTTTGTTGATTTGAATTTGGTTGACTTGTAAGTCTTTCATTTTATCGACTTGGGAGTCGAGAAGACTTGTTGATCACGAGATTTGGTGACTTGAAGTCTGTCTTGTTGTTGACTTGGCAGTCAAGGTACCTGGTGACTCAAGAGTCTTGAAATTTATTGATTTGAAAGTCTTGAATTTTTTGCTGACTTAGAATTCTTTAATTTTTGTTGATTTGGAAGTCAGTGAATTTGGTAACTTCAGAGTCTTGAAATTTGTTGACTTGAAAGTCTTTTATTTGATTGACTTGGGAGTCCTTGACTTGAAAGTCTTCAATTTCGACTTAGGAGTCTTTAACTTTGGTGACTTGAAAGTCTTGAACTTTGACTTATGAGTCTTGATGAGGATAACTTAGAAGTCTTGAATTTTTGACTTGTGAGTCTTGATGAGGATGACTTGGAAGTCTTGAAAATTATTGACTTGAAAGTTTTTTATTTGATTGACTTGGGAGTCATTGATTCGAAAGTCTTCAATTTCGACTTAGGAGTCTTTAACTTTAGTGACTTGAGAGTCCGACTTGAAAGCTTTGGGTTTGGACTTGTGAGCTCTACTTGTACATCTCGAGAGTCTTTGATTTGAAAGTCTTGAACTTTGACTTGTTAGTCTTGAATTTGCTAACTTGTAAGTCCTTAAAGTTTGTTGACTTGAAAGTCTTGGAGTTTGTTGACCAGGAAAGTCTGCAAAATTTGGTGACCAGGGATGGTTTTTTTTTTTTTTTGGTATGACTGTATTTGGGTCTCGACCCAAACTGCCTACGTACCTTAAGGGATAGGATATCCATAAGGATCAAGTCAAACGTAGTTCCAAATTTAAAGAAGGAGAAATGGAGATTTTATTTATTAATTTAGCCGTACACAGTTTATACTCTTGCGGGCCAGGAGTATTACAATGATGAAAATGAAAGGAACTGAAACTGAAATCTTTTGTTTTTTTTTTTTGGTGAACAGTTTAGGCTCTTGCTCAGGAGCTACATCTTCACTGTCCTAGATTTTGACTTGGGAAGAAGAAAATGTCTCCTCTTGCTCAAGTTCTTCGTCGTCATTGTTTTTGCTTTGACGACCGGTGAAAATCACAGTGCGTCTCTTCACTCTCAAGGATCCTTCAGTCTTGACCTCCAATGTTGAACAACGCTTCATGCGAGATGGGATGGAGCTTTGAACTTCGTTGATGACCCCAAGGCGGCTGAATGCGGAGCTCTGTTCCTGGCGGGGTGTTGAGCTTGACACATCTTCAGCTTGTTTGATCCTTGATAATACAGAAGACTTTGGTCTTGAACCATCCTTGATCCTGCGGAAGACCGAGGCTTTGCGCTCTCCTGTAAACCTTATTCGCTCAAAGACAGATGCTTGTTTGCGGGAAGCTGGTTGTCCCAACCTATCAAACACGGAGAGCTTTGGCTTAGGCTGATACTCCATTCCTTCATTATCATCTTCTTTTATCTCGAAGCAGGAGACCATGTTCACAACTACAACATTATTATCTTCTCCAAAGAAGTACTTCGGAAAGTATTCCTCTAGCATGACAGGAGCACTAGGGCCTCACTCAAGCGACTCAGTTGAACAAACTTCTTGTTTCTTGATGACTTCAAGCGTCTTCCTTTCTATCGAAGGTTGCGAGTTGTTTCTTCTCCTTTGATGCTTTCGGGGTGGTGGTGTTTGGACTTCCCTTTGCCCCCTAGTTTTCCTTCGAGTGCCGGAGATCCATTTTCCACTGTCACCAGAAGCTTCTACTTCTTGCTCATGTGCATCTTGAGGGGCCTGGACTAGTGCAGCAAGAGGAACTGGTTTTTGACATCCAAACTGGATCATCAAGAATTCATTTCTCTTGGCTGGAATCGACTGTGCTGAAACATAATTGGCTTCGACGTTGTCATCTAAGTCCAATATTATCTGTCCTTCCTCAACTAGCCTCATGATCCGCTCCTTAAGTGTGACACACTTCTCAAGAGGGTGACTGAGTACCCTATGATAGCGACAATATCTTGGGTCTGTGGTTCTTCCCGCTTCTTCCGGCCTCTTTGGTTGTGGAAGTTCGATAACTCCCGTCTCTAACAAGTTGTCGAGCATTCCTGACAAATCGGAGTCTGGAAATGGGTACTTCTTTTCTTGAAGCTCCTTCAGTGTAGGGCGCTTCCTTTCAGCATCTTTCGAAGAAGTGACTTTCTCCCTTTTGGGTTTAGGTTTAGCAGAGATTCGCACTGGTTCGCTTGTTGAAATAGCCATTGACTCTTCTTTTGAAATCTTTGGCCACTTGCCGTTCTTTTTATACCTATCGTCGTTCCTTGCATCATATGAAGATGAAGACCTTCCCCGTCAACTTGCTATGGTGATCTCCATATCATGTGCCTTAGTTGCCAACTCCTGAAAGGTTTTCGGCTTGACCATCTTGAGGACGTAGAGCAAATCCCAGTGCATACCTTGAGCGCATATCGACAGCTGAAGCTTCGGTGAGGCGATCCTTGCATTCAAGACTAAGAGCCCTCCAACGATGGATATAGTCAAGTACTGGCTCGCCCTCCCACTGCTTGGTGTTTGTCAACTCTGTCATGCGGCGACGCTTGATAGCGCAGTAGAACCTGTTGAGAAAATCTTGCTCCATTTGTTCCCAACTGTTGATATATTCAGGTTCTAATTCCGTATACCAATCAAACGCAATTCCTCTCAAAGAGCGAACGAACTGCTTGACTAGTCGATCTCCTTCTGTGCCGGCGTTGCTACATGTTTCGATGAAGTGCGCGATGTGCTGCTTAGGATTACCCTTCCCATCAAATTGATTGAACTTTGGGGGTTGATATCCTTGCGGCATTCGAAGGGCGTCGATCCTCTTTGTGTATGGCTTTGTGTAAAAGTGGGTCTTGTTTGATCCCTCTCCGAGTTGAGCTCGCACTGCATTGGCCACCAAGTTTTGAATATGCTCCACAGTTAGTGATCTTGAAGATGAGTTACTTTTCTTGTCTTCCCCATCGCCATCACCTTTGGAAGACTCTTTGTCAGAACCTTCATCGGAGTCTTGATATGGGCGTTTCTCTATCTTCTTCGTCAATTTTGCGATCTGTTCACTTTGTTCGCTCATCTTCTTGTCTTTCTCTTCACTTTCCCTAGCGAGCATGTTTAACATAGCCTCAAGTTCAGCTATCTTTGCTTCCATGTTGACATCCATCATGTCGCTTGGATCGAAGGTCGAATTTGACTTCTTGGAGAAAGAGATGAGAGGCAGAGATGTCCCACCGAGCGTGCCAAATTTGTAAACACAAATTTCGGATCTAAAATAAATAGAGACAAGAAATCAGTGCACAAATATAATTGTATTAATTTCAAAGAATTTTGGGTACAATCTCTGTATTAAATACAATAAAGTAGTCCTCTGATTCGATCTCCTGAAATTTGGGCGAGCCGAGGGCGCGGACGCTTGATCTCGATCTCAACGCAGGTTTAGCTGAAGAATTCTTGCAGTAGTTCTTGAACTGAAAGTCTTGAGCGTAGATCCTTGCTTGGTAGCTGAAGGTCTTGAACATTAGTTCTTCAGGTTCTTGGATGCGAGGGCTTGAGTGCTTTGTCTCGATCGATGAACCAAACGAAGAAGATGACTGCAGTCTTTGATGTGAAGAATAGAAGCTGTCGAACTAGCAGACGTTGGTCCTTGGCGCTTGGTAGCTGGAGGTCGCTTGTAGTTCGATCTTCTGAAGGCTTTGCAGGTCTTGGTGAAGAACTTTGAAGCAGTTCTTGATCTTGACGCGGTAGAGGCTTGGAGACTCGATCTTGAGCTTTTGCAGACTTTGATCCTTGGCGCCAGTAGTGGAGGCTGGCAGTTTGATCTTCTGGAGCCTCTGGAGTGCAGAATGCCGAATGCCGCCGGGGTAGCCTGCCGTGTGTGTTGAAAATGAGGAAGAAGACCCCTATTTATAGGCTCTGGAGGCCTAGGGTTGCCTAGGGTTTGAGTCGGCTTTGGGCTTGGGCCCAAATTAATAATTATTCCTTTAATTTTTAAATAAAGAAATAATTATGATTTTCTGCATCATAATTGACACATGTCACGATGGTATTGGCCAGGGTACATTTCCATTTAAAATTTAATTAAATGGACCGTCGTAATTAATTTCACACGTGGCGGACAATAATTAACCAAATAAATTTAATTTATTTTCCACGTGTAATTTTCTGATTTGCCGACAATGTTTTACCTCCTACAGTTCTTCTCTTGAAGGTAAGTAAATCATAATAGTCAACAAGATAAACATCCACCAAGGCATGAGTACATTTTTCATCATAATACTTGACATATCTACATATTACAAGGCATAATACATATTATTTTCACAATTGATAACTCCACTTAACACATAAACAAGCCCAAATTACACCAATTAAGCACATACATTCAAAAATCCATAATTGTTAAAATAAAGATGCTAAATTCTTAACATTTTAAACACATATACTATGGGGGTGTTTGGCTAATAGCCTATTATGGTAGCTTTTAGCTTTTTGGACACTGCTAGCTTTTTGACTAAGGTGAAAAAGCTACTCGAGGATTTTGGTAACAAGTTTTTCATATTAGCTTTTTGGACCAAATAAGCTAGTTTTCTAAAAGCTACTTGAGGAAGCTTTTTGAGATAGCTTTTCACAAAAAGCTAGTTTACCAAACACCTTTCCTGCAATAAGCTAACCCAAACAGCTAAAAGTCAAATAGCTAACCCAAACAGCTATCAGCTAACAGCTAATACCAGCTGGTTGCCAAACAGGGCCTATATACCATCCAGATTATACAGTAAAATTTATACACATAAAATCCAAGTACATAATTTACGTAAAATCACACAATTTCATCGGAATTGAACTAAAAACAGGGTAGTTTTACTCTAAAATTCATATCTCACATAATACAACTTCAAAATTCATAAATATTTACCACAAGTTGCCTAATAACATGTCGAATTACAGTAAAATTTTAATTCAATTTGGACATGCCAATAATTCAAGAAAAATCAAACAGTGGCTATGTTACTGTTCATATGAATATTCTCACAATATTCTCCAAACCCTAAAATTCAAGAATTAACCATTATCTAATGCATGTAAACTCAAATTCACATCATATCCAACAAACTTCATTCAACTCACATGATCAAACAATCTATAACATACAATTTAGAGGTGGGTTTCTAAGTATTCAAATTAGGATTTTCTACTCTTTTAAACCCTCAAAACAACTCAAATTCATGAATTCAATTTTCAATTTCAACGTGAAACGAAAAATTAATCTTCCCCAACCAATTTTAATCAAAGAAAAGACAACAATTACGTACTTAATTGAAGAATCAAAGTCAAAGTCTTAATCATCTTCCTTTTCCTCTTAGCTTCCTCTCTCTGCCCTTCTCTTTCTCTCACTAAATTATGTGTGTGTGAATAACATGATACTGAGATACCTTCGCGGCTTCCCCTAATTGTTTTTTGGGATTTGATTTTCGTCGCCTACTATTTTACTAATGTAGCCTCCCAAATTACATTCCATACCCGTGCCTTTCTCTCTCTCTCTCTCTCCTCTTCCTCATTCTCTCAGATCCTCTAAACCTCATTTCTCTCCAAAATCTATATAATTGTGTTTGATTTTTGAAATTGAATCTAAAATGTCAAAGGAAGGTGACAAATTATCTGAAGAGGAGGAGGTTAGTTTGTAAAAATTTTTTTTATTAAATTTTGGTAAAAATCGTACTTTTCCGAAAAAATTCTGGAAAATAGCCGGTGCAACACGCCCCAGCCGGCAAACCGCCGCCGCCTTGCCGCATGTCGATCGCGGCAGCACGGCGGTATGCGCCGTATGAGACTACCGGCAATGCCGCGGGTGTACGGCACAGTCTATGCGGCAACACCGCCGTTATGCCGCGATCGGCGGGCAGCAAATCGGCGGCGGTTTGCCGGCAGGGACGTGCGGCACCGGCCATTTTGCCGGAATTTTTTTTAAAATAATTATTTTTTTTATTTTTATAGTTATTATTATTATTATTATTAATTATTTTTAATTGTTAATTTTTTTCAAATTATATATTGTGTTATTATTGTTGTTAATATTATTGTTATTTTCATCAAAGAAAAATTCTGGAAAATAGCCGGTGCCGCATGCCCCAGCTGGCAAACCGCCGCCGGCTTGCCGCACGCCGATCGCGGCAGCACGGCGGAATGTGCCGCATGAGACTGCCGACAATGTCGCGGGTGTACGACACAGTCTATGCGGCAAAACCGCCGTTATGCCGAGATCGGCGGCAGTTTGCCGGCAGGGGCGTGCGACACCCGCCATTTTGCCGGATTTTTTTTAAAATAATTATTATTTTTATTTTTATACTTATTATTATTATTAATTATTTTTAATTGTTAATTTTTTTCAAATTATATATTGTGTTATTATTGTTGTTAATATTATTGTTATTTTCATCAAAGAAAAAAATATTATTGTTATTATTGTTATAGTTATTATTGATAATTTGTTGATTGTTATTGTTATTGTTGTTAATAGTATTGTTATTATTAATATTGTCATTATTAATAATGTTTCGATTGTTATTATTATCTTTTTCAAAATATATTTTTTAATATAATGTGTTTATTGTAATTGTTACTTGAAGTGTTAATTATTATGGTTATTAATATATAATGTGCTTATTGTAACTGTTACTTGAAGTGCTAATTATTATGATTATTAATAAATTATGTGTTTATTATAATTGTTACTTGAAATGCTAATTATTATGATTATTAATATTATTGTTAATAATGTTTAGGGTTTAGTGTTTAGGTTTATGCATGTTATTGTTAATATTATTGTTATTATGATTAATAATGTTATTGTTATTGTCACTGTTATTCTAAGTGAGTAGTTTTATTGTAAGTTATTATTTAGTATAATTTGGGTGAAAAACTATTATGATTATTAATATTATTATTTATGAATGTCACATTGTTCTGCAGGTTGAGTTAGAGGAGTTTGGCGGAGACGGTGTTGATTATTCACCGTTATTTGCGATAGAAGATGTGTTTGATAATATAGAAGCAGTGCTTCAGTGGGCCAACGAAATAGCTCAGGGCATTGGGTTTAGGTTTGTAAGGGCATCATACAAGCAAAAAGATTTAGACAGTCCGCGAAGGTGTTACTTGAAGTGTTTTAGGTACGGCAAATATCGCGGGAAAATTACTGATCTTGATGCAGCAATGACTGGTCGGTCCACGTCGGCGAAGGCGTGTGGTTGTAAATTTGCCATTGTAGCGTGGACCCGTAATGAAACGGAATGGCGAGTTCGTGTTTGCGATGGAGACAGGGGGAAACACAATCATCAATTCATCGTGTACGAGGATGCACATCGTCACGGACACCCGTTGAACTCTGAGATGAAACAACATGTGCATGAAATGACCGACACGGGGTGCACGCCAGCCACGATACAGACATCGCTGAAGATAAAGTTCCCTGGATGTAATTCAAATGTTCGACAAATATACAACGAGCGGGCAAAGATGCGCGCCGAGGGTATGGGTGGGAGGACAACTGCCCAACACACTCTCCACTTGGCGAAAGCTGGGGGGTACGTCTCATATACAAACTTTGATGATGATGGCAATCTTCGTCAGCTCTTTTTATGCCACCCGTACTCGTTGAAGTTGGTCCGTACGTACCCGAATGTAATTCTCATCGACAGTACTATATGACAAACAAGGCGAAGTGGCCCTTACGCGAGCTGGTAGGCGTGACACCAACTAACCAAAACTTCCAGGTTGCTTACTCGTTCATGCGGGACGAGAAGAAGGATTCCTATGAGTGGTTGCTTTGGAAGTTGCATGAGTTGTTGGGTCCCGATGTTAAGCCGGGTGTGTTTGTGACGGACAAGGAGTATGGGTTGAGTGGAGCTATTGCCAATGTCTTTCCAGGTGTGCCTCACCTTTTGTGCATATGGCATATTGGGAACGATGTGGAGAATAGAGTCAACGCACTTACTGGGGGAAGAAGAATGGTTGCGGGCTACATTTCAAACATCATTTCTGGAACCCCATTGTTTATGCCAAGACTGTTCAAAATTTTCGAGACGAAGTGGATGACTCTCCAAAGCTTGTGGATTGGAAAGAACAAAGAAGTTGTGAAGTATCTGAATGATACGTGGATGCCGTATAAGGAGAAATTTGTTTGTGCTTTCACCGATATGGTCCCTCACTTTGGGAACACTGCGACTTCCAGGGCGGAGAGTCAACATTCTACTCTGAAATATTATATCGGAAGTGGGAGAGGCGCATTTGACCGTGTCTTTGTGAGGATACACCATCATTTGGAGAATCAACATACCGAGATTCGGAAGGCGCTTGAACATTCTAGGAGTTCGCACAGATATCATAGGGAATCTCGATTCCTCAAGCATTTGTACGGGCATGTTTCTCATCTGCCATTAATTTAATTGCACAGGAGTTCAGTGACATGTTGCCGATGAGGACATCTATAGGCACAAACAAGTGCGATCACAGGTTGTGGTCAACCCATCACCTTCCGTGTGCGTGTTCTTTGATGCACTTGTACGATAATGGAGAGCAGTTGCAGTATACATCGATAGTCACGTTCTGGAGACAACTCACAGTAATTGGAGATGGTGACACCCCAGGGTCAAATGATGATCCATCGTCCCGGGACTTGAAGTTGTTTGAGTTGCTCGTTCAACAGGTTCGGGAGCAAGATCTAGCAATGATACGCGACGTAACCCATACCCTCCACGAGAAGTTGAATCCCGAGAGTGCCGATATTCCTGATCCAGAGATCACCTGCATAATAATAAAATAAATATTTAACTATACACAACTGCTTATAAGGAAATTCATCGTTCATGAAATTATTGCCCAAAACCCTAAACAGTGCAACCTATAATTACCTTGTTGCTTTATGTTTAAAAGATTTTAAATTAGGGCTTCCTTAAATTCTTGTCACGCTAAATACATACATGAAATTTATACACTAACTTAAGTCTACACTAACTCAAAATTTTATAAAAATCACTACATCCATAAACCCTAAACCCTAAACTACAATTTTTAACACTAGAAATTTATTTTTAACAGTCTATTATTTACACTACAAATGAAACAAGTTATTTTTGTGCCCTAAATTAAATAATAACAATAATATTAACATTTACAGTGATAATTAACATAATAATAATTACTATTAAATTAAATAATGACAATAGCCATCACCATAATAATAACATTCATCTTCAAATATAATATTGACAACAAAATTACAATTATTAAATATTCATCTTTTACAACATTAAAATTATAAACATTATTATTACTAATATTATCATAAATATCTAATTAATAAAATACATTAACAACAATAATAACAATTATATTAACAATAATAATAATAACAACAATATTAACATTTACAGTCAACCCTAAACATAATAACAATTACAATTAAATTAAATTATAACAATCACAATATTAATAATAATAACATTAATCTTTTAAATATAATATATAATTTTTATAACATTATTGACAGCATAGTTACAATTATATTAAATATAATTATTTATGGATATTATAATTATTACATTATTATTAATAAACCTAATTTATTAAAAAAATTCGAATGCTTACGACCCGACCCAAATGCCGCATGATGATGTCGTGCGGCGAGCCGGCGCAATCATGGCGAGCTTGCCGCGCTGATCTCGACAATCCGCGACAGGTTTGCCGCATGCAGATCGCGGCAAATATGCCGCGGTTTGCCGAGATCGGCGTGCGGCAAGCCTGCAGCGGATTGCCGGCTCCGCCGCGCGGCACCGTGCAATTTTTCGGAAAATTGTGCTTTTCGAGCTTTTTTTTTTAAATTTCAAATTCAAATTTAACAATTATAAACACATAAAACTTACAAGAATTTTGTCGATTTCAGTCCCCGGGAAGATGTTGATGTTGTAGCGTCCCTCGTCGTCGTTGTTTGAGAGCGTTTTTTTTAGAGAGATAAATTAGAGAGAAGGTGGAGAGTGAGATTATGAGGGTGAAGGACGTAATTGGAAATTATAATGAAAAGGTGTGCGACAATAGTAATTTGGTAGGCGACGAATAGTAGGTGGGTTATTTTTCTTGTCTTTTTCTCCTTTTCTTTTTCTTTTTCTTTTCCTATTCCTTTTTCCTTTTATTCTTTCTTATTCACTCTTTTTTTCCAACATCTAATTACTAACAAAGAAATGAATTAATCCCATAAGAAACTAATGAAATTGAACTAGCAAATCAATATGTCACAAAGATATAATTTTAAACACTTAAATAAACCACAACGTCAAAGTTAGTTCGTTAAAAAAAAAGGCGGGGTGTTATTTATAGTCTAAGTTCAAATTCTGAAAAGCTTACTAATAAGTTGATGAGATAAACTTGTATCAAAGTTTGCTAACGCCGCATGTGTGTTGTACAAATTAAAGTCATTTCGTGACATAATGTTGCATTGTATTTGTACTTTACTTGAAATTTTTGAAAAAAATGGTTATCAATTTAACAGTCTTGTATCAACTGTGACTTTTTAGCTCAAATAGCGCCCTTTACAAATAAAAACTCATGCCTTTTTTTTTGGTAGGAAGGGAGGGTCAAAGCCCGTTTTATTCAAACAAAACTAGAAACGATTATATCTGATAGACTCCTTTTGCGGATATACAATCCGCGTGGAGCAATTGTTGTACCTCTGAGGTTCATTTAAATACATAATAGTTCAGATATTTTGATAAAAAATCTTCTAAGCTAACTTGTCTGCAACCCGGTTGGCTTCTCGATGCCAAAATTTCACTTCGACTTTCCATCCTTCCATTTGCATCCAAGTTTGACACTGTTTGATAAGGGGGCCTACCATCCTGTGATTAGCTTCTTTCATGCACAAAAGCTTTGCCACCACTTGGGAATCCACCATGAGCTCCAAATTTTCCACCCCCATATTCTTTGCCATACGCAGACCTGTGAGCACAACCTTCACTTCTGTTGTCAAAGCATTACACTGTTGAAAAGGGCACATGAACCCCCCCAAGCCACGATTCACCTGCACTTCGGAGAACTCCCCCGCTCGCTCCTATCGGTGGATTACCGTGAGTTGCTCCATCAGTGCACAATTGAACTGCACCATTACCCAGTCTCGGTCCCACCCAATGAGTCAGATATCAGGGCAGCCATTAAACGTTTCATGCCGAGATTCCTCCCTCATCTCCTCTTCCATGAAAGCTTCCCTTATTGTGTGAATCTCGCCCAAGAGCCACTGCCCCCGATTAAAGGGGATTTCACGGTGTTTGAAAATCCTTGCATTTCTCCATATCTAGATATGCCATAAAATAATAGCAAACGCAGCTGGTCCAGTATCATCTTTCTCTTTCGGTGTGACTCCAACCGCAAACCAACCTTTAAAAGGTCCGTTCGCCATCTTCATCGCTATTTCTTCCCCCTCCATAACCCTCCACACCAGCTGAGCATGGATGCAATGACAGAATTGTACTTAACATTTATTCCAAGTGATTTTTGAAAAACTATGCCACAAAATTTATTATTTACAATTTGTTCATTGAAATTAACATCTCAAAAGTTGTACACTTATGTATCAGGCCATACAAGTTTACTTAACATCAAGCAATCATACTCAACCTGAAATGAAATTTAAAAAATGTACACACTAACTACTAGACATGCCATTAGAAAAGCTTTCTTAATCAATTAGACAAATCAAGAAACTAGCAATAATCGCTGCAAACTGAAGTTGAATAAGCAATAATAATTCAAGGGCGCATACTTAAGTGGAATCTAAATTCCTATCATAGCCCATATGACAAATTTAACCCAATCAGTGTAGAATAATTAAAAGTTCGAAGAAACTATTTAAGATAGATCCAATAATTTAAAATTGTCTATTTAGTAAATCAACCTTAAAAAGATCATATTAATGAATAAACAAGTAATAGGTCACTAACGAAGTTGGTAATATTAATGTAAATTTAGTGTAATAATTAAGCTATACCAGAAACTCTAAGAATGTAGATAGGGTATGGGTGGATGGCGAAGATGAGGTGAAACGGACAGTGATTGAATATCCCAACACCCTCTTCACGTCAAGCCACCCCAAGAACATCGAGGAAACTATATAAGGAGTGTAGAAGTGTGTGACCAACGAGATGAATGAAAGGTTAGTTCGACCTTGCACGACGGAGGAAGTATGAACAACGTTGTTCCGAATGAAACCCACCAAAGCCCCAGGGGCTGATAGCCTACACGCACTGTTTTTCCAGAAGTATTGGCATATTGTCGGAAGTGACGTGCACAAGTTTGTCCAGGAAACGCTACAAGGCAGACCCGTACCCGAAGAAGTTAACAAAACACTCATCGCCCTCATCCCAAAGGTACATTCCCCCTCTAATATGACTGAGTTCCGCCCAATAAACTTATGCAATGTGCTCTACAAAATTGTTACGAAGGCAATTGCCAACAGGCTCAAAGTGTACCTACCAGACGTGATCTTCAACAACCAAAGTGGCTTCGTCTCGGGAAGGTTAATTACATATAATATATTGGTGGCCTTGGAGGTTTCCCCATTATGAAAACCAAGTCGAAAAGCAAGCGGGGGACGGTAACCCTGAAACTCGATATGAGTAAAGCTTACGACCGGGTGGAGTGGGATTTCTTGGCAATGGTACTAGAGAAGATGGGTTTCTGTAACAAATGGATACAAAGTGTCATCAACTGCGTGAGAACCATGACCTATTCTTGCATAATTAACGGGAGTGCGGAAGGTTTAATCAAACCCACTAGAGGGCTTCGTCAGGGCGACCCAATGTCGTCATATTTGTTCATAATCGTGGCCGAGGCCCTTTCAGGCTTGATCCAGACGGCCGTGGGGAAGGGTCGATTGCATGGCGCTAAAGCAAGCAGAAACGGTCCGCAATCTCGCACCTATTCTTTGCTGACGATAGCTTGCTCTTTGCCAGAGCAACTCCGCAAGAATGCTTACAGATTGTTGATATACTCAACCAATACGAACAAGCATCGTGCCAAAAAGTGAATTTCAACAAGTCGGAGATCTCTTTCAGTGAAGGGGTTACTGTCAACAAAAGGGAGGAGCTCGCATCCATACTCGGTATGAAGCTGGTGGAAAAGCACAAAAAATATTTTGGAGCACCTATGATACTCGGTCAGAGCAAGAAGGAGATATTCAGCTCGTTGAAGGAGAGAATGTGGAAGAAGCTGAACGAATGCAAAAAGAGACTACTGTCCACGGCAGGGAAGGAGATACTCTTAAAAGCGGTAGTGCAAGCAATACCTACGTACCTGATGAGTATTTTTAAGGTACCTGAAAACATAATCTAGGAACTACATAGCTTGTGTGCTCGGTTTTGGTGGGGTGATAAAGATGAGAAAAGACGTATACATTGGAAAGAATGGGAGAAAATGTGCAAACCAAAGTTTTTAGGGGGCATGGTTTAGATGACTTGACGTCTTCAAGATGCTCTTCTAGCCAAGCAAGGTTGGAAAATTATGCAACAAGAGGACTCACTCCTAAGTCGGGTTATGAAAGCTAAATATTTCCCAAATGGTGACTACCTCTCTTCCGCACTTGGCTACGCCCCTAGCTATGCATGGAGAGGAATTTGGGCATCAAAATCACCGTTATCCGAGGACTTGGTCTGGAGAGTCGAAGACGGAAGGAAAATACATATTTGGAGGGATGCATAGTTGTACAACGAGTATGGAAAGTACGCGTTGACTCCCAATGCTGACCAAGAAGCTCCACAATGGGTCCATGAACTAATTCTCCATGACAAAGGTGAGTGGGATGTGGGATTGCTCAATAAACACGGACAAAAACATTATCTTGTCCATCCCATTAAGCACCAACACCCACAAGGATGTCCTGACATGGGCTTTTACTAACAATGGAGTATTCTCGGTCAAGTCAGCTTATCTCTTTGGGTCGGGAGTGAAACTAGAGCAATTTGAACCACATTGGCCGTTAATATGGGGGGCTGACATTCTGTCGAAGGCCAAGCACCTATGGTTGAGGGTATGTGCACAGATTCTACCAACCAAAATGCTTCTAAAGTACAAACATATTGCACCCAACGATGGCTGTGAAAGATGCAAGTCAGAATGCGAGGATATTTGGCACGCACTATTTGAGTGCCCGAGAGTCAAGGGTGCATGGACAGAAATGGGATTGAACCCGTTGGAGATCAGGAGCGTAGTTGGTTCAATGGGGGAGCTAATATAAGAATGGAGTCATAAGTTAGATAAGGAGACCTTCAGAAGATACCTCACTCTCGGCTGGCAGCTATGGTATTGTAGGAATGATCATATTTTCAACAATGGGGACATACTGGCGCAACTCGCTGTCAGAAGAACAAAGCGAATATGTGAGGAAATGAAGACCCTCGGGAGCATAGAAAAGGAGCAAGGAGAGCATATCAAAATAGCTACAACAACAACCTGGACAGCTCCACCGCATCACATGATAAAAATTAACGTCGATGCCTCAATGACGACGACTGGGTGGGCCTTGCTGTTGTTGCGAGGGACTGGAAGGGAGAAGTTGTGCTAGCATCAACACGATGCGTCAGGGCTAGGTGGCCTCCGAGCATAGCAGAAGCGAAGGCGGTACTACACGGACTACAACTAGCAAAGAGATTTGGTCTGCAGCAGATAATACTAGAGTCGAATTACTTGACAATTATTAGTAAACTCAAATCTCCATTATTTTATCTTAGTGAACTAGACATTGTTTTACAAAACATTTTGGTGTTGAGTTTTGATTTTGTGTTGTGTGATTGGAGTCATGTTAAGAGGGATGGGAACTTAGCGGCCCATCATCTAGCTAGATACATCCCGTTGGAGCCCACACAGGTGTGGATAGATATAAATCCACAACCCGTGGAGAGCTATGTACGTATGGATATTCTATCAATGAATTAGCCTCTTGCTTGATTCCTCAAAAAAAATATATATACATATATCATTCACAATTGTACTCAAGCAATATATAGTCTTATGATCATTTAAGCTTTACCCCATTACAAGATCAAGTGAAGATGATGAAGAGAAGATCTCTTAGAACTGTCTTTTAACAAACATAAACATTTGTTAAAATAAGATTATTTACATTTGGATATCCACAAAGATCATGTTGATTTGACCCATGCGAGATATTGTAGTTGCATTTTTAACTACCATCTGTTAGCTCAGTTTCAAAATAATTATTATCAAGAATTTTGGGCCGGTAAAATCTTAAAGTTTTTCGGTCATCACTTTCTCAGTATATAATATAATGAATCATGAATAAAATTATTATCATTAAATTTGTAATAGAAACATTGTTGTACAAAGTATAACAATGCAATTTTTTGTGAAAAACTCCCCACATCCCTATTTAAATATCAAATAACTATAAGTTATGAAATAAATATTTATACACATATACATGGGAGTAAAAATTAACTAAATAGACAAGGTGCCCCTAATTATATATATCAGAACTTGTAAAAATTGAAGAAATAATTTCTAAATAAAAAAATATAATGTATTTATTAAGAGCAAAAATTGTAAAGATTTTTAGCAATAGAATAGTGACAACTAGAAATAGACAAGAAATTAATTAATTTAAAAATATTAAGAAATGGTGGTTGTATAAGTAAAAAAAAATTGTATATTAATTGAAGAACACTAAAAGTCATAAAAATAGTGAATGATAACTATTTTGAAAAACAAGGAATAAGTACTAAATATATACATGAGGTTAATTTAAGTCCACATCATTTTTATAGCAAATTTTTTTCAAAAGGTTTTCTTTGAGTCGGTTGAAATTGAAATTTTCATGAATTTCTATATATAAGAGGAAGATTGTTATATTTATATTTCGTTCAATTTACATTAACTAAATTATACTGAAACTTATTGTTATTGGAGTTTCTTTATAACAATTTCTTTTTCTTTCTACCTCATAAATGATAATCACACAGTGGAGAACTTGGAAGGAATAAATGAAGTTTAAATTCTCACCTACTTGAAGTTGATGAAACAAACACCACTAAACAATGGACAACTCCTCTTGTTTATCAAGCTTTTTTATATATTAGGTCAAAAAAATATAAAATTATTAAACCCTACAATTTAATTTTTGAGTTATATATATAGAGTATGTCTTTTTTCATGGAAAATTATAGGTTAAATATAAAGGTTATATAAATTTTAATCCAACTTAAATAAATTTGAATGAATTGGTAGTTATAACTTATTTGAATTTGTAAAAAATGGTTAAAAGCAAGTTTGGTAAAAATTTGAATTTGGGTAAAATTTCAATCTGAACAATGTCCGCGTTGAGCAGCAAAATTAGCAAACTTTGACTCTATTTGGTTTGTGATTCGAACAAATTTCTAAGACCCGCACCTATATCCAGATGTCAAAATTCGAGTCTGGTTATTTAAGTGTTTGAATTTTTGATACTATTGTATCATCATTTTCACTGAAACTATACGAGATCAAACTCAAATTCGGTCGTTCAAATGTTACTCTAAAAGACTTCTTGAAAATTGGGCTAAAAATATAAAAGAAAATTAAGCTTTCTCATGTCCTAACTTGATTGATCGACTTTATCTGAACTCAAATTGTCTTCAAAATCTGGATCCAAATTATCAAATTTGGATCTAATCTGAATATGAATTCGAACATAAGCGATTGTCTGGATTTCAAATTCGAACAAAAGTTTGATGTCCGCTTCAACCTTTTAGGTCAAACGAATCTAAGTTATTGAATCAAATAGATTTTTCTGGCCCTTAAAATTTATTAAAATGTATTTAACTTGCCTTCTTAGGGTGTGTCAAATTCAACGATAAAAAACAGTTTGGTAAAAGTTAAATTTTAGTAACTTTTAGTAAATTTTGTCAAATATATCCTAATATATTAAAATTAAATTTTTATTTTTTAACTTTGATAAATTTTAGTAAATTTAAATAAAAACTGATAAATTTTAATAAAAATGAAGTTATCCATGAATTTGATAAACCCTTACTACCAAAATTTACCAGCAAAAAGAACAAACTTGCTAATAAGGTGAATTTTTTTGTAATGTTTCTTTCCCAAAAAAAAAAAAAAAAAAAAAAACAAGTAAGAAATGCTAGAAGCTAGGGGAAAAAGAAGGCCCATGGAACCAAAAGGGCCCCGACAGTACAGGAATGCGGCTATATCCAACTAACATCAGTCGTAATTTTACAGGCCCCTCTACATTGAACAGCGAACAATTGGGCCCACTTCACATCCAACCGGGGCCCACCAACTCCCACTTGTGTGGATTAAAAAACCCGAACCACCCCTTAAAATACCAAGGTAGGTGACTGACAGGCGCTAGCTTCTCCGGCGATGGGCCCCACATACACGCGTCACAATCTAGCCAGCGCATGCTGACGTGGCCCAATAACATGGCGGTTCCTGATCGTATCTCACAGCCCATTTCCCGACCACTAATTCTGATCTCCAACGTCCGTTCACCGCTACCCTTTTGATTCCCCGCCACGTGTCCTTCTTTTCCCCCCTATTTTTTTAATCTTTTTTTACCGCCCCTGTGTAATTAAATTAAATGAATTTTGAATTCGTTTTTTTTTTTATGGAATTGGTGAATGAATTTTGAATTAGTTACCAGTGGAGTACTGAGAAAATATTTAACTGGAATTTTCTTTTTTTCTTGACGGAAAAAAATAGAAAAAAACTACTCTCTCTCTCTCTCTCTCATCCTGGTGTGGTGGTCTCTGGAAGCTCCGGGAGAGGATTGCTTTATAGGAGGACTTTTCGATCCGAATTAGGGTTTCTGATTCGAATTATTGGAGTTTCTAAAGTCACTTCTTCGAGGTAAGTATAGTTACTGTGCTCATTCTTCTCTTAGTTTTTGTCCCCTGTTTTGATTAGGTTTGAGTGCATGAATTTTGTTTGACAGCTTGAGGTTATGAATTTTGATTATATCTGCTTTCTGTTTCTGATGATTAGTTTATGTTTGAGTAATTTGCTTTTTTGAAGAAATATGCTTGGTTAATTGATTTGTGGCATTTTCGTTGGTGAACAATGATGGGGGTTGTAGATTGCTGATTATTGGTTGAAAGGATTAGATTATCTGACTCATTAAGGCTGATGGAATCAGTGGAAAAAATTGTGATAAAATTGATTGTGGTTTTTGAGGATGATTAGGGAACTTTGAATGCATTGAGCATATATGAAAAAGAAAAAAAATTGAAGTTTTGTATGGCAGTAATTTTTTTGTTGATAATCAGGATGGTAACCTCTAGTTCTTCTCAATTGAGCATACACTAGTTTTAATTAAGACAAATTTCTGCCTTTTTTCAGTGTGTTTTCAGCGGTTAGTTTGCTACTCCCTCCTTTACATGTTAATTGTCATAATTTTGATTTTCACCTTTGATGGATAATTTCTTATATAACATGTTGTTAACAATCGTACTATTATACTTTTATGATAGTATTTTTCGTTACAAATCTAATGGTGATAATTTTATATAGCAACTCACTGTATATATTGAGAAATTTATGGTTAAAATTTTTGAAATTTGACTGTACGATTTCCAAAGACGACAATTAATATGGAACGGAGGGAGTATTAACTTACCTTATGATGGACTGTAAATTTTTCTCTTTGTAAGTGTAATTGACCAGATAATTGGTTTCACTCAGTACTGAAAACAAAGTAATGAGCCCCTTCTTCATCCCAATTTTATTGGTACTTTTTAGGATTTATTTTAGTCATTTATTGCAAGTACAGTATGGAGATCCCTATTGCATGGGGGAGTTAGGGATGTGGTTTTATAGAGCTGAGAATTTCTTGCTAATAGCTCTTTTTTCTTTTGAACTGTCTGCAGATATTCTACTGTGTGTAATATGAAGAGTCGAGGAAAATTTATTCTGGACGCTGGTTAGTTAATTTGAGGGATGTCAGACTCGTGCATGTATGAGGTATGAAATGCTCTGTTTTCGATGTTTTGATTTCATGCTGTTATAGCCATTGTTATGTGCATACAAATACAAAGTTTGTATCGACTTCGTGGGCTCATCTTGTTTGCTCTACATAAGATAAGACGGATCCTAGTTGTGCTATTCTCTTTTTGGCGTTTGATGAGTTTAGTAGTAATAAACAAGTAGTCATGCATCTACAATGTCAGGAGATTGAAACTTTCATGCAATATGTGCTGCAGTTTGGTGAGAGCCCTCAAGGTGACTAGCGCTATTCTGCCAATTGTAGAATGTTTGTACGCTTACTTAACCTCTTCGAAGAATTTGAAGAAAGCATAAAATTGAAATAATTGTTTTTTGGTCATATTCATGATGATATAGTTTCTTGCTTGTTCTTGCTGTTGTGGCTTTTGTTTTACAGGATTCTCTTTGCTGATTTTCTCTTTTTCTGAAGATTTTTGAATATTATCCATGCTTCAGGATTTGGTTGAAGTTGTCAATGATGTTTACATATCATTTTATGTGTAAAAGCTATATGTGTGTGTGTGTGTGTTTATCAGTAATTTCCGTAACAAGTGAGGGATTGATCTCTTTTAATGTTGCAGCTAGAAGATATCGTATGGGAAGAATTGGGCGACAACGACGATCACATAGTGCCTCATACAGTTGGTAAAAAGAATGGATATGGAGTTGAAAGTGACAGTAGTAAGAGACCACGTTATGAGCTAACTTCTACTGAAAATAATGTTGACAATAAAAATGCTTCAAATAATATTGTCCAGCGGCAGGAGGAAATCTGTCCTGTGAAGCAAGAGAAGGAAATAATGTTGGAAAAGAGCCCATGGCCTCAGCCATCTGGTGGAGCTGTTTCTGCTTCACTCGGTGGAGATCCAAACAGAAAGGCTTTACTCTCCGTATCAGATGAAGCAATGACTTCCAACCAGTGTATGAAAGATACTGATATGGATTCTACTGCTTGTGGGTTACGTGGTAATGATCTTACTCTTGGTGACCAGAATCCTTCTGTGGACAATAACTTATGCCAGTATCAGCTGAATAATGCGGATCAAATGGAAAATGACCTGGGATTTTTAGGTAGTGATCTCGAGGACAAGGAGAATGGTGATCTGTTGTACTATACGTGGCCTGAGTTAGAAAACTTTGAGGATGTCGATAGCATGTTTAGGTAGTCTGATCTCTTCTAACATTCAGCATTTTCCTTCTTTTCTCATGCTGATAAGTTTGTAGAGATGCTTATTTAGTTTATCTTGTTCAATTACGGATTCTATTATGCTGCAGAAATTGTGATTCAACTTTTGGCCTAGGACTTGATAATGACGATGAACTGGGCTGGTTTTCATCTTCGCAAGCAGCTGAAGAATCTGAGGATGCATTAAAATCAAGCTTTAACATTTCTGCCTCTGATCTCAGAGGCCTAAATAGTGTAACAGAGCACCCAGAAGTCTATGAGCATAATAATGCAGGATTAATTGTTCATGAAGTTGATAAGAAGCCTAATTCAGTCAGCTGTAACAGCAACTCAAAAAAAGGGACTTATAATGACTCTTCCATCGCCATGAATTCTTCTTATTCTGATGGATCTGGAGCTGTTCCTAGCATCAGAGGAGATCTACAGGTTAGGTTTTCAAATAGCTGCCTATTGGTTCCTTGACACATTGGACAGAGTGACATAAATATATCTTTTAATCTGTGTTTATTTGGTATGGAATCATCATCGTTTCTTCTGCAGGGATGCTTCTTCAGAAGTTATACTGTGTTTCGCCCTTCATGGCTAAACACGAAATTGTGGTAAACTTGTGGCTATGTAATTGACATTTGAGTTTTGACAACAGATTACTGCAGGTGTCACATGGAAATAATTGTTGTTGGTTGATTCTCCTTTTAGTAGTATTCTTTTTATAGCACAGAAAATAACAACACTTGAGAAACAGTTCTATTTCATAGAAGTTCATGTTCTTTCTGGCCGATTCTGTATAGTTGGATTCGAGTTCTTCATTGCAAGGGCCAGCTGTCTTGGTTTTCTGGATCAAACCACGCTACCCATCAAAAAGATTTCAAGTTGGTTGCATGTCAGAAGTCTTCTGCTGACTTGTCAATACATGCAAACATTGAAACATTAAAATGTGGTGGAGGTTCTTCAATGGTTGTTGTCATAGTATAGTCTAGTTCACAGAATTCTCCCCCCCCCCCCCCTTCTTGTAAGACTTAACTACTTGGAAAACCAAATTCTGCTCTAAAAAGTTATGGCATGGAGGAATGCCCTGACATGACTAGTCATATTTTTACCCGATTCATGGTATGTGTTTTTCCAAATGTGAAAATGATGCTTTTGATGCTTCCAACTATTTTAAAATTGCTTGGGGATTTACAAAGTCGATAGCATACACATCCCACTTTCTTTAGTATTTGGAGCTGCTTCTTACATCTGGTGTCAATTGTGTGAAGGTCCGCTCATATGTAAGCAAGTCCAGCAGGAACGAGAAGCCATCAGAAGGGAAAGGCGAAGAGCAGTCCATCCATTTTGGCAGCCTAAAGCAAGAGAGTGAAGCAGACCAATCTTTAAACTTTCAAAGTAGTTTATGGGCAGAAACCCAACAGCAGGGTGTAGTACCTCAGGCTTGCCTACAGACACACCTTCCCTTGATAAATTCCAACACCATTCATCCTTCTGATCAAGTTTTAGCAAGGCCTGGGTCATCTAAGATCAAGTCTGAAGACAGTCGCCTCCCATCCCTATCCCCAAGAGAGTCCTCGCATGCATCAAACCATATTCTATCTGCAGAAAGCCCTCATGATGTCACTTTCCAGCAGCCTGCTATTTTGCAGAACACAAAGAAAGAAAAGCTAAGATTGTCCCGCGGTTCTGACAAACACAACTTAATTGTTCCAAGAGTTGATTCTGATCCAATTTCCATGCAGAAACAAGTTTCTATATTTGAAAATGAAGTTGATGGTCAAAGTGAAGTCAATGGTAGTGACATTGGCTTTACCGGGGAGCTTGATTCTTCCAACATACAGGAAAGTTCTTGCATGAGTTCTTTGCTAGAGGAAGTCTCAATTGAAGCTAGCAGTTTCCGACAACTACAACATGTCTTGGAGCAGGTATAGTGACTATATTTGTGCTGTAGGCTTCAGTAGCATGCACGTTTATTTTCTTGGTGTGCTTTAGACCAGTGCTTTTGGATGCGACAATTTGCCTTTATAGAAGATGTCACCAATATGCTAAATTTTCCAGGTATATGTAAAACAGTTAAGTACACGGTCAATTTTCCGGAGGTTTGAACATATGGCATTTGACAGTATGGGTAAATTTTGTTTGCTGATTGTCTGGTTCTTTGTGTACCTGACAAAAGGTAATTGTAGTCCCTCAAAGCGCTGTACTCTGTACTGCATGTACAGAAAACATGGGAATATAACTTTATAATGGACCACATAAAAGTGGTGGGGTAAAGTTAGGCACTTGGTGTGCCACCTTATTGTGTCATCTTGTAATTGCTTTGCCAATTTGGGAACTGATCAAATCAGAAATGGCTTTCAGCTGGATATAAGGACAAAATTGTGCATACGGGATAGTCTTTATCGACTGGCTAAGAGTGCTGAGCAAAGGCACAAGTGTGTCAACCTGACTAGCATCAGCGGAGGTAATAAAGATCCAGGCGGCGCTCTGATATCTGATGAGACAACCAAGTATGTAATCACAAATCTCCCAGCTTTATGCCAGTACTGAAAATAAGATTGAATAAAAACATATATCTCAAAGTTTTTCAGTGTGAATAGAATTTTATTACACCATATCTCTGCTTGCCAACATTAGACCGCAAAATAAAGGTTCCATCGGCCCTTATAGGACCTAGAGCCTGTGTGGTTAGTTGGATATACTTATGTATTTTGGAGTTATGTCAATGGTAGTTCTAAAATGATATAATAGTGATTTATTGGAATAGTTGTCCTCTATGCTAATTGATTTGAAATGGGTGTACTTTTAGAGGTTCTACTAAAATTCTTGGATGTTTCTCATGTTTCAGATTATGTGCCAGTCCCTAAGCATTATCCATTATGTTACTTGTTTGTCTTGTTGATATGTCACTTCAGCTAGGGTGTAGTCATGTAAACCAAAATTAATTGCATTCAGTTGCGCAAAATAAGTTAGACATGAACATCTTTAAACAATTAGTTTCAGACTCATGTAAATAGTATCCTTGACCTTGAGTCCTTACGAGATTCTGGGGAAGCCCACTTTAAGCATTCATTCTTATTGAAAACCATTACTGTTGACAGGTCTCCCGAATTCATGGATATAGAAACTGATACAAATCCCATCGACCGGTCAATAGCACACTTGCTGTTCCACAGGCCATCAGATCCTTCTGCAACAGCTGGCCTAGACCCTGTGCCCGTGAAGCCTCACAGTATGGTATGCTTTAAAAATCCCTGTTGGTTTCCCACTGTAATGTAGCTGGTAAAAGTTCAAATATGTATCTCATGTTCTTGATCCCCAAAAGAACATCTTACCTAATCCACCCAATGTAAAAGGTGAGGATATATATTACTGCGTATGGTTCAAGTAGGTCAATATGTACGTGTGGTTGGACAATATGTTTCTGTCCTACAAAACCTGATATCAGTAAACATGAAAGTAGTTTAGAACAAATTGTCTTAGTGCAGTAGAACTGTAGAAACCATATTTGTATGGGCGGACAAAAAGATAGAACTCAGTCTTCCGCATTTTTATTACACATACGATATATTCTAGGAGGTGCAGTTCTCTTACGTTGAATGCTCTGCATTCTGAGACCCTCGGATATATATCACAAATAATCAAAATCCTCCCACAAAATCCTCTCCCGTCAAAAGCTATATAAGCAAATTAATTCAAGACATTCTTCAATTAAAGCCTTAAAACACTGCAACACTGCTTTAACTTTGGGGAATTGTTACATTTAAGGAACATGCTACTGAAATCCTGAGAAATTTTCTTGTCTGGACTGATAGGCACAGGCACGTAGTACTGGACCAGTGATGGGGGAGAAATTCAGCTTTCGAGAAGAAACTACTTCGGCTAATATGGAGACGCTGAAGAATGAATGTGAAAATTGTGATAATTGATATGTACAAAGAAAACCTCAAAGTAGGCAAAATTGGATTGCAGGCTTGATCCTGATGCAGGTGGCTTCAGCCTGTTGTTGTCCGGTGTACAGCCTCAGTATTTCTTGATGGTCAGTTATCCTGCAACTTTGTAACAATTTTCTGTTCATTTTGTGCATTTGATTGATCCCTTAGGTCGGTTTTTGTCAGTAATTTTCCTGTCATCAGTTAAAGACTTGAAGTTTCACTTGTGGCAATTGGATGAAACAATACGATAAAAATTTTTTTAAAAAAAAGCTGCACGATACTTGGTGTGGTGGAGATAGCGAAATTAACCATGAAATGTGACCCAAATTCCGAAATAAGCAGAACTGACTGACTATTCTGTCAGGCTGTTGTGACATGACCAGTATGACCCACTTAGGTCTTATTCCAGGCAGTTGTGGAAGCATTGCTGTGATAGCTGACTGTACTGAGGGATCCAGGTGCTGAGGAGAAGAAGTTAAAATGTTAAAATAAATGAAAATATAAAGCCATCATAGCACCAGCTTCAGCTTTTGGGCTGGGTTAAGATGGTTCCACACGGTATCAAAGCTAGGCTAAGCAAGAAATCTCTAGTTCAAGTATCAGCATCCTTCATGTTTATTTGGGCAAGTTTAAGAGAGTCTTTTCCGCATTCACTCTTCAAGCCCAAAAGATCCACGGGCATGTTAGAATATAAAACCATCACACCATCAACTTAAGCTTTTGGTTGAGATGATTCCACACGGAACATAAATTGAAGAGTCGGGCACATCGCATGTAGACTTTAAAGTATACAATTATGTACGTGTTTATTGGTGATTTGCTTGCAGGTGAAGGAAAAGAACACCGACGACCATTACTCTGGCAAGAAACTATCTGTTTGAGGGAAGAAGCAGCCTGTTTGAAACTTGGAGAATGCAGAATTCTCAGATAAATAATGTTAGTCTACTTTGGTGCTAGTGTTTTACATAGTAACAGTGTAAATCTTTTAGACAACTTGGATGTAGTGGCATTTCAGCGTTTCACAACTCGGAGAAGTCGTGTTTTTCGTTAGATGTTTGCGATGATATGTGTGAAAAAATCCTACTCTCGATTGCTGAGAGCTGTAAGTAAGTTTAAAGTCATGTTGTTTCATTTGATGTTATGTGACCATAAGCATGATTGTCCAGGATAAATCTACTCTTTTCGGAAATGAGGATTTGAAATAGCACAGGTTTCTCTTCTGGGAGATGCATGCACGACTACGCCTGGTCATGGTTAGTCCAAAAACAGATGATCATGGTTTGTCCTTTGGTGACTTTGGTCGTCTTGGAGATGAGGATTGAGATTGAGGTCTAATTGTACAAGATATCATCCATTTACTTATTATTAGAATTTAAAAATTTTCTCCCATTTGTAACCTCTTTTCAATGTAGGTTGTCTTTGAGGGGTGGGGATTGGGGAATGTACGCAGTCTTGCACTCTTAGCTCGACAAACATCGGGCTTAATTGCTTACAAGTTCACCGATGAGGTCGGAGTGCCAAAATTCCAAAACTCACATATGCATTCTACACACTTATGAAACCGAAAGTTAAATAGTAGCTTCTTATTTTCTTTTCCTGAACACTAAATAGTAGACAGATAACTAACCAATAATGGCTTATAGATCAATCGGATAAGCTATGTATTTAAATGATACTTCTTTGAAAAGTTTCCTTCGCGGGAATTTTATAACTGTAGAGGGGGGGGGGGATGAAAGAACACCAAGACAAATGGTTAAAAACAATGCAGTACAACTTCTAGTAAACTTCTCTATCCAACAGAAATATGCTACATTAGTCATGGGTTGTGACATTGATGTGTAGCCCAAAGAAGAGATACAAAGTCATTGACAACTAATCTTGAAAGTAAATTAGTTATGAGTTAAGTGCACCAATCTTGAAAGTACCCTTACTATTTAATGTACAAAACTGAGAGTCATCATAGCAGGGATTCAACATAAATCAATCTACATCTACATTTCAGTCCAATCCTACCATGTAATCAGGAAGCAACACTGTGAGCCTTTGACATACACAAGTCTTCGGTTGTCAGAAGATCCTTACCAGACAATCGTCGAAACTACAATCTCCGTATCCGCAACAAATCGTTCACACCACAGATGACAAGCTTAGGCACCCAGAACCTTCAACTAATCAACTCGACTTTGTGTTCCTGAATGTATATTCTCTTCTGGAGTTGCTTCAGCTTAACCTGACCCCCTTCTCATCCGGCAAACTACACTAAAACAATAGTATCTAGCAGATTGACACCTAAAGGAGAACCAGGGTTGAGGTGGGCTGAATGATAATCCTTGATAGTTTCAGACCCACCGACATTTGCTTATGAAGGGGCTAGTGCGCATATAAAAGGATCAGTTGTGTTTCATCAATCGCCATCAGACATCTCATCTGCAAGTGCCGATCCACAATTGTCCTCCTCGACTGCAGGTTTGTTCTTTGACTTTAATGCTGCTGCTTTGCTAGGAGGTTTTGCTTTCTTTACTGGTTTTTTTACCCTCTCAATCTCGGCCTGCAGCTCCAACACCTTTTCTGAGGGTTTTCGTCTTCTTTTCAGACGTCCTCCACTAGCATCCTCTGCAGTAGAGTTGTCCATCCCTGCAAGTGAAAATGAAAAAAAAAAATAGCAAAAAAGATTGATAATTCCTCTGTGAATTCTGGAATACAAGATGATTAGCAGGGGTAATCATAGCAACTTTTAATAGACTGCGTTATGCAGATGATTGACTAAACATACAGAATCCAAGATTAGGTAATAAAATGTTCCATCCAGATATAGCCCACCGACTTCTACGAGAAGCTATTGAAGATGGATGGTTTCATAAAGTAATAAGCAAGAAGTTTATCAGAGTTGTCGCCACGAGAAAACTAAACAATGAATTGTTCAGAATTCACAAATGTCTGACTCCTAGCCAGCAAGGGGAAAAATCAACATGAAATAGCATTTGCCCAGTTGCAAATAGTATAAAGCCCAGGCTGAAAGAAAAAGGCTTCATAGCTAAGTGCAGAAAGCTGCATTGACACCCCAATGATTCTAATTACCCTCTCCCTGTGTACCATCAGATAAATCATATGAACTAGCAAAACAAAGCATCAGCAGGAATTACCAAAACTGCAAAGCAGTAAAAACATGCAAACAAAGAATGAACTGGAGTTACTTATCAGTTATAATGTCTACTAAGAGCCAATCAGGTCTTGGCTGAATGGTGAAAATTGGTTTTAGCCACAATAGGGCATAGGCCGCAACTTTGATAAGTCTTAGATTTCACACCTACTGTGCACCCCCTCCTTTTTTTTAGGGTGTGTTTGGACTGCCGAATGCAGAAGGAGCGGAGAAAAAAAAAGAAAGAAGCTTGCTGCGTGCATTCAAGAACGTCAGAATTTTTAGGGTGTGTTTGGACTGCCGAATGCAGAAGGGGCGGAAAGGAAAAATTTGGAAAGCGAAAATGTTTTTTCTATTTGGATTGAAGAAAAAAGAAAGGAAAAAAAATAGAAGGAAAAGTACAAAAAACTTTTAGGGTGTGTTTGGACACACCCTTAGTTCTGCATATTGCTCTTACTTCTTCCATCTAGGTATAGCCCTCAAGCAAAGCACCATTTGAAGGATGGCATCAAAAAGTAAGAAGCAAGATGGTATTCATCACAGAAGAAACAACTAACAAGCAGAAAAATGTGAAACCCTGAAGATTGTCCGATGATGGCTCACATATGTTGACTGTTATGTGGCTAGGAGAAGGGGGGATGGAAGTAGTATTTACCCAGATAGCAAATAGTATCATAATTCGGCTGAGTTAACATGCAAACAAGGAAAGGATTTGATAATGTCTATTAAGAAGAGTCAATGAGGTCTTTGAGAATGGTGAATTTTAGGGTTATTTTTGGTTAAATGAGATGCCAAAGCTTAACATGCGTCTAATTTCATGCCTCCTGTGCATTAACCCTACTCCAGCACCCCACCTCTCCTTTTCTCCCAAAAAACCATACACTGATAATTTCACAACTTTCAGGCCTGCATATCATTATACAACTGATAATGATTCTTTATGATGACTCGTCTCACAGGTTTCTAAAGAACTGAAAGGTCAAAAATAACTGGTGCGAGAAAAGTTAAAATGAATCATGGAGCTGCCAATTGGCAAACAAGTTCTTGTCTGCTTAGTTCTAAGGGCGAAATACCAAATTTAAGTCACTCAGTTAGCAAGGGCATAACATGGAGAAGGCCAGGACCATGTCCTATCATACTATCTACATGCTCGAGCTACATTGAGAATACAACACAAAATTCTTTTTTTTTTTTTTTGATTGCACATAATATTCATATTCAGTTCGTGTGAATTGCTTGAAACTGTATCATTCTATCTACCCTAAAAGAACTTAAAACAGACATGAAACTTGTTCACTTAGTAGAGCAACTAAAATGTAATATAGAAACACACATGGTTTAGTACTTACCATCAATGGGGCTTGATTCATGGTTCACCCCTATCCCATTTTGCCCTGCTTCTGCTGAAAGAGGAGAAGCAGAATGATTACTGTCTGCCAACTTCACTGGATTCACAGCAGACTTCTCCTGTTGCTCAGACACATCAGGAGAAGGAATTGCAGGCAGAAAACAAAGTTCATCCTGAGATGTATCGGAGTCGCTGAATGTTGAATCCTTCTCCACTGTCAAAATATCAACCTCTTCATCTTGGTTGACGCCCGATTCTTTAACCTGCCAACAGCACGCGCATTAATAGCCAGCAAAACCAAATGCAGCAATGGGAGATCAGACATCAGAAATCTGTTAACCTTTTCAGTTTCAGGCATGATATCAAATTCATCTTCTCTCTCCACGTATTCTTCGTTTTCTTCAAGCTCTTTGAAATCCGGAGCAAAAGCGCTCCAGTTCTCTGCATAATCTTTGGCCCATATATAAACCAAACCAGTAAAGGACACAGAAAGAACAATAGGATGAACAGGATGCCAAGCCAAGTCAATTAGGGCTTCTTTCGGGCCTTCGAGAATCTTCACAAGGTGACCTGCTCGATCCCATATGTATATCCTGTGCTCTCCTTTGCTAGCAGAGCCACTAATAACCCACTCACCATCGCCACTAAAGCACGGAGCCTTCCAATGGGTTCTGGTCACAGAGTCTTGAAACTCACGGAAAAGTACCAAACTCTTCGATCCAATGGCCTTCAGCTTTTCAACCCTGCTGAAATCAGTCACTGCAACATCCAGTTCATCGAGGGCCTTCAAACCGTCATTCACAGGCAGTTTGTTCTCATAGACCCTTATAATTCGATCACTAGAATTTGTGAGTAGATACAGCCCATTCCTGCTAAATACAATGTTCTTAACAACACCACCACCAGTAATAGGGACCACTCCACGCACTTTAGCGCTTTGATGGTCAATTATGAGAATCTCCCCCTTAGAATTCCCAAGATAAACCAGATCTCCGTTCTTGTTAAAGCACGCAGGAGTCTGAGGGGCGGAATCATCAGAAGCTTTGTTTCGTGAGGGAACAGAAACTCCATCTCCCTCCGTGGAAACTGAGGCGGGCAATGCAATCGTTGTCCCAGAGTGTAAATCGACTATCAGGGGAGCCGAATAGACAGGGCATGCCAGGCACAGGGAGGGAGTAGATGAGCCGGGATGCAGGCGGGCATGCAAAGGGGTTTTCTCCAATGTTGTCTGGCTAATCTTCGCTCCAGTAGCTACATCCCATAGGATTAATGTCCTGTCAGCAGCAGAAACGAGGATGCGATGACCATACTTTGACCAGCAAACACTAGTTATAGCTGCGGTGCAGTCTTTGTCTTGGAGCTCTTTTGCAATAACTCTTGTTTCAAAGTCCCATATGACACAACTTCCATCAGAACATCCAGCTGGGAAGATAAACAAGTGCACAAAGCTAATCATACACATAACCAACGACACAAGCCCAGAAGCTAGAATTGTCTAGTTACGATTATCCAACTCCCATACAAACAATTCAGTGCACTTCCATGGGGGGATAACACAGGGAAAGGTTACACATACGCCTAATCTACAAAACCCTTTCAACCTAAGTAGAAGAATTACTTTGCAATAGCTTAAACTCTAATGCAGCAACCTTAAAGCATTGATGACCAAACAAATTTTTGAGCTTTCTTCAACTCCACATTATTCTGCATGCTTCTGTTCCTTTTTTTCTAATTAAAAAGATCTACTTCTTGTGCACATACCCTTATGGAGGAACAGGAGAACCAAATACAAGTTGAAGACAGAAAAACATGGTGTTGATTTAGATTCAATAGAAGGGCCACATAAAACAAGACCATGCCCTTTCTTCACTCCCAACTAAGCTCAAGTCATGCGGTCATGCCCAATTTGGTAACAGTTAAAACCCAACTTCAACCCCCCCCCCCCCCCAATCCACCCCCACAAACCCAAACACACCCACAAAAAAAAAAGGACGAAAATATTAGAAGGAAAAGACTAAGCATACCAGCAAGAAGGGTGCCACGGCGATTGAAGGCAATGCATTTCATAATGCCATGTTCCAGGTACTCCTCGATAACTTCTGGGAAATCCCCTTGCAATGGATCTTCACTCCAAAAAAAAACAGAAAAGGAAAAGAGAGGAAAAGGGTCATTAGCAAACAAGGAAATCAATGCATAAGTAAACCAACAGATGCAGAGAGAGATACCTATAATTGGAGCTTTCATGGTGCATTACTTGGTAGAAATTTTAATCAGTTGCCCACTGAGATTCGTTCGAAAGGGTGACGAACTGTCAATTCTAGGACTTTCCCACTGCGATTCGTTGAAAAGGGTAGTCGCGGTTGTTCTCCCAGAAATTTATTTGCAATGGAGGGAGAAAACGAGAGAGAGAGAGAGAGAGAGAGAGAGATATGACGCAGACGAGAATGAGAGTGCGAGACAAGGAAAAAGGCCCGAATGTGGGGCAACATTGATTTCCTTTTCGGTCTTTTTTTTTTTTTTTTTTTGTGCGTGGCCTGGGGCCTGTGCAGTGTGCTACTGTGCACTGCGCAGAAGGCTAATTTAGTTAGGGGTGGACGGAAAAAAAAAACTTAAACCGAAAACCAAACTCTAAAACCAATAAAATCATACCGGTTAACCAAATTAATTTTTGTGTAAAAGCGGTTACGGTTACTCAAATTGGTTTGACTGACTTATGTTTAGGTTTTGAAAATTTATAAAACAGTTAACCACGGTTAATCGATTTCAATTTACGACAAAAAAATCCTAGGTATGAGGTTTTATTGTGTGCCGCTACGGTGGTAAAAAATGATAATTTTAATTTTTTTAAATTCCAATCGGGATTGGGAAAGTGAATTTTTTTTGCTATGGTTAACCATAAACCGCGGTTAACTGCATATAATACTATGCAGTTAACCGGCGATTTCGGTTTGGTTTAGGTTTACAGATTTCGAACCGGTTAACCGGTTATGCAGTTTAGGTTTAGGTTTTCAAAATCCAAAAACCGCAAAAGCGGTTAACCGCACATGAGGTTAACCAGATTTGCAGTTAACCAGTTATGCCCAACCCTCAATTTAGTAGTCATCAATTTCATATTAATTTGTCATAATTTTGATTTTCACGGTCTCCAATATCACTGTTCAATTGATTTATGTTAAAACAATTCCAATATTATATTTTTATGATAGTTTTTCGTTACGAATCTAATGTTGATAATTTTATATAGCAACTCGTTGAATATATTAAGAAATTTATGGTTAAAATTTGACTACACAATTTCCAAAAATAACAATTAACATGAAACGGAGGGAATAATTGGGTTCATCGAATTTTATTAATCATGGTTAATGATGAAATTTTATCGGATCAAGTTAAAATTATAGGGGAGTTTGGGGGAGTTTTGTCAATGTTCGAACGACCCAAACACAATTTTGCCAACATTTGGTCAAAATCTGAATTTAATTAAGACCTAGATTTACATTCAGTTGTACCAAGTGACTAAATTTTAAATTTAGTCAATGTTTGTCTAATCTAAATATGATTTTGACCTAAATTTATATTCAACTAGGGGTGTGCATATTTCGGTCCAGATCGGAAAGCCCCGTGACCCGGACCTGACCAACTCGGTTATGTTCGGTCCGGTCTCCGCTCCATAATTTTTATAATTTCGGGTTTTCGGGTCGGTCCCGGTCCAAACTCTAAAAAAATCGGGTTGGACCGGTCAACCCGGTTTATACTTTTCTACATATATGTAATTTAATTAAAATCAAATCCAATAAATATTTTGTCCATAAATATAATTATTTTTTTATATTTTCAAATTATACACTCACCATATTTAAACATAATTATTATTGTCTAGTTGCCTTTGAATCAACTCATAAGATCCTTTTAAAAACACAAATTTTCTAATTATGGGTGACTACTATCTACTAGTAAACATAAAAAAACCCGTGATATTATTACTATTAATCTATGACTAACACATTATGGAATTTCTAGCAGTAAACTAATTATACGGACTAGTACTACGAAGTATAATTAAATACTAATTTCCTAATCAAGGTGACAGCTACTAGTTAGTTAAGAACTCAACTATTGTAATCAAAAGTTATTTTGACACATAAAGAAAATGGTCCAATCGGTCTAAGGTGAAACCGGTCCGGTCTCGGTCTATTATTTAGTGAAAATTTGGTCTCCGAGTCAAGCTAATTCGGTCTGGTCCGGTCCGAGTTTGGACCGGCGTACACCCCTATATTCAATTGTGCTCAAACAACTAAATTTTACCTTCGGGCAAACAAACCTTGGTTTAGCACATTTTTTTGGATAAATTCTTGATGGAACAAGTTTTTGCCAACTCTAGTACATAGGTATGGACATATCAGGTCCAATTAATATGAAATCTAAATAGAATGCCAGGATAGTTTAACCAAGAACTTCCAATTCCACCATATGGGTGAACAAATTTTTGTCAGCACTAATCCAGCTTGGTAGAGTTCTATGGAAAAAAAAAAAAAAAAAGGTTCCATGTTCCAATGGGAAAGTTTACAAATTTGAGATAGGTTGTCAATTAAATGCAAGCAAATATAAAAGAAAAGCTTATCAACTTGAAAATGTTAACATTCGTAGAAAATATTTTGAGCCACACATAGTATAAGATTAACATTATCTATCACCACAGGGCAATGTTTTTCGTTTGCCTCTTTTGGGAGAACAGTTTCCATCCTGACAAATCCAACATCCACGACCAGATGAAGAGAGGAATGAGAAGGTATTAAGGATGTTGCCCCTTTAACTGTGAATAATCTCACAATAACTGTGCGAGCATCCCAGTCAAGAGATGTATTCAAGCTGATAACACACGACGACATATCACTATCATACACATGATACAATCCTTACAAATGTTCCGGTAGGGTAACCAATATACTCGACTATGAAACCAAAAACACCATTCCCAGCCCGCCAAAAAGCGAAAAAGAAAAGCACTGTTTGGCTTTCTAAACCAAAGAAAAACCTATCAGTTCAACACTGTCAACTCTAAAAGTGAGTTACTTGAGACCCACATATATAACAAACAAGTGCACGTGCGACGAAGGATGTTTTTGGGGCTGTCTAATTCTAATCAAACTGCTGCCTAAGGTGCATCTCAGTCTCGCTTTTCCAGGTTGCATGCGAAGATTGCCCTCTCATACGCTTCACCTTCTCCTTATCTTTCACAGTGGATCCCTTCTTCTTCGCATCATCAGCCGAAGGGCATACTGGACACACCATCCCACGAGCACTGGAATAGGTCTTCGGTATCCCACATTGCAAGCATAGGCTGAAACAAATATAAATGCACATAAGACGATTCCCTTTGAAAAATAAAACACATTCAATGCATAAGAGTAGTTGCCTAAGGGTTGGATTTGGTTCTAGTATCAGGTATTTTAGCCCAATCTAATGTGTACGAGCATAATGCGCCTAACAAGGATGAATGAGGGTAAAACAAAGTATAGTGGGTTTGACTAACCATAGTTTCGGAATTAGATTATTATCATATTTGAAACTATGGAAAAAGATCAGGTGTGTAAGTTACTCTGTGGGGCTATTGTCCCTGAATATTATGTATAATATGTTTCTATAATCTTGAAGCTATTGAAGCAAGTACCTTGGCTGAGAGCCGCCCTCTTTTGTTGAAGCTATTGAAGGAGTGCTGCCCTCAACATCACTCCTCACTCGCTCATGAATCCCAACTAAATGGGCCTTTGCCTCCACAACAGCACCTAGAAGGTAAGCAATATTCACCCGCATTAGCAATAGAAGATTAGCAACGTATTTGGATAGGAAAAGAAATCAAGTGCAAAACGATATGCAACAATAACACCATGCCCTACAGTTTCCTGCTTCCAAGGATATCAACTCGCCATACATACAACTCTTCTGAAGTGCAGCATTACTGCCCAATAACATCATCATTGGCCCCTTTTCAAAGCCAACCCACCCTTACTTTTGCAACTAACATGACTGGTACTAGAGTATGACCCTAACACTTATCCTCACAAGCCAACTATGCAACGTCAAAGGGCCATTTTTAGTAATACCTGAACCTATCCGCCCCACCTCCCAAATACATAAAATTAATCACGTACTTTTGTTGCAGTTATAACACTGAGGTGCAAATCGATGATTTAAGATTTCACAGATTAACCTATGATCAGCTCTCCTTTATCAGTATCCAGTAAATTGATTTCTTTTCCCTCTCTAGCTTCATTCATGATGCGGGGTCTTTAGCCTTCAGACATTCAACAAACCACATTCGGAATTTGATCGGAAAGATAATTCATCAATTATATGAATTACAAGAGGATGAAGCCGAAAAAGCATCCAAAAGCCCCCATAATCCTACCCACAAGATAGGCTACCTACAAAAACCAAAAAGGAGTGAGACCCTTCGAAACGGCTAGTTACAACCAGAGAAAAGGAGAAACATGACACCTCCTCCTTCCAAAAGAATAATGTCTTGAGCGAGTTGTTCTTCACCCACTCAATACACATTTCAGCCATTTCAGCAAGGGGAAGAAAACAAAGCAACACTATTGATACCAGTTTTTATTCTCTGTCTTCTACCTAGATGAGCCATTTCTAGTACTAAACACTCCCCCATTCTTCTTCTTTCATGTGTTGCATTGTACACTAGTAGTCTAGTACCATGGAGCATTTTGGAAATTTTTGATCTAAAATTAAACGAAACAAATATGCAAGAATTATGAATCCCCATTTCCCTTCTACTCCCAGAACAAGCCACCAAGCCTGCATCAGCTAAGTTTTACCAACAGTATTTTCAGAAGTTAGACCCAAGAAGCTTTCTTAAGCAATCATAACTATCCCCTTTAATTTGCTAACAGGATCAACAGTGTCATTTTAAAAGTCCCAGGTTTTAGTATTTTCAGATGCAATAGTCAACAATTCAAGTTTCTATGATAAATTGTCCTACAATAGTTTCTGATGGCCCGTGTTTAGATTCCATCATGTGCCCACCATTTATTAAGTTTTTCATAAAGCCACCAACTTTTCTTGCCACTCAATAGTCATTTCACCAGCAACATACAACTTGCTTGCTTGGATATAACCAACCACGTAATGCAAAGGTTTTGCAATTGTATCTCTAATACCTGGTTCAGTTGTATGAAAGTACTGTAAATTCATAATCATGCTTGATTAAAGACCACAAACCATAATTGCATTACCAGGTCAATGGTATAAGTATAACATTGCCAACACAATACATATAACCAAACGCTACAGTATAGTTGAACCACTTCAATCATATTCCTAGTAGGTCGATATTACGCATCATAGTCAATATTCAATTGCAAAAAGAGAATGGCTAAGGGCCCGTTTGGTACGCAATGGGAATGGGAATGGGAATGGGAATTCATAATGGGAATGGGAATAAGAATTCATAATGGGAATGGCAATTGAAATGTTTTATGAATTCCCAACTTTGTTGTTTGTTATGTGGTAATTGAAATATGTAACAAGTGGGAGTAGGATTGAAAATAAATACACATCTACTAAAATATCCTTTTGATTTAATAATTGAAGTGGTGGAAGAACATAATTAACTCATATTTCATGCTAAGAAAATCAATTACTATATGAAAAAAAAATAAAGTTCATAAAAATTCTAATAAAACTAATTCAGCACCAAATATAAATTAAAATCAAGTATATAAAAACACCAAATATAAAGGATTCAATAAATCAACATTCTAATAAATAAGTATCAATTATTTAATCTATCTAAAATACTGAATTTTCCCATAAAAATAAATAAATATTAATTAGAACTCTCAATCTCTTGATGATTAATATCTGGTAAATAGGAAGGGTAGCCTTGGTAATAACAATTCAACATAAGGGCAAAATTGGTATTTAGCAGTGACTAATGAATTCTAAGTACCAATTACCACCACCCCCGGTAATAGATTACTGGGAGTTGGGGCATTCTATTCCCATTCCCATTACCCTCTTTTTTTTAATTACCGTCAAACAAACATGGGAATAGTATTCCCAATTATCCTATTCCTATTCCCATTCCCAACCCCCTACTCCCTTATACCAGACGGCCCCTATAGTCAATATTCAATTGCAAAAGGAGATGCCTAATTCATGCACAATGCCATAGCTCATTGCGACTCCAAAAATCTCATAAGTGCTTTCAGATTATACAATCCTCAGTGAGTTCTATGTTTAAGAGGTATCCCTATTTCATACCTCACTGAGACTCCGAAAAATCTCATTTTTCACAATGCACCCAAACAAAACTATGCTTATCTCATTCAGGTAATCATCAATAACTATACAGAAACATATGCAAAAACTAATCTTCAAGCATGAACTATCTATCTACCATGGTGTATGCGTGACCAATCAATTCAAAACCTCAGAACAAAGAAAGCTAAACACAACCACCCAATTCAAAAACGAACAAAGATTGAGAAACCCAGATAGGAACAAAAGACAATAAAATACCAGCAGGTAAATCCTTCTTATCCCGGCTTTTCTTCCGCCCTCGATGGTGCACAACGTTCTCTTTCGCCGCACTTTGCTCCTCTACGCTATGGTTAAGGAACTGCGGAGGCCCTGAAATCTCCACAAACCCAAACACCCAACAGAATTTAAAACAAACCCACGAAAATCGAGATGCCCAATTACAAATCCGCAACAAAGTTGAGCATTGAATTGAAAGAAGAGATGATTACTTCGGAAAAGGCGTCGAGAGCAGATGGAAGAGCAGATCCAGACGATGATTTGGGGGCATCAACGGGGTGGTAGGAGGAAGGCAATCGAGAGACAGTGCGGGCATTGTCGTCGTCGGAATCAGTGTCGTCGGAGAAATTGTGATAGGGATGGTCTGTGTGTTCAGGGGTTTGGTCTTCTTCGGCGGATGAGTAGCCTTGCAGAAGTGCCAAGCTCATCCTTGCTCACTGCTTTCTCTCTCACACACGCACAAAATCAGGATTCTAGGGATGGAACCGTGAGGGGTTCAACGAGTCACGAATAGAGGGTTTCAGACTTTCAGTGTCATTTATTTTGGAAATAATTTAATTTTAGGGAAATTGAATTCTAATCATACCAACTTTTGGTCATATAAAATTAAATTAAATAATACGAATTTTTGATTTTGTGATAAATAATACGAACTTTAACTCCATGTTGTTCTGAACCGTACGCCATTGAACTTAACTCGTCGGCGGATGACGTGGCGGCGGAGAAGGTGTGACGAACCCCCCAAAACTCAAGCCCAATGACGCCTTCTCCGCCACCATGTCATCCACCGCCGAGTTAAGTTTAACTCGGTGGCATACTGTTCAGAGCAACATGGGTTTAAAGTTCGTATTATTTATCACCAAATCAAAAGTTCGTATTATTTAGTTTTATATAGCCAAAAGTTCGTATTATTAGAATCCAATTTCCCTTAATTTTATGGGGCAAGTTGTAATTAAAATTATATTATTATATATTAAGATGATGTTTAATGATATGGTTAAATTCTATAACTATAATATTATTGCATATAAATTGCATAAAGTTATATTTTTATCCATTATTTTTTATATTTCAAAAAAACATTTAGGTCGTGTTCGTTAGTAACGTTTGGGGTAGCGTTTAGCCTATTGACCAAGTCAAAACTCTAATTGCATAAATATTAGCGTTCGGTAAGCTAGCGTTTTGAGGAGCGTTTAGCGTTTTAAGGAACGTTTTGTGAAATGCTAATAAAGTTAACGTTTAGCGTTTGGAGTAGCGTTTCATATTTTTCTGTCAAAAAATACCCTTTGAAATTTTTATCTTTGAAAATTATTGATATCCTTTTATGTCAATTCACATTAATCTGCTAATTCAACTGCTAAATTTACCGAACACAATTCTCATTTGAATAATCATCCGCTATCCACTACTTAAACCGCTATCCGCTGCTTAAACCGCTATCCGCTGCCTAAACCGCTATCCGCTATCTAAAACACTAATTTTGCCAAACAGGGCCTTAAAATAAGATTAACAGAATGGTTCGATTCAATTAGGGTATTATTTGTGTTTATTGACATACCATATAAATCTCAAACTTCTTATAATTGATAATTAATACTTACTATTAAAAAAATAGTATCAAAAACCATAAGAAATACAAATTTGGTGAATGACATCAAACACGTAAAAAGTGTCTTAAGGTAAGTGTCATATCATCACCCCTTTTCTTTTTTGGCAACAGCATTCCATAATACGAGTATCAGAAAGAATATAATGGTGTATCTCTCCCTTTTTTATCTAACTTTTCAATTAACTTTTCGCATTTTATAATTTCAATGACATATAGTTACTACAATTTTTATTTTACCCATTAGATCCATTGATTGAACCTAAAAAATTAAAAGAGTCCCGATTTTCTGCGCCGCATATGGTTTTACTAGGGTGCGGCGAGTTCAATCCTAGTCCCAGAAATCAGATAGAGTTTTCAGTAAGGCATCGAAAGTACGCCTCTTAGTCTAGTTTTCGGTGTTGTTTTTGGTGGGCCTCATGACGGATAGTCTTGCGAAGGAATTGATCAAGTTTTGGCTAACGGAAGGCGAGGAGAGAACGATAGGAGGGGATGACGAGAAGACAGAAGATGCCGATGAGAATAACCATAATACATCTCTGATTTTAGCCAGTAAGCTATGCATAGATAAACTTTTTCTCTTCGATGCTTTGAAACGCACAATGAACATAGTGTGGAAGATGAGAGATTGGGTAGCAATTAGGGCACTGGACCAGAATCTGTTTATTTTTCAATTCTTCTTGTTAATGGACAAAGAAAGGGTGCTTAAAGGGAGACCTTGGAGTTTCGATAATCATCTATTGTTGCTCAACGAGGTTTCAAGTCACCTACAACCATTGGAAATAGAGTTTGACCTATCACCTTTTGGGTCCAGATTTATGATGCCTCTTTGGACAAACGTAAAGAGCCAATAGCCAAAGAGATAGCAAAGGGAATGGTAGGATTCATTGAATATGACTCCTCTAATTCGCTTGGTTAGGAGTTCTATATGAGGATTCGAGCAATGACTAAGAAGCCATTGTAGCGAGGTATACATATTAGGGTGAAGAACGGGGAAGTAAAGTGGGCTGACTTCAAGCATGAGAGACTCCCAACCTTCTGTTATTATTGCGGTAGGATCGGGCATGCAAACAAGGATTGTAGGGAGGAGGAGGAGTTGGAGGATCGATAGGTGGTGTATGTGACGGAGATTAGCTTCGGCCTAGTTCTAAGAAGAGGGATATGAGGGCCACGAAGTTAGATCTAGAAAGGGATAGGGAGAGGGCGAGGTTGGATAATCTGAAGAAAAAAGGTAACTTGAAGGGGAAGAAAAAAGGGAGCTCAAACTTGCAAATAGGTCTGCCAAGTTTAGTGAGAAAAAAAGTTGTTCTTTGCTACTCAAGAGGTACCTGGCATATGTCAGGTGGGAATCGAACATGCAAACCAGGAGTTAGACGTGTGTCATCTTTAAGCTTTATCAGTTCATGGGGGGGAAACTCTAGGGAAACCCATATAGATGTGGAGACAAAAGAACAAGACAATAAAAGTGAGAATCATGTTGCCTTAAAGGAATAAGGGGCAAACTCGAAGGAGTTAGTGGTCGCTGAGGCACGAAACAACACACTCCCAACTTCAAGCGAATGGAGCTCAACATGTGGACTGACATCATTGGCAATGCTATAGGATCATAGCCAAAAAGATGGGCGAAAAGTAATATAGGGAGGGAGAAAGAACTGATGTTCGTGGTGGGAGCTAAAGGGGAGATTAAAAAAAATCAAGGGGGAAAGTGAAAAAGAATTGCTAGAAAAACATGAGCTGCAAGGGGTGGAGGGGCGGAGACACTATAAAAGAGGAGGGTAACAAACTACAAGGAGGAAGGAGAGGGAGGGGGAAATGAAGGAGGTGGAGCCAATTGGAGTGGATTTCTTTGTTTTTCAGGCGAGGGTGGGTGAGACCTACCTTCGCCAAGCATAATGAAAATTATTTGCTAGAAATATCGGGGGGGGGGGGGGGGGCAGGGCAATACTCGACTAGTTCGACAACTCCTCAGGTGGAGGAACTCTATTTGCCCCTCCATAGTTTTTCTCGTTGAAACTATGGTGCAAAAGGAAGCCATGGAGCATTTGAACCCAAACTAGGGTACAACAGTTTTTTCGGGGTGAGTAGTAACAATAGATCAAGGGATTTGGCAGTGTACTGGATTAGTGATGTACATCTAGAGATAGTCGCATTTGATAACCACCATATTCAAACAATTGCTGAGGAGTAGGGATGGCAATGGGGCGGGGAATCCCCGAACCCGTCGGGGCCCCGCCCCGCTATGGGGAAAAATCCCCGCCCCCATTGGGGATGGGGACGGGGACGGGGATGAATTTCCAAAATCCGCTCGGGGATGGGGACAAAATTTTCCCCATCCCCGTCCCCATTTTCCCCGCCGGGGTGAATTCCCCGTCCCCATCCCCGAATCCCCATCCCCGAAAATATTAAAATTACCAAATAACCCTTATTCAAATTTAACATATATATAAATGAGAAGGACAAAATAGTAATTTTTCAATTTTTTTTCTCAAAAACCCTAAACCTAAATTAGAGTTGCCGCTTGCCCAGTTGCATTTTGAATCTGAAAAGACTGAAATTCTAAATCTCAGTATCTCAATTCTCAAACTCACGACTCACCTCACCGTCACTCACATTCTCACTTCCTAAACCCTAAATCTCATTCTCTCACTGCCGCTACGACAATGCACCTCGCTCTCACCTCACACTCACAACCTCGGCAGACACTCGCCTCGCACTCGCACAGTCGCACCGTCGCACTCACTCCTCCTCGCAGATGCAAATCACGACGTCACTCGCAGCATGACCGTTCGTTGGTGTGTCCGTGTGTGTCCGTTCGTTCGCTGCTGAATCGTTCGTTGCTCTCTTCAGTCTCGTCGGCATTCGTCCGTGCCTCCCTCCTGAATCGCTCGCTCGGTAAATTTTCTATTTGCAAGTATTGAAATCTTCGGTGTGTGTCATGTATTGAAATGTTCGGCCGATAAAGTAAATTTGATGCAAGTTCATATATATTGTGCTCGTGTGACTAAATCTGAATATATATGTTAGTAAATCTGACTATATATGTTTTAGAATCTCTATTTGAGGTTTTTTTTTTGTATTAAATCTGACTATATATGTTAGTTCATATATATTGTGCTCGTGTGACTGTGTATCGTTCTGTCTGTGTACTCTCTTCAGTCTCTTCGGTGTTTGTTCTATTTTAATGTTTCGGTCTCTTCGAATCTGAGTATTATACGTTGAGTGTGTTTGACTGTGTTCCCTATATACTAAATTTGACTATCATACGTTGTGTGTGTGACTGTGTGTTCGCTATAGTGTTAGTTTATATATATTGTGCTTCCTAATCCATTAATCTGAAACATATATGTTGTTTACTTGTTTTTGACAGATCTATGGCCAGTGCTAGTGGTAGTACTCCTACTCCAATTGATCCATCTTCGGCCTCTACCAACAATGATCTAGGAAAAGAAAATCCCGACCTAATCCCAACCCCAACCCCAACCCCAACCCCAACCTCTAACACTGATGGTGTTGGTGTTTCTAGTGCCACACCTGATGCTACCGATGAAGGTAGTAGGGGAGACTTGGTCTTGGGGAAAAAACGGAAATTTATATCATGGATATGGAAACATTTTGATTTGATAACAATCAATGGAGATGAAAAAGCTGTGTGTAAATATTGCAAAAAGAAACTTGGGGGTAGGTCTAAAGATGGTACAACACATTTGGGTGACCATTTTAAAATTTGTCCACTACGGGTTCATAGAGATATTGCTAAAGATTTTTCCCAAAAGAAATTGAAACTCCCCGAATTTGGTGAGAAAAAAAGGAATGTTACATATGTTAGTGGTGGGTTTGATGAAGAGAAAGTGAGGCGAGAACTTTCCAACATGGTTATTATGCATGAGTATCCTCTTTCTATTGTAGATCATCTTGGCTTTAGAAAGTATTCCAATGCACTCCAACCTTCTTTCAAGATGATATCAAGAAATACTCTTAGAGCTGATATTCTTAAGATCTATGATCACGAGAAAACCAAAACTATGAAGTTGCTTGCCAGTGTTGACAGCAAAGTGGCCATCACAACTGATATGTGGATTGCTCAAAATCAGAAGCGAGGTTTTATGGTCATAACGACTCATTGGATTGATAGTTCGTGGACCTTACAAAGTCGAATTCTAAGGTATTGTTTAATTTTTTTTTTAGTGTTAATATTCTAACTTAGAAATTTAATTAAATCAAATCTTTGTTTAATGTTTTGTATTATTTTTGGTGTTATAGTGTATAATACTCAAATACTCACTAAACTTTTTTTCCCCTTAGGTTTGCATATGTTCCATGCCCTCACACTGCGGAGTGTATCTCGGAAGAGTTGTTGAAGTGTTTTTCGGAGTGGAACATCAATAGAAAGTTGTCCAGTTTAACTGTTGACAATTGCTCCTCAAATGACGCTGTTATCAACATTCTGAAAGATAGGTTGGACTTGAGAGCTTTTCCATTACATGGTAAGTTCTTTCACATGCGTTGTTGTGCACATATTCTGAACTTAATTGTCAAGGATGGCTTGGATGTTATTGGGGATTCAATTGAAAAGGTTCGTGATAGTGTAGCATATTGGAGGGCAACACCTAAAAGAGAAGAGATTTTTTAAGAAGTTTGTGATAGCTTGAGCATCTCTTATTCAAAAAAGTTGAAACTTGATTGCAAAACAAGGTGGAACTCTACTTATTTGATGCTTCAAACTGCTTTGTTGTATAGAGAGGTTTTTCCAAAGCTAGCTAAAAGAGATTCCAATTATAAGAGTGTGCCTAGGGATGATGAATGGGAGAGAGCTAATGATCTTTGTGAAAGGTTGGAGATTTTTTATGATGTTACACAAATATTCTCGGGTACTAGTTTTCCCACTGCAAATACTTATGTTGAAAAAGTTTTTCAGATTCGATCATGTTTGGATGATTGGCTTTTGGAACCTAGTGAGTTAATCAAAACTATGGCAAGAAAGATGCTTGATAAGTTTGACACGTATTGGAATGTAGTTCATGGGATTATGGGAGTTGCTTGTGTTTTCGATCCTAGGTTTAAGCTACACTTTTTGGAGTATTACTATCAAACAACTTATGACTTTAATGGGTTGGATAAGTTTGATATGGTGAAAGAAACTTGTTATGCTTTGTGGCGTGAATACAAGGAAAGATACAAGCATCTAAAGGTGTCTCATGAACAAGCATATATGTCTTGTGATTCTGGTAGTGGCTCTTTTGAGACTAGAAATGTTGGTTTCAAAAAGAAGAAAGACCTAATGAGTAATTTTGATAATTATGTGAAGAAAGATGCACCTCCTCTTGAAATTTGTGAGTTAGATGAATATTTGAAAGCTCCCCTTGTTCCAAGAACGGGTGCATTTGATATCTTAGTTCATTGGAAGGCGGCTCAAACAAGCTACCCCATCTTATCTAAAATAGCTAGGGATATCTATGCTATTCCTGTATCTACTGTGGCATCCGAGTCCGCATTTAGCACGGGAGGGAGGTTTGTAACCCCTCATCGTAACCGTTTGCATCCCAAGACATTAGAAGCATTAATGTGCACTCAGAATTGGCTTTGGGCTGCAATTGAGTCTCAAGGTTTGTATTTATTCCATTCTTTTATACTTTTGCCTATGTTATATATTTGTTTTATACACTCATTATATTAATTTTAACATATTTATTATGTTATCTACTTATCTTAGGGGTTGAAGACGATAGTGAAAACACCGATGCTACCTCATTTATGTATACTACATTTGAGGAGGATGTTGATGAAGAAATTAGAGATACCATCGCTTAATGAGGAGGATGACAGGATGTTGATGAAGATGTTTTTTAGTTTACTTTATGCTTGTCATTAAACAATTTAAACTTGAAGAGGATGTATTGTTATATTTCCCAAGTAACACTTTTTGAAGTATTATTAGTTGATTTTGATGTATTATTACTTGAGCAAGTTAAATATGTTGTGTTTTGAACAGGTTAAAAATCGGGTCCGGTCAAAAAATCGGATCCGATTAAAATTTAGTTCGATTTTTGATAGTTTTAAAAAATCCCCGTTGGATCCCCGTTGGGGACGGGGAATCCGCGGGGATGGGGATGGGGCAAGAATCAATCCCCGAAGCGGGGATGGGGATGGGGATAGGGATGACTTTTGGGAGCGGGGATGGGGACGGAGGTATACCCCCCCATCCCCGATCCGCCCCGTTGCCATCCCTACTGAGGAGCCTAGTGGGCACGGAATGGTCTTTTGTTGGAATTTATGGGTGGGCAGAAGCAACAGAGAAGTATAGGACATGGGCCCTATTGAGGAAAAACATAGAGAATAGTAGGTGGCCAGTGGTCTTTGGAGATGACTTCAACGAAGTGTTGACCTTAGATGAACAGGAAGGGTGTCGCCCAAAGGAGTAGAGGTCGATGGAACTGTTCATGAGTGTGTTAGATAATTGACAGCTGAAACATTTGGGTTTTTTTGGTTCACCGTTCACTTGGGAGCAAGGAAAGAGTTCGAGGACATGCAAGTGGGAGAGGCTAGACCATTTCCTGGCTCACAAAGAATAAGAAGATTGGACCCATGGTTCACAGAGCCTCGGTGGAACACCTTGTGCGACTAAAGTCAGACCACACTCTCATACTCTTGGTGATAAAAAATAGATAGGGGCAAAGGCGCGGGTCAAGCTGTGAAAAATTTGGTTTGATTATCTTGAGAGTCTAAATGTTGTAACTTAGACATGGAGAAGCACAATCGAAGGAAACCGTTTCTAAAGCTCCATAGGTGCTCCAAAAAACTGGCATGTTGGGCAACATTGAAATTTGGGGAGATGGATAAGGAGATGGAGGAGGGGGAAAAGAGGTCGAAGCAGCTTCAAGATGGGCTGCGAACTGATGATAAAATCCAAGCCGTTTTAGAGATTGAAGGATACTTGGAGGAACTTTACAATAACAAGGAAACCTTTTGGTTTATGAGAGCTAGAGAGACGGAGGTGAAGGACGACGACAAGAACATGAAGTATTTTCACAACAAAGCATCTCAAAGGAGGATGAAAAACACCATTAGACTTAAAGAGGCCGGTGGAGAGCTGCTACCACAACTTATTTAGGAATGGGACGGAAAGTGATAATTCTGATGCTTTGAGAGGAGCCTCTACTCTGATTAGCTCAAAGATGAATGTTGAGCTCGCTAAACCCATCATGGCTAGAGATGACAATGGGTTGGTTTAGGGCGAGTAGTGTCATACCTTTTGTTGAGTTTTTGGTGATCCATTTCCTAAACAGATATAGATTAATTGGCGGAATATTCATAATAGTTATAAACAATTAGTCGCCCAGGAAATTACAATTGTATAGGATTAGTATTATACTTGATCGCAAACAATGGTAAATTTTGACTTTCTTGGTAGGAGTCCGCAAATTCCACCTCATCCAATAAATCAAACTCAAAACCACTATTGCATGTGATCTAAATTCCACTTGCAAAAATGCTTGGTGTACCAAACTGCCCTTATTACAACCTAGGGTGAAAAAGAAAAAAGACCGATGGATAGAGGATTCTATGCCAAAATCAAATACGGCAAAAATCTTCACCTTACCATTCATCGCCGATCTTTTCCCCTATGAGGGTAGATTTAACAAAAAGAATGCAAATTAAGAGCAAAAGACAAATTATTTAGATGCTCATAACAAAGTTCCAGACAACGGTCCCCTTTTCCGACCTCCATTCCAAGTACCCACATTCTCTGCTTGCAAAATCCAGGTGGGGTTTGGGAAAATTCAAGTCCCTGAGGGTTTGATGCAGATCAATCAAACCCAGGTAGCCAAAACTGAGTTTCCCTTTCATTTTTAAGGTATAAAATAATGAATAGTATAATCCAGAAGCTTCGAGAATTCGATGCATACCCTAAGATCAACGAGGATTTCTACCAGCGGAGTGTTTCCGGTGGTCTTATCACCCTTATATCTTCCCTCGTCATGACCCTGCTCTTCTTCTCTGAGCTCAGTATGTTTTTCTCCCCTTTTTTCCCTCCATATTTATCTTTTTCTGCTCGTTTATGCATAAAGTTCTAATCTCTGGTTCTGGGTGTTTTTGGTTGGGTTGGTGGTGGTTTACTGTGATTTTCTTCGACATTTTTCTTTCTTTCTACTACTACATGCAAAAAGTTATGATCTTCGGTTGTGGGTGTTTGTGATTTGGGATTTTAGTGGTTAAATTATGGCGAAGAGCCTGAAAGATTTTCCCGATTGGCTACGAGCTAAATGGGTGTAGAGTTATTTTGTTTCAGGATGAGATTTCTAAAAGTTTATTCACAGTTAGCTGGGGTTGTGAAACTTTGAATTGAATGATAAGGGTTACAACTTACAAGCATAGGGAGGGTGTGTGTGTTTTTTTTTTTTTTTTTTTTTTTTTTTTTTTTTTTTTAATAATTTCATCTTATTTCTAATGTTAGTAATGGGAATGTGATTTGGCCCCTTATGAGTATGAGAGTTAGGTATAATAGTCACTGAGAGCTCTTCATTGAAGTCAAGTGAAGAGAGAGGGTTATGTGAATGTGACTTGCAAATGCAGTCATGGATCTTGTAATACTTTGATGATCTCAGTGATTAGTTGCTGAAGTGACAAATGGACAGAAAACACAAGTTCTAAACTGGGTTTGTTCAAATTGGAAGGCTTATGAAAGTGATGGTTCTTGGGTTTTCTAGGAAAAAGGAATGTATAGTATTGTCTCGATAATTATCTCGACTGTCTGACTGGGCAACAACTGAAGTATAATCATGTGAGAAGGTCTAAATGGCGCACACTGGGAACAAGTAGTTTTGTCGTCCATGGCAAGTGATTTTTTAGTTATGATTCACCAGCATGTTTGTGTCCATTTGCAGCAATGAGTTTAAACAAATGCCTGCCTAGTGCCTAGTGCTTATTATGTCATTATGGTGTTTGCGTCTTCTTTGCACAACTGCTGATACTGTGGTAACTTTTTGTCGTGGTAAATGCAGGATCATATCTCCACATTGTCACGGAGACAAAGCTTGTAGTGGATACCTCTAGAGGAGGAACTCTTAGCATCAATGTAATCTTGTTGTTCTGTTATGCCAATATACTATGTTATTTTTGAGCTTTTGAGAAACTTCTCCTTTGTATTTGCTACCTCATTTTGTTAGTGGTGCCTAGGGATATTAAATTTTCCCCCTTAACCTTCTGATTAGCTATATTTCATTTGTGTTGTGTTCATAAGTGACACTAACATTAGTTTTGAGTTATCAAATGCCCAACTGTTGATTGGTTCATTAACTTCTGCTATCCGTTGTATTCATCATTCATTTATTGATCCTTGCTCTTTCTGTTTGTTAATTGCAGTTTGATGTTACTTTTCCAGCTGTCCCTTGCACACTTCTCAGCCTTGATGCTGAAGATATCAGTGGAGAGCGACATTATGACATTGTATGTGACTAAAACAAGTGCTAATCCATCCTTATATGTAGATATTACTCCATCATTCGCTTGTTCTGACTGCATGTTCTCTTTGCATTCTAGAAACATGACATTATCAAGAAAAGAATTGATGCCAATGGTAATGTAATTCAAGCCAGACAAGATAGCATTGGAGCACCGAAGGTTAGACGATGAACCATGCCTCTTCTCCTCTTCCAGTTAAAATATGTTTGTGGTTACTAATGAGCAAGTTTCACCGTAGCATTTATCTTCTTTGTAATTTTTCCTTGGGATTAATGTTCCATTTCCTCAGAAGTAAAACCCTACACATTGTCTTGAAGATGGACATTGCTGAAATTTTGTACACTTTGTCGTTATCACAAGTCAACAATTGGTATTTAACTGATTGACTGAAAGTAATCATTTCTAAGCTGCAGTGTATAAGATATTTCTGACCTAATACAAGGGATGATACAAGTGCTTTTGCAGTTTCAGAAACCTAGAGATACTACTTTGCAGAATACTAGTAATTTGTTTCTGGGCTTTCATTTGATTGAGTTGAAGATTCTATAATCATTTCCAACTTCCAGTCACAAACCTCACAAAATTCCCATGGAAATGCTCAACCCTCAATTTTCCCCCCATCCCGTATGATAATGATGTGACAAGAATCCTCACAAAAATCCCCCTTTCTTTCTGTTTTGATGGCAACACTTTCTTTATGAGTTACTGAACCAATGATTTTCCATACGTAGATTGAGCGGCCTTTGCAGAGGCATGGTGGCAGGCTTCAACAGAATGAAACGTACTGTGGTTCATGTTATGGTGCAGAAACGGTAGTTTCCCATGTCTTGATTCCTTGATACTACATGTCATTATGATGTTTGATCATTTGTGGTTATGTATGAGCTATCGCTACATTTGATCTTGACAATTTCTTTTTCTGTACCTGCCTGCGTTAAATAGTGCAGCTGTGCAGACTGTGGAGTAATAGGTCAATAAATATGAATCAAATAGATCTCTCAGATCATTTGTATGTTTTAACTATCCTCATATACTTCACTATTACAAATTGAATATGTTTTTGAAGATTATGTGTATATTTGGCTACCATTGTCTTTGTCACTAGTTTCACAGTCATAACCTGTGGCAGAATTCCCTCCTGTTTTTGTTACCGTTTTGCCTCAAAAGAAAATTTAAGTTTAACATCTAAGATGTGTTTTTAATGGTGAGAAAACTTAGGTATGATCAAACATCTTTGTACCATATGCCCCTGCTCCATAGTAGCCCATAGGAGTAGACAGTAAAGAAATTTCCGAGCATCTTTGGAGTGCATAAAATATGAATTCTGCCTTTTGATTTCATTCCTATCTGGTTTCCTGATCTCCCTTTGTTTGCAGTCTGATGATCATTGCTGCAATACATGTGAAGAAGTGCGCGAGGCATACCAAAAGAAGGGCTGGGCTGTGACAAATACAGAACTGATTGATCAGGTTAGTTCTAAACATAGATCATCAACCTCCGCACCCTGTTCAATAGATCTCATTACAATGTAACTGGAAGTATGGAATCATGGCTGTCTATTCAAATTTTTTGAGTCTTTTTCTGTTGGTCTTTTCCACTTTCTGTGGTGGATATATTTAAGTACTGACCATCCTGTTGCATGAAGTCCTTCCCGATAGCTTGTGGTTGAAGGTTCTAGAACACCTCAATGCAATTCCTATGTCCAAAAGACAAATGAAAGACGGCAATGCAAAGTCAGACTTAAATTTTGTGTTACTATATAGTGTATTCCTCTGCTGATGTCTGGGATAAGTGGGCGTTTAGTCTGAGGGGATTGATGGGATATTGGTAAGAGGAAAATCTCTCCCGAGAATTTCTGAAAGCTGCTTCTTTTCGTGAGGCTTGCTGGGATATGTGAAATTTGCAAAAAGTGGGTTGACACCAATTTAGCAATTTGACACGATCATTTTCTGTTTAATGATTGCGTCAAATAGTGAATCTTTGATGCGTTCACTTGGATCGAGTTTGTTTCCGGCTTGAGGAAATTTGGCAAAATGTTCTATTATGCTTGTGGGAGTGTGGGTCAAGTGGACAATTTGCAATTGCTAGCGGGTATTTTGAGTTCTGATATTTTTCCGACTACATACCTAGGTCTTCTGCTGAGTGCAAGTTTCAAGGAGTTATATATTTGGGATCCGGTGATCGAAAGATTCGATAAGAAACTCTCAGGTTAGAAACCAGAATATCTATGGAAAGGGGGAGTTTAACTCTTGTAAGGTGTGTTCTCTCGAGCACTTCAACCTACTTTCTCTTTTCGCCATTCCTTCTTCCGTGGTAAATAAGTTGGAAGGAATTCAAAGAAAATTCCTTTGGGGTGCTTTTGGGCGTGATCTCAAATATCACTTGGTGAGATGAAACATTATGAAGCAGCCTCTCTCAATGGGGAGGCTTGGTGTCGGAGATTTACATCTTTGTAATGTGGCTCTTCTTGGGAAGTGGTTGTGGAGATTCATGAATGAGAAGGGTAATCTCTGGAGGAAGGTAATTACAATCATGTGGGTGGGTACCCTCGATACCCAATGGTTCATATGGTTGTAGTCTTTGGAAGTATATTGTTAAGTGGTGGGAGCGTTTCTATCCACATGTTTCTTTTGTTGTGGTGGTGGTTCTACCATTTCCTTTTGGCATGATCGTTGGTGCTTTAAAGCTCCTTTGAAAGATCTCTTCCCTGCTCTCTGTATTCCTGCAGTGGATAGAAATACTTTTGTTGCAGATTATCGAGAGGAATAATTGGGGTCTAACGTTTGGTCTCCTGTTTTTGCTTGGAATGGGTTTGTGGACAAAGGATATTTGGTTAGTTTTTTCAACACCCTTAATGAGGCTAAATTTGGGGACTCTTCACAAGACACGGGAAGATGGGTTTTGAGTAAGAATGGGGTTCTTTACCGTGAACAACTATTATTCAAATCTTCATTGCATGGATTCTCCCCAGTTTCATCTTTTGGAGGCTAGCTTTCCCATCTATCATCATATGGAAGTCTTTTGCTCCTTTGAAGGTTGTGTTTTTTTTCCTTTTTTTAATGGGAAGCGACACAAGAGAGCATCTTGACTTGTGATAATTTACAAAAATGGGGAGATTATGGTTAATAGGTGTTGCATGTGCAAGGAGGGATCTTGAATCTCCATATCATCTATTGCTTTATTGTGACTTCGCTAGGTCTCTCTCTTTGGGCTTTAGCCTTTGGTTGTCATGGTGTTTCTTGGGTTGCATCCTTTGCAATTAGGAGTCATCTCCCAACTTGGGGGGGTTTCTTTGGTAGGAAACCTAAGAAGAAGAAGGCCTTAGTTATACCACGTGTGATTTTTTGGGTTACCTGGAAAGAAAGGAACCAAAGCGTTTTTGAGGCGGTTGAAATCTCTCTATAGAGACTAAAAGACAATTTGGTTAAGTCTTTTTTCTTTTGGGTGAATGGGAAGTTTAGGTCTTCCTCTTTCAATGTGGTAGATTGTGGACAATTTGTTCTGTGGTTGTACATAACTTTGTATGATGCTAGTTGAGCATCCGTTCTTTTAATCCTATTATTAATATATATCTTTTTTGTAATAAAAAAAAAAGTTCATTGCTGTCACTTTTGGACTAAAACTGTCAGGTATGTAGGAATGGGAAGCTCCATGTGATGTAGATACTCATATCAGTTGTAGAGTCTGAGTTACATTGCTTGTTAAATCTCTTCATTGTGGGGTCTTAAAATTTTGTTTTGCTAGTATATACTTGCCCTGGTTGCACTAATACACATTCCCCTCAGTCCTTCCCCGGCCAGGGTAATTTAGATTTTCACATGATTTTTTCCTTGGCTGCAGTGCAAAAGGGAAGGCTTCCTCCAGAAGATTGACGAGGAAAAGGGTGAAGGGTGCAATATTTATGGAACTCTAGTGGTTAATAAAGTTGCTGGAAATTTCCATTTTATTCCTGGAAAGTCCTTCCACATATCAGATTTTTTTAGCGATTTACTAATGATTCAAAGAGACACGTATAATGTAAGTTCTAAATGTATCAATATCAATAGTTTAGTTCATGTATGTGTCCCCTCTTTGCTACATTTTTAGAAACTCAAGTATTTTGTGATTGTCGACAGGTAAGTCATAAGATCAACAAGTTAGCTTTTGGAGACAATTTCCCAGGCATTGTAAATCCACTGGATGGGTAATTTCCTTTTTTCCTCTCCTGCTCCTTACTATTCTTTAGTTAAGAACGCATAGCCAGTTCACATTTTGGTCAATTGCCTTGGCATTGTCATTGTTCATGCAATGTGGCCTTCTCGAAGATAGAGAGATTTTATTGTTACTGAATTATTCATTTTATTTTAAATTTTTGTTGCAAAATGCCACTTCCTCAATCCTCAATGTTTCTCCAAGTCCCAAACTGAAGTGTCCTAGGGGCTCTCTCTGTTTTATTTAATATTTTTTAATAATTTTTTTTGTGTTTTTTTTTGGGGGGGGGGGGGGATGTCCATGGTCTATTAGTCTGGATGATCTGAAAAATATTTTTTTCCCCTGCAGCTTATAGATTGTAATCGACTAAAGAAAAATGACTCTCTAAACTTCTTTTGCTCCTTGACCATGGAGTAGTAGGTAGTGAACGTTTTTGAACTCTTGGGTCATTCGTAACCAATGCTTCAATTTTTAGTTCAGAGGTAAGACTGCTACATCAGACGTCCTATACCCTGTTTTGCAACAAGACTTTTGGGGTATTGGATTTGGATTTGAAGCTCTTTTGTTTTGTGTGTGTGTTGGGGTATTGGATTTGGATCTGAAGCTCTTTTGTTTTGTGTGTGTGTGTGTGTGGAAGGAACGGGGAGCTTACCTTGGCGAGCCTTTTTTTTTTCTTTCTTGTCTCTGCTCTCGTTCTACATCTTTTGTCATTTGGTGACTATAAGGTATTTTCTTGTGACTGCATGTTGTAATCAGGGTACAGTGGACACAAGATAAAGAAAGTGGAATGTACCAGTATTTTGTCAAGGTTTCATCTTCTTTCATCCCTTCATTCTTCTATTCACGAGGGCACTTTTTTTCGCCTGCAAATTTGGTAAATTCCATATCTTGTTTTCTGGTCTGTTTTTCCAGGTTGTGCCTACAATATACACCAATGTGAGGCAACATACGATCCACTCGAATCAGGTATTCAGTTTGGCCTAACCCCTTAAAGACTGAAATATGATCTCTTGTTTGCCTTATCTTAGATGTGAGTGTTTTTGTCCGCAGTTTTCTGTGACAGAGCATTTTAGGGATTCCGAGCCAGGTCTTTATCAGACTGTTCCTGGAGTCTTCTTCTTTTATGATCTCTCTCCTATCAAGGTATTGTTCTTTTCTGATTGAAATCTTTCGATTTAGATACATTGTGAACTGGTGATGTACGTTTCTGAGTAAATCTTACACGCGTACACTTACATACTCTAATATAGAAAGAATTGAGCCTCGTGCTTCTTGGGAAAACTAAGCGTTCTAGCTTGTCCCAATTCATTGTGGTTTTGAATGGGTTATCTTTCCAGTAGATTTGAGAAAGTCATTATTAGGAAGTTTTTCAACCTTGAGTTATGGTTGAGGTGGATTAATTCACATTCAGTCAGGCAGTCTCTATTTGTTGTAGTGGTATTGTGGTAGCTTTCTTTTTAGCAAGTAACATCTAATTGCTTTTGTTGACTACCTGCTGTTCCTTTCAAAGCTTCAAAAACATCCACCATGCCTGACATGAACTAGGTCACTCAAGCGAGCATAGTTTCCATGGTGCTTGAAAATGGCAACACTGACTTTGTTTTTGTTTGTTTAGGTGACATATACGGAGAGCTGTATGTCATTTTTGCACTTCATGACCAATGTATGTGCCATTATTGGAGGTATGTCTTCTTGCATCTCAGGGATTATATTAAGTCTTGTTCCCAATGTAGGCAACTTTATCAAGACATATTCTTAATAATCCCTTTGCAGTCAACTTTTCAAATCTTTTACTATTAATTACTCGACATATATAATGATGCATCGTAGAAAACTGCTACCATTAGACTTGTAAAATTTACTTGTAGAAAAGTATAATTTTATAATTTTTTCGAACTTATATCGATTGAAATTGATGGTCAAAGTAGAGTATTAGAAACTGTGAAAAACCAAAAGTGACAGATTATGAAACGGAGGAAATACAGTTCTACTCATGAAACTTATTGGGAAACATGTTTGTCCTTGTTCAGGTACTTTTACGGTTGCAGGGATAATAGACTCATTTGTATATCATGGTCAAAAGGCCATGAAAAGGAAAGTGCAAGTGGGGAAATTCAGTTAAGACTTCCATTCGAAGCAGAAATTCTAGCTTTTCCTGTTCGATCTTTCCTGTACTCTCTCATCTGCGAAGGTCCAGGGTAGCAAGCAAGCCTATCTATAGGGTGCTGGTGAAATTTGTTGGGAGCTTTACGCTAAACTGAACCGCCATCAGAGGACACAACTTGGGGGTTACACTGATGAAAAGATGTATGGCTGATGTGTTTGGTTGGTTATATATACTGCTTAAATTTTGATTGAGCAAAAGATCTCAAAATTTGTTGTTGTGTTGGGGATGTACATACGGTAAAAGATTTGATTCAGAGTTGCCAAATTGCTGTTGTAAGATCCAGTTTGATTGTTTCATATGCTGCTACTGGTCAGCATAATAGTCTAATTTCATTCTGCATTTCAGATTTCTGACAAAAACTCGATTGTATACATGAGAATTTGATTTCCCAATTGCTAACCATACCAGATCAGAGATTTGATGTTAGTTTAGAGCATAACAATAGTGCAATGAATGAACGAACTGCACTAAACTTCTCTAAAACTTGCAAAAGCACTGACTGAAAACTTGACAGTACTCGATACAGAATCAGAGAATGACAGAACAAACAGAGTACCATGCCATGCTTCCTGATTCTCACTTCAATGTAACATCCGAAAGCTTCGACAAAATAGCCTTTAGATCTTCATGCTGCATCTCTTCTTTGGTCAGCCATGACGACAGAGCCCGATAAACCAAGTCTTTCCCATTGTTATCAGTACCTTTGGTAGTCTTGAGTTTCCCGAATCTGGTGACATGCTCCAAATTCAGCTCAGAAGGGTTGTTGATGTACTGCTCGAGAATGCTCTTTATGGCATCACACCAGATTGGCCGGGCTAGTCTGAGGAAGTCGCGAGCAGCCAACATGGGAATGCTCACACTTCCTAGATGGGATTCTCCGTGTCCGCCTTTTCCGTGATAGTCTGAACCTCCCAGCTTCACCAGGCCGAACGCATCTGCCATGTCACTGAACACTGTTGCCAGGGTTAGTCATCAAATAAGCAAACCCTAAACCCTAAAACTTTTTCCAGAAAAACTTTTCCAGGAAAAACGTATCCATTCGCCAAATACAACCCAACATAGGAAATGTCTGTCGACTTGGAAAAGTTAACCAAATAATCTAATCAAATGCACCCTTGGTTTATAGACCTAAAAAACAATTGCTCATTCGTTTAACATTGTTGAAACAATCCCAAAAGTTCGACAAACTGAGAGGACAATAAAAGCAGTTTTGGACACAGAGAAAAAGTCAGCAGGCACAGCAGGAATGACAGGAGAGATACTTGAAGATGTTACCTGCCAGTTTGCCATCACTTCTATAAACCTCGATTCCATGGAGACCGGCTTCTTTTAATCTCTTGACGACCCGGATAGAATTCTTCAATGCCCATGGATGAGCCAAGACAGCCACACCCCCAGTCTTGCACACCATCTGCACAGCGTCTTCTGCAGAAGGCTCACTTCCCCTGCATCCAGAAAACCAGATTCCTATTATTATCCCCTTTTGATTACCGAATGCATGGGTTATGATAAGATAGATTATCAATTGCATCATATTACTTGGAATAAGCTGGACCCCCATCATAGAGATATCGAGTAAAAGCCTGCTTGAGATCCTCGACATGGCCGGCCTCGACCAGTGCACGAGCTACGTGAAGTCTCCCAGGAGCCACTCCACTGCCTGCTATTCTTGTGACATTCTCCCACTTCACAGGCACTTTCAACATGTTCAGTTTCAACAGCATGTTTTTCGCCCGAAGGTAACGTCCATCCCTTATGTTTTCCAGAAACTTGTCAAACTCCTCGTATCTTGCTGGTCCACAGCTACTGTAATATGCAAGGATGTGAACCGGCTCTTCCGATCCAGGATCCTCCCTGTTATAACAATTCAAATTTCTCTCAGGATGCTATGCTGTAAGCTTCGCCATTTTCTTTGCAGCATTGAAATGCTACCATACTACTATTCATAACTTTCCAAAGCAAAAACTAGCATAGTTACTGAATTCCAGTCATCAATTTAATACTTGCCTTGGGGAGAAAACAGTACTGATTTCGACACCAGGAATAATCTTGATGTCAAATTTACGGGCAGCATCCAAGGCTTCAGGAATACCAGACAGTGTATCATGGTCAGTGAGAGCAAGAACTTTCACCTGTTCTGCAGACATTACAGCAATACAAATCACACATCTTATCAACAGTTGCAAGGTAGTACTAAAATGCAAACCTTGCAATTTGCCTAACAGTACCAGAGGACAATGGTATCTTTATTTTCCCTTCCTATTAGAAAGAAACAAGATTTGCCACTTCACAACAACAGCAAAAACAATAACAACAAGGATTATTAGGTTTTAAAATCCCCAAGTTTGAGGATTGTTGATCAAAATATCCCAAATTTCATTTTTGAAATGAATATCCCAAACTTTTGAGGGTTGTATTTGTCAGCAGCCCAACACTGGATTAACATCAATTAAATTCAGATTTTTGTGTAATGTAGCGATATTTTTCGGGATGATATGTAAAATAGAAGTGTGTCTAAACCAAAAAACACTACATTATAGAAAAACCCGAGTTTAAACAACTTTAATTCAGTATTGAGCTGCTGACAAGTACGGTCCTCTAAAGTTTGGGAGATTCATTTCGAAAATGAAGTTTGGGATATTCTGATAAACAATGTTCAAAGCTCGGGATTTTAAAACCTAATAATCCCAACAAGAACAATAGCACCAATTGTGAATCTTGCTAGACCCACAAGAAATATATCTCCTAGACTAGCAAAAATGTGAATCCTTAACCAAGAGATTATCAAACAATGCAAAGAAACAACAGGAATACACAGCAAAGTCCCAGAAACATAGACCGATTATAACTTAAAGAGTAAATTAGGACTCACCCCATTTTGATGAGCTTTCTCAACAAGAGCAGAAGGTGATAAAAACCCATCACTACAAAAGGAATGAGAATGCAATTCAAACACCACTTTATCCGAAACCGTGGCTCGACCCACCATTAATTCAGGCAGAAAATCAGTGTCAACCTCCTCAAAATCATGACCCAATTCCAAGGGTTGATTCAAATGAACCCAGTCATTAACATACTTCAAAGCCAATGTCTGTTCAGGAGTCATTTTCCTCTTAGCACCCCCTCTCTTGTTCTTCCTCCTCTTCCTCCTCTTATTAGTACTACTACTGTCCTTGTTATTATCGTTGTTGTTGGCTTCCCCCATTGGGTTTGGCTGTCAATCAAATCAAAGATGATAAAAAGAGAGAAAATGGGTAAGTATGGTGGGCACCCAGTTGGCTAAAAGTATGAAAGATGACTTGTTATTTGTTAGAGTATCTGGGACTGGGTCTAAAGGAGACTAGAGAGGTATAGGGTGAGTGAAAAAAACAGAAATAGGTCTATCTGAGACAGAAGAAGAAATAATTGAAAAAGGGTTGAGAGAGAAAGATAGAGAACATCGATAAAAGGGAGGGGGATAGAGGCCCCTACATTTACACACACAAAGAGTGATACAGTGATGTGTCAGGGTCAGCGGGGGGGATTGAACATTCAAGCAGCACGACACCACAAAAAGGAGAGAGAGGAAGGACAAAGACAAGCATAATGTACAACGTATTTACTCTTTGTCTGGTTTTGCTAAAAGGCCTGGATCTTTGAACCGCTACGCCTTTCTTTGCCTTGGAAAACATTCAACTAAATCCCTTCCATATCTCTTTATTCTTTATACTCCTTTGTACCAAGCGGCAAGAGGTGATGGATGGATAATCTTGTAAAAAATTTTGGCTCTGGGTTGAAATATTTTTCGGGTTGGAAAAATCGGACAAGCATAAATCTGATTATAAACTAGGTCCGGACAATAGAAAATTGAAAAAATATTACGTTCGAAAAACATTAACCAAATCCCTTCCATATCTCTTTATTCTTTTACACTTTACCCCCTCTTTATACCAAGCGGTGATGGATAGGATTGTTCATCATCTGTAGTTCGGTCCTCAGTCCTCTAATTCGGTCTAGTCCCTGAATCGAAGATCGAAACTCAGTATTCGTTGGACCGAGGACTAGACTGAACTATCTTTGGTTTTTCGGGTCCAGTCCAATCTAGTCCTTTATTCGGTTCGGACTGGATTATAAACAACACTAATGATGGATGGAGTACCGTTGTGGGATGTTTGGTGAGTTCTTGGATAAAAATGCCACTAAACTATGTAAAAATGGCAAAAATGCCTCCCGAAAAATGTTAAGGAACTGCCATTAATTTATGTCTATGGTGACAAAATTGTCACTTTACAGGATGAGAACTTGTTGTAGCCTGTTATACATGTATTAAAGGAGTTTATTGTTGAATTAACAGTTAATTTACCCCCCAACTACCTAATTAATTACCCAACCTTTATTTTTTTTTACTGTTTAAATTGACAAACCCCCCCAACCCCATCGTCTTCTTCCTCAGCCCTCCCCCATTTCCTTACTTTGTCCGCCATGAACCCACCTTCTCCCTCTTTGTTCCAGGCCCAAAAATTAGGACTTTCTCTTTCCTTCTTCAATTGTGAATTAGGACGATTTCTCTAGGTATGTAGTTGGAGAGATTTTGCATAGGAGAATTCTAGAGAGAGAATTTGCAGAGATGAGTATCTGTAGAGAGAGAAATCAGGCCAGTGTGGAGAAGAGAGGGGTTTGCAATTGAGAGAAGTGTTGTTTTGGAAGACTCATTTGAGGTCCCACCATTAACAGAGATGGATGGAGGCGTTCCGTGAGAGAGCATGAGGTTTTCTGAGGAGATGCCTTGCAATGCAGGCTTGGTTTTGGAGAGGAGAAGCTCAACGTATGTAGAAATGGCAGTGAAGTAGATAATGGAAGTGCTGAGAGATAAACAGAGGAGGAGGAATAGGGTTGTGGAGAAGGGTTTGTGAAACGACGTCATCGGAGAAGCTTGAAAGGGAGAGAAATTAATTGTGTTTGCTTTTGAGAAAGCCAGGGAAAAGAGGATGGAGGAGTGGGGAGTGTTGTTGGTTGACTGTTGGGGAGTGTTCCAGGCTCAAAAATTAGGGCTGTAAGGAACAAAAATGGAGAAGGTGGGGTCATGGCGGAGAGAATCCGGGAAATGGGGGAGGTTGAGGAAGAAGACGATTGGGGGGGGGGGGAGGGGCAGGGGCAGAGCCATATTTTATTAAGGTGGGCCACAAAATTACCAAATAAAAAGAGAAATATTAATTTATCCATGGGGCTACAAAAACAAACAAATTACTTTTATTAATAAATATATTATGAGACTAGTTCGTATAATTGACATTATTATTAAGAGAACATTTATTCATTTATTAATAGATAAAATAATGTTTATAATTAAATTCCATTGCTTTATAAAATATGTGGGAAAATATAAAACCTTTTCTATAAATAATTAAAATCTAAAGAACATTGTTGTTGAATATTTATAAAAAAATATAGAGAAACATATACATAATACAAATAAAGTATTGAATGAATAAGAAAAACAGAAATACTTTTGATAAAAAAAATAGGATTATTGGATGATAATACACTGAACTTTAGGGGTATTGGACAATAATGCACTGAACTTTTTTCTTGGACTCTAATACATTGAACTTTGAGGGTATTGGACAATAATGCACTCAGACCAATTCAGTTGGTGGTTGACGCGGTGGTTGTCTTACTTTGGGTATCGTTTTTCTATTTTTTTTTCTAAAAAAATATATTAGTCATCCTGCTTATGTGTACTTTCTTACAAAGCAAAAGTTATTTCTGAAAAATAGAAAAAACGACACCTCAAAGTAGGACACCCACCGCGTCAACCACTAGTTGAATTGATCTGAGTGCATTATTGTCCAATACCCTCAAAGTTCAATGTATTAGAGTCCAAGAAAAAAGTTCAGTGCATTATTGTCCAATACCTCTAAAGTTCAGTGTATTATCATCCAATAATCCAAAAAAATATAGAAACAAAAAGAAAATAAAAAGAAGACATTGAGAGGGGCACAACTGGCATAAATACTTAAGTGATATGCTGGTTATGGAAATCAAACACCCAACCAAAGGGTCAAGAGCAGGTGCTAGTGCAGAATAGAAAACCATTGCCATTGAGCTACAAACATTTCAGTGTTCATTTATGCAGCGTTTAATATAAATTTAAAACCATATACTGGGTCATAGCCCCCCTAGCCGCCCTTAAATCCGCCCCCGCGGGGGGGGAGGGGTGGTTGTCAATTTAAACAGGAAAAAAAGAGTTGGGTAATTAATTAGATAATTGATATGAGTAATTTAACTGTTAATTCAACCACAAAATCCTTTAATACGTTTATAACCAGCTACAACAAGTTCTTATCCAGTGAAATGACAATTTGTCACTATAAACATAAATTAATGACGGTTTCATAACATTTTTTTTCGGGTGGCATTTTTGCTATTTTTCAATAGTTTAGTAGCATTTTTATTCGAGAACTCGATGTTTGGTAGGCCCTGTTTGGTATAAATCAGTTAGATGTTGCATTGATTGTTTACTATTACGTCTGTTTCATTATATTTGTCCATCTATCTAACTTGGAAAGATCAATGCATATTGGAATTTGGAGTGAAAAGTTTGTAATTTACCCAAAATACCACGACTTTAATTGAAGATAATAATTGTTAGAGTCGTAAAAAGTTATTAGTAGATTTATTAATTAGGGGTATAAAATGAATGACAGTTATTGAAATTGTAGAAAAGAAAAATGTTTCGGGACAAAACAATTAAGTAAAAGGGCAAATATTTTGGGACTAAGGTAGTATTGTTCATTTGGAAAAGGTGTGTATGGTAAAATTAGTCGTTTTTGAAGAAATATTTGTTAAAATTCCATTCATAGGATGCTATTTATGTAGTTTTAAATAACTTTTGGACTAAGATGCGCTTTCCACAATAAGTCATTATTAATAGATTTCTCTAACCGGCAAAACAATCAACCAAATAAGTTATTTACCAAATACATGAATAACCTATTTGATACCAAAATAAACAATTTTTTGCAATAAGCACAATAAATGTTTGGTAAACAAGTTATTCAAAAGGTGGTTTGGTTCCAACAAGTCAATCTTCAATAGGCTGAAAATTGTTGGAATTATTTCAAGAGTATAAGATGATTATATAGCATAAGGAATTATGTTAAATAAGTACAAAGATCATATATAAGATAAACATCAAGAATATGATCAACACGGGTCTATGAGAGATCAACCCGAGTCGTGGTGGTCTCCAGAGAGCAAGAAAAACCATCCTGGGCTCAACACAGGTCGTGTTGAGGCAATACGGACCGTGTTGCACATAACACGGACCGTGTTGAAATCCAAAATGTGTTTTTATTGTTAACACTATATAATCTTATGTATTAAGTGTATAATATCGTTTTTAAGTCCGATATTATATGTATTCCAACAGCTATATTAGTTGACCAAGTCAAGGTCATAATCCATCATTAAGGACCTTAATTATGCCTTTGACTAAGGGGTGTAATTAGGGTTGGATTAGGTGTGGAAGTCTCCTATAAATAGGAGACCTTCCCAAGCCATTTGAGAGCATCACAAGCATCAATTCTTCCATTCTATAATCACATCCTCTCAAGTATACACTGCAGCTATACTTGAGAGAATCAAGTGAGAAACTTATGTCTTGAGTGCAACAAGAGCTAAGTTTTATCCCTTTGAACATTTACGGTACAGTAAATAGTTCTTAAGGAAAATGTGTTCGGCGTCCATGACTCTTAGCGATATCCAAACAAGTTAACAATTTGGTTATTAAGTCATATCTCCATCTTGTCATACATACCGCAAGAAGATCAAGAAGCCAAGTCAAGTGAAGATGATGAAGATTCAAGCCGATCAAACATCATTTTTCAACAATCTTAAGAACTATTTTACGAGACAAGATTGGAGGTGGCTAAGAGTTGGACATCCAAGATTCAAGAGGGATTACAAAGATAAGTTTATATTTTACAAGTTTATTAGTATCAATTTTTTTATACAAGTTTGTTAAGTTTTATAGAGTAAGTTTGATGATTAAAAGTTTATTAATCATTTGTTTATCTAGATGTGTTTTGTATAGATGAGAAATTGATATACAAGAGTGGCAATATAAGTACAAGATCTTGATGTTCATGATGGGAATTGTTGCTTGATTATGCAATGAGGTTTACATGGATTAAGGGCAAGGTAACAAAAAATCATTTACAAGGAGGTCAAAGGTAATTAAGTTGTTATTATTTGGTGGTCATATGCATGTGCATTGACCATGTTTAAGTTGCCTCTTAATATTATAAAGTTAATACCAATGAATATGTTTTATTACCTTTGACATGTTTAATTGGTTTATAAGAATTGCCATTAAGGATAAGTTTATTGAAATTCCATGTTAAGGTAGTTGTGGAAGGATGGTGCAAGAAAAGATCAAAATAAGTATTTATTTATTTATTTATTTATATTATTAAGTGCACCATTGAACACCTACATAAGTTACAAGTTTATTTAGCCATATGTTTTAAGTTGGCTATGACATTAAGTTACATGGAAGTTTCATACTAGCAATAAGGATGAGGTTATTGTTATTAAAATATTCATTGGTTGGATATTTTAAGTTACAAGTTTTTAAGGTGTTTAATGTGGAAATTCATTGTGGCAAAATTATATTTTTTGCTTCTTATAATCTGAATTTTTCCATGATTATTCACATGTTCAAGTATCATTAAGTCTATTCCGCCTATTGTTTTTTCATATCAATATAAAGGATGAGTATAAGTCGATTAGACCTTTTATTAATATCATATTTGGAAATCTTGTTCCATGTTTATAAGTGATAGGTATGAGTGATTTCATGCTTATTGTTTTGCCTATTGTTATTCAAATATTATTTAATAGCATGATTAATAAGTTGATTTTATGTTTAAGTTTGAAGCATGAAAATAGAATATAAGTATTGGCAAAAGTATTATATTTCTAATTTATAAGTTGCCATGAAATTCTATTTGGTTACCTCAAGTTTATGATTCTATTCTTGATTATTACAATGATTGATGTTTGCTTCTCATGTTATTCAATCATATTTTAGTATGATAAGAATTTATTAAGATTTTATGCAAGTTCACTATAAGAATTTTTTTTATTTTTATTTTTATGAAATAAGTGAATGGATGTCATAAGATATATGAGAAGATTTTATACTTTTGTATGGTTTATGTGTCAATATGTGATGCATAATAGCCTAGCTATATACATCAAGGTTAGCTAAGAGGACTTTGATCTAGCTTCAAGTTACAAAAACATCAACGACATCATCAATTACAATGGTTTATTAAGCTCTATACATCAAGGAAGCAAGCATGAAGGACCTTGATGTTATTCTAGCTTACATGGAGTTACTCTCATATATGGAAGTCATCAATGAGCTCAAAATACTCTCGGCAATAAGAGTCCTTATTGAATTCGCGGCAATGGAGGACCTTATCAAGTACAGTTCGATATTTTGCTCTATAACTCTAGATCCATACATCTATTGAGGAAATCATCAAAAGACAGATTGGAGCTCTTTCAATAAGCTTTCCAATGGTTTTTGAATCAATGAAAACGGACAAGTATTGAAGGAGTTATAGCAATTTCTTTCTAGAGTTGTATTTTAGAGTTTATGATGTCGTAAATAGGATATATGATGTAATAGTTGATTCTTGGTTTCTTGAACCCTAGGTACACGTCCAAGGGGTCCCTAAAGTAGTATAAATAGACCCCCTAGGGTGCCATTGTATTCATTCAATTCAAGTCATTCAATAAATCAAATACAAACACAAGGTGTTGTTTTCTCTCTAGTTTTGAGCTAGAGTTTTCGTTTCTCTTGAGGGAGAACGAGTATCCCCTTCTTCTATTCAAGGGTGGCATCCTTGAAGGTGAAAGGAAGGAATTGAAGAGTTCTTTGAGGTGGTGTGGCTGTATCCTCATCGATCCTTCAAAAGCCAATCTATCCAACTATCCATTCCATCGGTCATTCACTACATTCATCCATCCAAACAACATTCATCAAGAATTCATCAAGAATTCATCAAGAATTCAACAAGAATTCATCAAGAACCCAAAGCATTCAAACCGTCCATCATTCGTTCATCATCATACCTTCATTTGGTAATCATCTTTCATAGTTCTTTCTATCCATTTCCATTCCATTTTCGCACCTTAAGAACTTTGAGAAGGGAGATTCTTATCTTCGTTTTTAAAGATCCTTAATCCTTTTGTGTAATGTGATCTTTTGGTCCCATTATGCATCAAAATTGGTATCAGAGCTTAGGAGATTGATTCTCTTAGTTCTTGATCCACCTTTTTACCATCTTTCCATCACAAACCCATCCCCACCATTCCCCATCATCACGCCACCCATAAGTTCTCCCAAGAACTCATAAAGAACTCATAAAGAACCATAAACTCCACAAAGAACCCATAGCCCAAACACAATCCGCCCCAAATACAAATCTCTCGTCCTTTACCCATCCAAAGCCCTAAACCATGAATCTTGCAATCTTTTGCACCAAGATTGATCAAGATGGACGATTCTAGCAAGAATTCCCAACGTGAGCTACAATGCTTGAAGCAACAAATTGATGATCTTGCCAAGCAAATGGAAGAATGTGGAATTCTTCCAAAGGGATCAAGAAGCGCAAAATCACGTGTGGTTCACTCTTCTAATGATGAATATGAAGCTCCTTACGAATGGAGCACACGTTTGAATAAGAAGAAGGGATATCATGTCCAAGAAGAATTTTCGCCAATCAAAAGAGACCACATCATCAAACTTGCAAGAATGAAGCAAGGGAGCATGGGCGTGGTTCCATACACGATACAATTCAGAATGCAACTATGGAAGTATGCTCTTGAGGAGGATGACCCCAAGTCTTGGTATGTTACTTAAGTGGTCTTAATGATTACATTGGAGATATTGTTGTATGTCAATTTTATTCAAACTTGGAAGAGTTAAGTTCTTTGGCTTTTAATGTTGAGATGGAGGCAAAGATGAAAGAAACTTGGGGTGAGAACCATCTACAACTAAAACCAAACATACCAACCACAAAACCCCACGCCAAGAACATCCCAAAACAGCCCCAAATCAATCCCAAACCTCACGTCGAAAGACCTACAAACAGCCCCTACAACATCCTATCCATAGCTCCAAAACAAGCCTTAGACCTCTCTATACCTACTGCCCAAAACTCCTCAAATCAGCCCAAAAACCTTCCCACTCCTATTGTCCAAGAAAAGGAAATCATTGTTCCAAGTACATGTCTACATTGCCAAAGTTTTGATCATATTGAAAGTGCATGTCCTAAGGAGAAAGAAGTATCTTTGGTTGATTGTCAAACATCATTAAGCATCTGACGAGAAATTGAAAGTGTGGTATTTGATGTATTTGTGAGCATGAGGATGTTCATAAACTTGGCATAAATGAGGTATGTAGCGTGCCTCATGAAGTACACGAGGAAGAAAAAGAAGAGGATATTGTACTAGAAACGATGTATGTAGAAGAATTAAGTGGAGAAGAGTTGCTTGTTGTAAGTAGAGTCTTGAAAGAGACTAGTGTATCAAATGATCTACAACAAAGAGAGCCTATTTCTTACTCTCAATATACCATTCAAAAAGAAGTATGTCCATTGAATCAAGAGAGAGAAGATTGTACTTCCCATTGTAGTATTGACGAGGGCATTGATCTTGACATTGACGTTTCTACAAAGAGGATCAAAATGAAGGATTTGGAGAGCTATTCACTTCCTACTCTACACGTTTATGACGACAACATACACCTTGATCCAAAAAGTTTAGTAAGTCTTTGTTTTTACAAGATTTGCAAAGATTCATTATATTGTAATATTACTTCTATGGATTTTTGTTATACTTTGTTTGGAAAATCAAAGTTGTATGATTGATTATCATGCTCCAAGAGACGTCCTTATTACCCTCTTGTAACTCATGGCCCACGGAGGATCAAAGCATTCTTATGACACTTATGGAGAATAAGTATCATGAATTTGAAGAACCAAGGAGTCTAATTCTTACACCAATGGAGGTTGGAAACCGTAGCGTATAAAGGATCAAGATCCTATGCCATCACTTGTTCTCATTTGTGAATATTTGGATGAAAGACAAGCACCATCGACAAGTGACTTCTCTCACTTATCTCTTTGGGATCAAGCTCAATTCGCATAACTACATCAACGGTTTTGATTCTCATAGTATGCAACATATTTTGAAAGAGTATGTACCATTACAATGTAAAAAGATTGTATTTGTATACTTTGGTAACATTTTTGTATGTAGTAGAAGTAGAAAGGAGTATGTAAATCCTTTGGAGTTAGTCTTGATCATGACAAAGCACGAGGAGCCACAAGGAGAATTGGAGAAGTACTTGGAGAATTGTCCTTACCTCGCCCAAGAATGAGCTAACTCAACATATCTCATCAAATGGAGTAATTCAAGTGGACAAAAGGAAGAAAGGAAATATTCAAGAAGGATCCATACTTGCATCTATACTTGAGGTACTATGTCTCTTAAAGGATGCTAAAGATCATCATATTCTTTTATTTCCTATTCTCGCATCATATTTGTTCATTACAAATGGAGTTGAGAAAGGTGAAGTCCTATCTCAAGGAAGTTGTCCCATAGATTATTTTGGTGATATACTAATTGGAGAAAAGGAGAAGCTTCATGCTTATGGCTTTACATTCATACTTGTTGTTATCATGAGGATATTTGAGCAAAAGGATTGTTATCATAGAGGATTCATCCTTAAGCTTTGTGATTCTTACAAAGTATTGGAGTATGCTTCATATGATAAGGAGATCAAGCCATCGTTATACTTTGAGATGAAGTACTTGATTTGTTCATCAAAATCAAGTCACTTGGAGGAAGCAAGTCCTTTGTCTAAAGGAAGTTTTCTAACGAGGAGATACATGTTTGATTCAAAATTACTCGAGCTTGGATATATCAAGGAGTTATATGAAGATGATGATGATTTTAAAGAAGTATTCAAGGTATGAGAAGCATCATCAACAACCCTTTCATATTACTCATGGATTTCTTTTCAAAGGAATCAATTGTGTATTCCAAGGAGTGGAATTCGTGACTTCTTAATCATGGAAGTACATGGAAGTTCTTTTGATCATTTGGGTCTTCTCAATACGTATTACAAGATGAAGGAGTATTATTTACGCCAAGCATGATCGTTGACATTGAGCAAACGTTACAATGTTGTGATATTTGCAATCCTTCTATACTATATGGAGATGAAAGCTTGAATTCTAAGGTTGAAGTACCATGGATTCAAGGAAGTCTTACTATTGTCTTCATCATGAGTTACGAGCTTATGAATCTATACTTTGAAGTTGAGAAGTTATATGAGGTTTCTACATTCTCTATGAAGAAACAAGATTTGAAGTTCCATAATGTCATTGGATTAGTTATGAGAAAATTTGGAAGAAAGTGGAAGTTCAAGTCAAGCATCAAAGGAATCTATGATGATTTCAAAGCGTTTAGGAAGAGAGTTTGTAGTCTCTTCAAGAAGCAAGTTGACGGGAACAACACATATGGAAAGACATCTTACAAAGAAGGAAGAAGGGCTTTGAAGAAGAAGTTTATATATGATCACTTGTGAGTACGAATCAAAGAAGTTTTGTGATTAAAGTTATATGGTGTTTTTCTTTAAAGAAAGTCTTGTCTAAAGTTTGAGGCAAACTTTTTCAACCGGGGGAGAATGATGCATAATAGCCTAGCTATATACATCAAGGTTAGCTAAGAGGACTTTGATCTAGCTTCAAGTTACAAAACATCAACGACATCATCAATTACAATGGTTTATTAAGCTCTATACATCAAGGAAGCAAGCATGAAGGACCTTGATGTTATTCTAGCTACATGGAGTTACTCATATATGGAAGTCATCAATGAGCTCAAAATACTCTCGGCAATAAGAGTCCTTATTGAATTGCGGCAATGGAGGACCTTATCAAGCATTCGATATTTTGCTCTATAACTCTAGATCCATACATCTATTGAGGAAATCATCAGAAGACAGATTGGAGCTCTTTCAATAAGCTTTCCAATGGTTTTCGAATCAATGAAAACGGACAAGTATTGAAGGAGTTATAGCAATTTCTTTCTAGAGTTGTATTTTAGAGTTTATGATGTCGTAAATAGGATATATGATGTAATAGTTGATTCTTGGTTTCTTGAACCCTAGGTACACGTCCAAGGGGTCCCTAAAGTAGTATAAATAGACCCCTAGGGTGCCATTGTATTCATTCAATTCAAGTCATTCAATAAATCAAATACAAACACAAGGTGTTGTTTTCTCTCTAGTTTTGAGCTAGAGTTTTCGCTTTCTCTTGAGGGAGAACGAGTATCCCCTTCTTCTATTCAAGGGTGGCATCCTTGAAGGTGAAAGGAAGGAATTGAAGAGTTCTTTGAGGTGGTGTGGCTGTATCCTCATCGATCCTTCAAAAGCCAATCTATCCAACTATCCATTCCATCGGTCATTCACTACATTCATCCATCCAAACAACATTCATCAAGAATTCATCAAGAATTCATCAAGAATTCAACAAGAATTCATCAAGAACCCAAAGCATTCAAACCGTCCATCATTCGTTCATCATCATACCTTCATTTGGTAATCATCTTTCATAGTTCTTTCTATCCATTTCCATTCCATTTTCGCACCTTAAGAACTTTGAGAAGGGAGATTCTTATCTTCGTTTTTAAAGATCCTTAATCCTTTTGTGTAATGTGATCTTTTGGTCCCATTATGCATCAATATGTATATGTTTACATATTTGTATTCATTGAGTAATGGCATATGAAACATCAAACATGATTAGATAAGTATAAGATTGAACATGATTACTCATGTGTTTTAATGTATTCATAAATATAAGTTGAATACATGTTTGTCCTTGTTAACTTTTCAAGTTTATGAGAGCATGTAGTAGGATATAAGGAAGTATTTTTATACATAAGTAATTATGCATACTTGCGATAGAGTATCGTTCACGATTATGGAAATGGTTATTCTTTGAGGTTATACAAGTTCATAAAGTTTAATTTATGAGGTTTCTGGATAATCATGATTGAGAATGGTCTATGTTGTTTGCATAAGTTGAGTATGCATACATCAAGTTTAGTTGCTACATAAGAAATGTATAATTTTTGTACATTTGATTATTCTAAATTCATGATGATATATTTATGGATTTGGTAATGATAAAGTTTAAGTATTATGTTTAAGTCTTCAAAGCTATATGCTTTGAAGGGTAGACTTAAACATAAAAGGAGAGTATACAATCTTGGTGATATGATGGTTTAATCAAATACTTGGTGGTACGTATACTCTACAAGATAATCATTCATGATTATGAACCATTGTTTATGAGTGAAAGTTATAAGTTCAAGTATGTAACAAAAGATTGAGATGTAATGGTTTAATTACATATAAGTTGGAAATTCGATTTCCATATGAATCAAAAGTTAAGTGGTTTATTAAGTATAAGGTTATTTTATTCACAAGTTAGATCTTTATATTCATGGTTTTTTGGATGATAAGCATATAAGAGGATCCATATCAAGTTTACACATGGTATAGTGTGATTATTTAAAAATAATATGATGGTTTATTCATATTATGGTGAGGATATTCTTATTAAGACCATGGTAAAGATATAATTATATATCTAGTGGACCTTGTTGTTAGAGATGGGTTAAGTAGCCTAAATATCTACTACTTCATAACAATGAATCAACTTTACGAATTGGAATACCACCAATTTCTAAAGTTCAAATGAGTACGGAGTTATCTAATGTAGTAGGAGGCTTCGATTTTATACATCTCAGGTTAAGTGATGCTTAATATCTGTAATGACAAGAGGTTGAGTGGCGACACTCTTAATAGACTTTGTGGGAGCCTAACTACAGAGGCGGTAAATTCCAATTCAAAGACTACCTATGTAAGTGTGATGTGTGGCCGCTAAAAGGAACTTAGGGCTAAAGTTCCGAAACACTTACTAAGCATAAGGACACAAGGCCGGATAATAGTGTCAAAGTAATAGCACTAAGATTTAAAAATAAACGTATGTGTATTATGAGTATAGTTGGTCAATATAAATCCAAAGTTCAAAGACATGTCTACTTTGTGATTTGGACTCAATTTTGGATCATATATACTAAGTGAAAAGTTCAAAGAGCAATCTACTTTTCAATAGGCATATGTTTTGTGGGTTTCTCGGGTGATTACAAGTTAAGGTATATCTCAAATGACGGGGTTATTAGCTCCTTAAGTAAGATCATTTCAAGGTTTTTTCATACTCTTGAAATAGCGGGAGATTGTTGGAATTATTTCAAGAGTATAGAATGATTATATATCATAAGGAATTATGTTAAACAAGTACAAGGACCATATATAAGATAAACATCAAGAATATAATCAACACGGGTCTATGAGATATCAACACGAGTTGTGTTGGTCTCCAGAGAGTAAGAAAAACCATCCTGGGCTCAACACGGGTCGTGTTGAGGCAATACGGACCGTGTTGCATACAACACGGACCGTGTTTATCCAACACGGACCGTGTTGAAACCCAAAATGTGTTTTTATTGTTAACGACTATATAATCTTATGTATTAAGTGTATAATATCGTTTTTAAGTCTGATATTATATGTATTCCAACAGCTATATTAATTGACCAAGTCAAGGTCATAATCCATCATTAAGGACCTTAATTGTGTCTTTGATTAAGGGGTGTAATTAGGGTTGGATTAGGTGTGGAAGTCTCATAAATAGGAGACATTCCCAAGCCATTTGAGAGCATCACAAGCATCAATTCTTCCATTCTATAATCACATCTTCTCAAGTATAGACTGCAGCTATACTTGAAAGAATTAAGTGAGAAACTTATGTCTCGAGTGCAACAAGAGCTACGTTTTATCCCTTTGAACATTTACGGTACAGTAAATAGTTCTTAAGGAAAATGTGTTTGGCGTCCATGACTCTTAGCGATATCCAAACAAGTTAACAATTTGGTTACTAAGTCATATCTTCATCTTGTCATACATACCGCAAGAAGATCAAGAAGCCAAGTCAAGTGAAGATGATGAAGATTCAAGCCGATCAAACATCATCTTCCAACAAAAACAACATCCTATTTGAGATGAATTTTGTAAAAAGACAATTTCGTGCAAAAGTTGTCAAAATTACTTAAGTGCAAATTCTAGTTCGAGCCTGTCTCATGCAAATTTATTGTGATACAGACTCCTTACATGGTGACCTTTTTAGAACTTTACTATTAGAATGACTATTGATAAAAATGTGATTAGTAATTTATTGAGGGCTGACTTTTATCATAATCACCCCAGATAAATCATTAGTCACCTCCTAATCATTAAAAAGTCACCACAAAGTGATACATACGTCTTATGTGTAGATTTACTTTAGGTCCAGGGATGTCCATGGATACCCTAAGCCCAAAAAAAAAAAGTCTATTACACATTGGAGGATATTGTAAATTTATGTTGAGTAGATACCCTAAAAAGGCGTCAAAAATACTAGTAAGGGTGTCCAAATTTAATACAACAACCCATCTATCTATAAAAACCCATCTATCTATAAAATTACATATTTCAGCTTTTCATTTTTTATTTTATTTCATTTTAAATTGACAATCATAATTTCAATATCTGAATCCACCAACTTCTCACGATAAATTTACGATGTGACAGTCTCCTATAAAAATCAATACATACTAAAATATTTGATACATATTTTGCTAAATTGGTAATACAACATATAAATCTTTTAACGATAGATGGATTGAGGATAGGGGATATATTTTTGGTCCTCATCCCAATCCCAACCCCAATCCCAATCCTAATCCCACTCCCATGGTAGGGGGAAGCTATGGACATATAATTAAAGCATTAGCTCACCTTAGTTTTAACATAGCATCAAATTCAACGTTCAAAAATCAAAATTTAGTATTGACATGAGTGAGTATCCAATTATCCATCCATATGTAGGGTTTTTTGCAAATCAAAATTACTAAAATGACCATGAATTTATGTATATAATGCTACATACCAAATTAAGTGCCTGTTTGGCCTAATTTCTAAAAAAATGTTTTTGTTTCTTGTAAACAATTTTTATAAAAGCTATTTTTGGAGAGAATGTGAAGTGTTTGGCCTAGTTTATAACATAAATGATTTTACTAAATTAAAGTGTTTGGCCTAACTTATGATATAATATTTTTACTTAATTTAATTTGTTAGCTTAACTTTTAAAAATTATCATGTGTTTTTTTGGACTAAAATTATCATATGATTATTTATATTTTCTTTTTTATTCATTTTTCAACATATTATCAAATTTTAATTTAACAATAATTATAATCGTATAGTTATAATTATAGTTATAATTATTATTATAACTATATATGGTCTTACTTAACTATACAATTCTTTAAATTAAATATTTATATATCAAAAATTTACTAATACCATATTTGCAAAGGATTTAGATAATAAAAATATTCAACATAATATTAAAGGTTCTAACATAATATTAAAATATGTAAATACTATCTTTATAAAAAATCAAAATATTTATTTGAAATTATGGAAACTAATCACTGGAGAATCTTGTAGATTGAGTAGTGATTAGTTTGTAAGAAGCAGAAGCAACAATTTACTACTTCTGCTTTTGGAGTTGTTTTGGTCAAAACTGTTTTTGGAAAAAAGTTATTAGCTTCTAAAAAAAGCACTGTTTGGCCTAGTTTGTGCTTTTTAACTCCAAAAACACTCTCAAAAGCTAGGCCAAACAAGCACTAAGAACACCTGTGTCATTTCATATGATTTCGGGACAAAGATGCGGAATTAGGCGGTAGTTTTCTTTAACGGGAGAACAAGAATGTGAATGGGAAAAAATTAGTCCCCATCTCCATCTCGTCAATAAATTACTAAAAGGTACCCTATGTTTTGCGGTATTTATTTTTAGGGAACCATATTATTAAAAATAATTTCTAGGTACCGTGTGTTTTGTAGTACCTATTTTTTAGTGACAAACCATCTTTTAGATTTATTACAAGATCCCTACAACTATGTAAAATTGCTAAAGTATCTCTACTTTAATAAAAACTTTTCAATTTATATTTCCACCTGCATTACTATTTGTTTAAAAGAATTAACACCTCCATCTTTTTCATTAATATCAGAGCCACGTGTCAAACTCCACTAATTATAATTAGTGAATTTAAAAATAAATTATTTAGTAATTAATAATCTCACCCAATTGTCCTTGTCCTAAATTTGCTCATATTGTCCATAATTCAAATAAGACAACCAGGGTAGGAGCTCATTTAAATTTTAGACCTTAAAAAAGATTTAGAAGTACTTAGAAGTTAGAAGTGAAGTAAGAGCTTTACATAAGTTTGCTCATACTTCCCACACTAATTTGTTAAACGATTCAAGACATTGAGTAATTGAGTTTAAGCTTTTGAGTATAAAAGTTTAAGTACCCCTAATACTACTTAAATATCCTTTCCAAAATCAACAAAACAAAGTTCCTTTTCCTTTATCTTGTCTTAATTAAGAAGAAAGTATCATAGTCGTTTGCTTAAAAACCTCAAAAGATCCAAAAAATTTTTTTGGAGGTATCCTAACTTTTGGTGAAATGTTTTTCAGGTACTCTAACTTTTCAAAACTCATTTTGGGGTACCCTTAATTTTTGGGTTAGAAAATATTAGGTGCTTTTCTGGTCATCAATTTGGTTAAGTGACCGAAATACCATTGTTCTCCATTTTTTGAAGAAATACCCTTGAAGAAGAAGAATACACGTGTATTTTGGTCACCTAATAAAATTGATGACTAGAAAAACACCAAATAATTGCTAACCTAAAAATTAAGGGTACCTCACAATGAGTTTTAAAAAGTTGGGATACCGAAAAATAGTTTCTCCAAATATTAGGGTGCCTCCGAGTAATTTTTTGCAAAAAATCATATTATTGCCAGAAGATCCCTGTCTAAGGCCCTTCTCTATAAATTTGAACTAAGTTGCAAAGAAAAAAATCCCCCAAAAATAGTTTCCAAAGAAAATATGCCACCCAGAAATAATTTCTAAGAAACAGAATGTATTTGAAAATCATTTCTAAAAACATTATTCCCCAAAAAATAGTTTCTATAGAATAGAAAGTACCTATAAATTTTTTTTTGCCATCTCGTCCTTGCGTGAGGATTTATAATTAAGGATTATTGGATGATAATACACTAAACTTTAGGGATATTGGACAATAATGCACTGAACTTTTTTCTTGGACTCTAATACACTAACTTTGAGGGTATTGGACAATAATGCACTCAGACCAATTCAATTGGTGGTTGACGCGATGGTTGTCCCACTTTGGGTATCGTTTTTCTATTTTTTTCCAAAAAAATATATTAATCATCCTACTTATGTGTAGTTTCTTACACGGCAAAAGTTTTTTCTGAAAAAAATAGAAAAACGACACCTCGAAATAGGACAGCCACCGCGTCAACCACCAGCTGAATTGGTTTGAGTGCGTTATTGTCCAATACCCTCAAAGTTCAGTGTATTAGAGTCCAAGAAAAAAGTTCAGTGCATTATTATCCAATACCCCTAAAGTTCAGTGTATTATCATCCAATAATCCTATACTTAACGATGCTCCATCACCGCTTTCTCCAATAGGGACATATTCTTTTTGTCCTCACAGGAGTCACAACAGGGTGAGTCTCCACCAGGGCTGCCGGACTGGGGATGTTCCACCCCGTTGTGATCTCCCTAATTAGATGTTTGATAAATGTCCTTATTACAATAATTGTTTGGTCTCAAAAATTATTGCTCAAAAACTCTTTAGATGGACTTTTTAGAAATAGCTTTTTTGTAATAGTTACCTATGTTCCAATAGTTTATAACTTTTTGTAATAGTTACCTATCAAAATGCATATTATAAATTATAATTAAAGATTTTAAATTAAAATTATTATTGTATCTAGTGTCTAATTTATAGAGAGAAAATGAATTTCAATATATGACTCGTATCATTATTTAATACAAGTATTAATTAGAAATAAGATATTTAAAATAATATTTTAAACTAACCATTGGAGACAACAATGACTTTGAAATTAGTGAACTACTATTTCTAAATTTATTGTTACGATTACAATTATTTTCATGTAATTAAAAAATAACAATTATAAGAAAATAATTTTTTTCATTTAGAAGTCTAATATTTTTAAAAAACTAAATAAGTACTAAGTACATAATAATGTTAAATTAAATCCATTTAGATCAAGTATATATATGAAATTTAACTGAATATACTTTTGCAAAGCATATAAATTTACCAAATAAGTTTTTCAAAAATAACTAATTGGAACAGTTGATCTAAACATCTAATAAATAATGCAAACAACAATCGTTATATGGCCCATCGTGACATATCTATTCAGGCACACTACTTATATTAAATTCTTTTAAAAATTTAATCAATATTAATTATAAAATTCATCATAAATTTATTGATATTATTACAAAATTCATCAACACTTTTTAAAGTTATCAAATTTTTATAAAAATTCATCACCTAAAAATTTGATATATTTCAATGTATATGGTGTATTTAGGCAGATACAGCACGATAGATAGTATAATTTGCATGCAAAATTATTTGTCAAATATGTCCTTTTTGGCCTTTTCTTTTTCTTTGAAGGTCTCATTGATAGTTATTTTTTGAATGCTTTTTGCTATATTCTTATATTGTCCTTATTATTATTATTATTATTATTAGTGAAATGACTAATAAGGTTAAGATATAATAGTCTGTTCCTGAATTCAAAATGCTGTACTCAAGTAATACTGCTGAAAGTAAATAAAGTAAAACCACAACAAACGACAGTATCTATGAGAAAAGCAATGTTTATTTGACACTTTTCGAGAGATTTGCTATCATTAGCTTTAAGTTACCTTATAATGATTGGTCTTAATTGGAATTTAAATTTTTTCAATTTGGGTTGAGAAAATGATATAATCTCTTCATCCCAGCTATGATTGAGACGATTTAAGTCTTGATAAAAAAATATATAGAGGGACTTTAAGCGCGCAGAAGGGTTTGGATAACGAAGATATGTGGAAAAATTGGAGTCGAAAGAATAAGCATATATATATATATATATATATATATATATAGGGAACAGATCAAGTAGGAAGAGACTTTAGGTAGGAAGGTAGGAAGAAGCGATCTGGCGCGTTATATCTCGATCCAATGACTGTAATCAAAACCACTAATGACCTTGTAAACACAAATTTCCGGGTCTAAATAAATAAACACAAGAAATTAGTGAACAAATATAATATATTAATTTCAAAGGATTTTGGGTACAATCTCTATGTATTTGTTATAAAATAAAATGTAACTCCTCCGATTCGATCTCCTTGAGTGAACTTGAACGAGTCTTGAATGAATATGGTTTTGGATGAATGTGATCTTGGATGAATATAGTCTTGAGTGAATATATTCTTGGATGAATGTGGTCTTGAACGAGGGTCGTAGAGACTTGATCCCGATCAAGAGGAAGTGGTTTGATCTCCCACGAATGGACGACACGAGCTTAAGCTTTGATGTGCTTCCTGTCTTCGAGAGAGAGAGTATGGGAGCTTTTGAGTCTTCCTTTTATATTTCTTTAACCTTCAAATGAAAGATAATGGTCTCTATTTATAGAGAACCCAGGCTAGCTTTTGGGCCCATTTAACTCCTTTAAAAAAATGATAAATATTTATGTGTCACCCATGACACGTGACATAATTTAATTGGCCAAAATATAATATCATTTAATTTATAATTAAATGATCCACCATAATTAACTTGACACATGGCGGATTATGATTGGCCAAATTAAAATTATTTTAATTTCCACGTGGCGAGTCTGAATTGGCTGACAAATTTTTGCCTTCTACAAATGCCCCCTCGAGAGTTGGCCGCGCTTATGACTTGGTAGTACTTGTCGCGGTCGGGTCTCGAAACTTGAACTTGATGCTTTCACGGGTTGACTTTGTTTGATATCCAAATTGGGCCACAAGTGTTGTTCACTTGACAAGTAAAGATATTAATCAACTTCAATACACCACCTTCTTCTTCTTCTTCCTCTTTTTTTTTTTTTTTTCGGACACTTCAAATATGAAATGAGTCAGCGGCAAATTATGACACAGTATCTGTCAAATTGATATCTTGGAGGGCATGAGCATGATCTTGGATATTCATTTCGTTAATTTCATTCTCAAATCATGCTTTAATTATATGGCAACTTCCTATAATATGATATTGACTTAATAATACCACTACCAATTCAAGCATATATTCCTTGTTTAGCCGGCTTGACTAATTAAGATCAATTGCAACTTATACATAAGAATGGTACTGGTGGAGCTTTTCAACCCAGCTCGCCCGTTAGTTGGCATGGCCAGTATAACATCAGTCACCGAAGCTTTCCCATAATCTCCACTGATCTCTTTTCTCTCTTCCATGGCCAACTTCTAGACACCTCGTCAATGGCAACCCCTAATCAACATCAGCCTCAAAACGATGTCGCATCCCTCCAAGAGTTCAAGATCGACCATGACTGTCCACTACTTGGTCGTGTGGCCCGGGTTGACACAGGACAAGTTTGTTGTGCTAGAGCCATGAGTGACCAAGCTCCCCACACATTGAATCAAGAACGACGTCAACGTGATCTCGAGCCTCCTGGATGCCGGTTGAACCAGGAGCTTTATGGTGAGACCACCGACCGACTCCGACGTACATGACGATATGTTGGGTGACCGGCCTCCTCGACAGTAAATTGTTCAGAAAGTCTGCTGGACATAGATCCTCCCCGGAGACCGACTGAAATTGAAGCGATCTTGGACGTCGCCTTTCACCGCTCCGCACCCGCCCATCAAGAAGATGACAGGAAGATGTGAATGAAATCACAACCCAATTTAACTTGGTTTCCACCACTGTCATCATGACCAATCCATGAATGGGCAATGAAATGGAGACTTCAAAATCACAAACAAGCATCTGAGCAACAATTGGTAGTGGTACCTTCAAAGTTAGGGGGCGCTCGTGATGAATGGCCATTTGTTTTGTCCCAACTTTGATTATGATTCACAAAAGTCCTTTTTTTTTTGCTCTTTTTTTTTTTACTTTTTCTTTTAGTGATTGTGCAGGTATGCTTGTACAAGAATCCAACACTTGGTCAATTTCATAATAATTTCGCTGAGAAATTTATAAATTTGGAACAAGTCACCTTTAATATGCCCAAAGTGAAGACAACTTGACGTTCAGAACAAAAAAACGATGACCTACGAGTGTCCCCCCATAGTCAGAAACATCAATTCAGCCCGTCTTAACTGTATCTTGGCGATCAGAAGACAAGCGGTGACCTTTGATTGTCCTCCTCAGTTGAGGACATTAATTCGGCTCGTCTTGAGCATGTATTGGCGATCAAAAGACAAGCGATGACCTTTGATTGTTCTCCTCTGTTGTGGACATCAATTTGGCCCGTCTTGAGCATGTATTGGCGATCAGAAGACAAGCGGTGACCTTTGATTGTCCTCCTTAATTGAGGACATCAACTTTGCCTGTCTTGAGCATGTATTGGCGACCAGAAGACAAGCGGTGACCTTTGATTGTCCTCCTTAGTTGAGGACATCAACTTTGCCCGTCTTGAGCATGTATGGGCGACCAGAAGACAAGCGGTGACCTTTGATCAATTCGGCCCGTCTTGGATTATATCACTGATAATCGGAAGACAACTTATCTACATGAGTCTGCATCACGCCTTTGAACACTTGATTCTCTTGATCTTTGATGCCTCGAACGTCTCGACCTCAGAAGTTCAACATTCTTTGATGACTTGAATCTTGGACTTTGTTGACTTGGGAGACTTTGACTTGAAAGTCTTGAATTTGGATTGGTGGGTCTTTGGTGTTGATGACTTGGGGGTCTTGGTTTTGACTTGGAAGTCTTTAATTTTGGTGACTTGAGAGTCTTTTTCTTGAAAATTTTGAATTTGGACTTGTGAGTCTTGAGTGTTGATGACTTGGAAGTCTTGGATTTTGACTTGTGAGCCATTAACTGGATGACTTGAGAGTCTTTGATTTGAAAATTTTGAACATGTTCTTGTAAGTCTTGTTTTAAAAGACTTGAAAGTCTTGAATTTTGTTGATTTATAAGTCTTTTGCCTTTATGACTTGAAATTCTTGAACTTTGACTTGAAATTCTTGAACTTCGACTTGGAGTCTTCAATTTCGATGACTTGAGAGTCTTGATTTGGATGACTTGAAAGTCTTGGACTTTTGACTTGTGATTCTTTTTTTTTTTTTTTTTACTTGAGTTGAAAACTTACAATAAGTTCAATCGAATTCATCGCTTTCGTCTTCATCAAACACGATCTTGCCTTCATTTTTAAGCCTCATCACAAGTTCCTTAAAAGTTAAACACTTCTCCAACGGATGGCTAATGATCCTATGGTACCTGCAGTATCTAGGGTCATTGATTCTTCCAACTTCATTTGGACGCTTCGACTCCGGAAGTTTAATAATTCCCTTTTCAAGAAGTTTGTCAAGTATTTCAGGCATATCACAATCAGAAAAAGGATATTCTTTCTCTTCAAAAATCATGGATGAAGGAATTCCTTTTGACGTGCCCCCGAGTGAAGTTTGCTTCTCTTTGACACTTGATCTTCTTGCATCATGTTTGAAAATTGTGAGCTCCATGTCATGTGCCCGCGTTGCCAAGTCTTGAAAAGTTGTTGGCTTATTCATATGCAAAACATAAAGCAGATCCCATTCCATGCCTTGTATACACATCTCAACAGCGGAGGCTTCGGACAATCGATCTTTGCACTCAAGGCTGAGTGACCTCCAACGATTGATATAGTCCAAGACTGGCTCCTGCACCATCGCCGTGTTTGTCAACTCCGTCATACTAACGGTGCGTTGAGTGCTATAAAATCGATTAAGGAACTTTTGCTCCATTTCTCCCCAACTATCAATGGACTTCGGCTCCAAGTCCGTATACCAATCAAAGGCGATTCCTTTAAGGGTTCTAACGAACTGCTTCACCAGTCGATCTCCCTCAGTCCCAGCATCATTGCATGTCTCGATGAAATGAGCTATATGCTGCTTAGGATTCGCTTTACCATCGAAGTGAGTGAATTTCGGCGGTTGATAGCCGTAAGGCATGTGAAGTGCGTCAATCCTCTTTGTGTAAGACTTCTTGTACAATTGAGTTTTACGAGAGCCTCCCTCGATCTGGGCTTTTATCGCACCGGCTACTAGTTTTTGGATCTGCTCCACAGACAATGAGCCCGAGCCAGAACCTTCTTCATATTTATCTTCTTCGCCGGAGTCTTCGTGATTGGATCCTCGATCATAATCTTCATCTCCCGAACCTTTTTCAAATTTGCTAGCAGGTCGCTTTTTTAACTTTGTCAACTTCTTGATCTGCTCATCTTGTCGCTTAATATGCTCAGTCTTTTCCTTGCTTTCTTTCTCAAGTCTGGTCAACATAGCCTTCATTGTCTTGAATTCTTCTTCATAGTTAATAGCATCTGTGACCATAACAGGCATAATAACGGTGTCGACAGAGTCACTATCAGAATCGGAGGAGAGCGGATCCCTTGGAGATTTTGGCGTTTCCTCTCCATCTTCATAGCCTTCATCCTCTTCACTCAATGGTTGATGACAGATTTCATACATCCATTGAGCGACTATCTTCTTCGAGTCAGCGACTTGAGTGGAAGTAGTTTGGATTTCCCCCGGCAAGTTGGAGTCAAAGATTTGCAATGGGGCACTCACATCAACTTGTTTCTTGGCCTCAATAGCTGTGATCTTGGCCATCCTTCTAGTGATTACTCCATTGGATGTTGCACTAGTTATTGATTCTTGTGACTTGGCTTGAGAAACTTTCTTCAAAGCATGATAGATGTTGTTCTTAGGATCCATCTTCTTCGAATGATAAATAGTTCGTTCTTGGAGAAAGAGATGAGAGGTAGAGATGTCCCACCAAGCGTGCCAAAATTTGTAAACACAAATTTCCAGGTCTAAATAAATAAACACAAGAAATTAGTGAACAAATATAATATATTAATTTCAAAGGATTTTGGGTACAATCTCTATGTATTTGTTATAAAATAAAATGTAACTCCTCCGATTCGATCTCCTTGAATGAACTTGAACGAGTCTTGAATGAATATGGTTTTGGATGAATGTGATCTTGGATGAATATAGTCTTGAGTGAATATATTCTTGGATGAATGTGGTCTTGAACGAGGGTCGTAGAGACTTGATCCCGATCAAGAGGAAGTGGTTTGATCTCCCACGAATGGACGACACGAGCTTAAGCTTTGATGTGCTTCCTGTCTTCGAGAGAGAGAGAGTATGGGAGCTTTTGAGTCTTCCTTTTATATTTCTCTAACCTTCAAATGAAAGATAATGGTCTCTATTTATAGAGAACCCGGGCTAGCTTTTGGGCCCATTTAACTCCTTTAAAAAAAATGATAAATATTTATGTGTCACCCATGACACGTGGCATAATTTAATTGGCCAAAATATAATATCATTTAATTTATAATTAAATGATCCACCATAATTAACTTGACACATGGCGGATTATAATTGGCCAAATTAAAATTATTTTAATTTCCACGTGGCGAGTCTGAATTGGTTGACAAATTTTTGCCTTCTACAGACCTCTCTAAAACCACCACATGTGTGAGTCAATTAATAGAAAAAGGAAATTACTTTGATTATCTTGTGTGATTTGGGGGATTAAAAGATTTTTTTTCTTTATTCCATCTTCATGTGGCACGGTAAGAACTTTGATAGAACCGTCACATCACAACTCCGGTGACTTTGCGATGACTCCGACGACCCCTCATGTCGACGACGAATTTGGGCGCTGAAACACAAGATTTTCAACCCCTTGTTCGTAGCTGGTGATCATTGGTATCGATCAACGAAAGGGTATGTGTGTCGGATAACCCAACTCATATCAAAATTAGGGTTTCAAATCGTCAAGGTTTGTATCACTTGTGTTATGTGTTATTTCCAGAAATTTTGTATGCTTTGCACTTGTATATGCTATGATGGGTCATAAATTTCAAATTGGGAACAATTTTATCACCATAATGGAGGAAATGGGAGGTAGCGAGGGCTCAAGAACGGACATCGGCGCCGACATTGGGGAAGCAGGAGCAAACATTTAAGTGAACCCCCCACCCAATCGCCAATTGTGTTGTTGTGTGGTCATATGTCATGAACTGGGATTCCAATTGTAGTGTATTGATGTGCATTGTGTGGCCAAATTGAGTAGTAGTGTGGTCAAGACCAGTTGGTCACACCCCATGTTCAAGTGTGGTCATGATTGTCCATTAGCGTGGTCAGTTTGCTCTGACTCAATTCTTACAGTGTGTGCAAACCCACTAGACTTCATAATATTGGTTTATCATTAAGTGTGATCATTAGAATCTGATGTGTGGTCAACATTGATATGGAAGTTTTTAGTTGTCTTGACCATATAATTTTGTGTTGGTCTCCATTTTGTGTGGTTGCAATTTGGGGTCACACAGTGTGTTCCATTGGTTGCAATTACATGAAGTCTAGTCAGTACTTTTTACGAGTACTTGTATGATAAGTCCTTTGCTCGTTTGGATGTCAGGAAGCGGGGGTTAAGTCATTGCGGATGCATTTTTGTTACGACTTCACAATGCACAAGGAGAACTCAATTAGAGATGATGTGCGGGAAACGGACTTACCGGTGCGATAAGAACCAGTCTCAGAAAAAGAATGCTCATGTGGTTCAACGACCTTGACATTGATGGGTCAAAGTTCTCGACGAAATATTTTGTTGTTCATTGAAAAACTTTAGAATAGGCGTGTTTTGGATAGGACGCATTACGATTTATTTGATGCTATTTGGGTGTACTTGTTGGCGTGTACTGAACAATATTGATCCTGGATGTATTCAACATTATCAGTCATTTGTTACATTTGGTTTTGTCGGTTTTAGTGAATAATATGGGGTTGGTTACGTATTGTGCACACCGGAAATTGGCTTTGTTAACTACTGTGGCCATATTATATGCGTGGTGCGGTCCCATCCATTCATTTCGATAAGTGTGGCTACTGGATTTTGATGCGTGGTCTTGCTCTCCATGTAGTGTGACAAACCTGTAACTAGTGAGAAACATAACATCCTGACTTGTTCGTTAATGTTAGAATATTTGCCCATATATACTAAGTCCTAATCCATTATATCATATATCCCCTCATATGACATTTCAATTCCAAATTGTGGTCATGTAATCCCATGTGCGGTCATGTGTACAAGTGCATCGTGTCGTGTTCATCGCATAACATTCACACACTCACTATTACCTACCATGTACGCAAAACAAGTCAGCAGGCGCCTGATCATTACCTATTTACCACACTTATTGTTGTATGACCACACACATTGACCCCAGATTGTAGTCACACTACATAATTTCAGTTTACACTGTGATTCACTTCATAGCAAGTTTGACCACACATCCTATTCCAGTGATCACACTTAATAGAAACATAAGAATTAAAAGTATAATGGGTAGCACATATATGAAGAGTAATAGAAATGTAAACAAACAGGATATGACCATACTGTGTAAGCAATGTGGTCAATAAAGTGAATCGCAGCCAAATGAACACAATGACAAACGTTAGTGACCATACTAGTTTGACCAAGTTCAACGCTTATATTGATTGCTCCACTGTGTGGCCATTTAAACTATTGTGGCCACTTACAAACTACTGATGCCATAACACACTATAAAATTTACAGATGAGTTGAGTGGCATACACGTATACTCTTGTAATTTGGAATGTAGCATGTTAATCATTAAAACCAACAACTAAATAGATGTTAACTTATTTCAGTACTTAATTTTGACTACACATCTCATTTTCAGTGACCACACTTAATATAAACCCAAGAAATAGAGGTATAATGGGTCAGCACACATCTAAAGAGTAATAAGACTATAAACTGAAAGGTTATGACCACACTGTGTAAAAGTGTGGTCACCGAAGTGAATCGCATGCAAATGAACTTAATAGCAGGCGTGAGTAACCACACTAGTTTGTCCAGCTCTAACGCTTGGTAGAAACCTAAGAATCAGAAGTATAATGGGTGACCAGACATCTGAAGAGTACTAGGACCGTAAACTAAAAGGTTGTGAGCACAGTGTGTGAGCAGTGTGGTGATCAAAGTGAATCGCATACAACTGAATATAATAGTAGTCGTGAGTGACCACACTAGTTTTTCCAACTCTAACGCTTACATTGATTGTGCCATTGAGTGACCATTTAAGATATTATGGCCACTTACAAACTACAGATGCCATAACACACTATAAAATTTACAAATAAGTTGAGTGGCATATACGTACGTTGTTGCAATTTGGAATGTAGCATGATAATCATTAAAAACTAACAACCTGATAGATGTTAATTTATTCCAATACATAATGTATAATGCGACATGTACAACAATTGAACACGGTATGCATCTGAATAGCGGCAAGCCGTGTCGGTCGTACTACATACCCTTGTCACTAATAAATCACGCCTACAAGGTAACGACCTATGGGCATTGCCATTGCTACTTTCGGGCGCACCATTTTCTTTACCCCCGACGCCATTCCCACCTTCCATGCTATAGAAGTATTTCCACTGCCTCCTCTTTTCATTCTCCTCCGTGGTGTGGGGGTCACTCCGCATACTGAACCCCGCCACAACTGCGTACCTTCATAAAAAGACTTTGCTTTGGCCAGCATCATAAACCCCATCCCAATATGAGGAACAATTGCCCCATCATCGCAATTTAGCCAGTATATCATGACACTAGTATCACCAGTGACTGCGACAAGCGATAGTGCCACATATGAGTGTTGGCTACAGCCTAGATCGCTGCAAGGACATCAATAAATAAAAAGAACATTAGAATAGTACATCGCGATATTACCATGGGCTGATGCATAAAAGTACAAAAATATGATTTATACTTGCCCATGCAACACATTAGAAATTACTTAATCATTGTTGGGTTGCCATATATATGGTGCTACTCCTCTTCCTATGGCCATTCATGGTACTTCTCCACTAACTGTGGTCATGGCTGCCACCAGTGTGGTCAAACCATATGGTGATAAGTGAAATGGGTGTTTACTCTTGTGTCGGTGTCATACTTAGCTACGCAAACATCCTCGTACCCTGATCCCCCAACCCCCTCTCGCCTTTGATTGTACTCACCAATATCGGGAAACAGTATGGTGTGGTCAAGGTTGGACATCATTGTGGTCATCGGCAGGCACACTTTAATCCATTCCTTGTGGTCATACACTACTACTCGATTCAGGTATTCATGTTTGTGTCTTAATGTGTGGTCATACAATAGCATGTCCCCAACAATAAAGTGGCAAGGTAGAGTGTGGTCAACACTGGGTATTATTGTGTCGATGTCATAATTAGCTATGCAAGCATCATCGCACCCCAACCCCCATACCCACCCCCTCCCCCACACACCTTTGGTTGTACTCCCTCGTATCATGAAACAAAACAGTGTAGTCAAGGGTGAATACTACTGTGGTCATTCGTTGGCACATTTAGTCCACTTTCCTATTGTTATACACTACGACTCTATTTGTGGTATTCATGTCTATGTCATAGTGTGAGGTCATATAATGTCATGTCATCGACAATAACGTGGCAAAGTATTGTGTTGTCAAAACTGGGTCTTATTATGGTCATGTGGGGGAATAATTAACTCCGTCTATTGCGGTCATCTATGCTGATTGTGATTGACATTCCTACCTTCATTTAGATTTGTACACTTTATCACAACAAGAAAATTCCCCTTAGGCAACAAAAAAATTTGTTGCCCTAAACCATTTTTTGTAGCCCCTTAACTTTGGGCAACAAAAAAATTTTGTCACGAGTTTGTTGCAATATTTGCGAAGCCCAAAGTCGGGGCAACAAATTTGTGAGATTTGTAGCACAAAGTACCTTTTGTGGGCAACGAAGTATTTTTGTTGCCTTAGTGAATTTGGGCAACCAATTTTTTTTGTTGCCAAAGACCATTGGAACTTCAAGTTAATCTAGTAGCCTATACATATTCCTCTCAAAGGCAACAAATATTTTTGTTGCCCAAAGCACTAGGGTTTCTTACAATATTTGAGCAATCTAATATATTTCAAATCATTTCCAAATTTTACCAATTTAACAAATGTCAAATTTACATGAGATTTCAAACCAAATTTAAAATACAATCTCATGAATCATGATTGATTTATAACAACAATGCAACTTATTACACTATCATCATAGAACTACTATCAAAACAACTCTCAAAGAAACAAGAAGAGTACAAGTTAAATGGTCAAAGTCTAATACAGAAATTCCAGATTGATCATCTTGGAAGCTCAAATGGTCAGAGTCTTGTTTTTGACATCCTTGATCATCAGAGGTGTTTTGCTTCAACAGATCTCTCATATGATTAACAGAGTCTCTTCTTGCCTCTAACTTTTCAATGATTTATAATGAGGTTGGGATTTCACATAAATATCAAGTCTTTAATTTATACTAAGAACCTATAAAATTTGCATAGAACGCCATGTTCAACACCTGGGCATGTATCCATCATGGGATCTTGTACCTTAGCCTAAATAACTCAAATTCTTACAGTTTAAATGAGAAAGACATACTTCTTCCAGAAGCATTTCGAGCTCTTGCAGTGATTTCATTGATTGCCACCTCCAAACTGCCAAGCACCTGCATATGCCCCTTAAATTTAGATTACAAAAAAAGGGTCTGAAGCCTTTTCTTTGAAAAACAACAATAGAAGAAAAAAGTTAACTACTGAAACAAATGAAAGAAAGTAATGTCATCAAGTGACATACTATACTGCATTAGCAGTAGAAAGGCCATGGTCATTTTGGCAATGGGTTGAGATTATCACATTCACAATTGCAGAACTTTCTCTTGCAATATCATCAAGTGAGAGCATTGGTATTAATTATCTCCCAAAGACAACATATTCAGACTTTCCCTTGTAGACTAATACTAGACAGAATGAAACCAGCATATTAACAACTCCAAAACACATATACACATGCAAAAATGCATAAATGTTTTTTTTTAATTGTACCCTACACATTCCTTATGTTAGGATACTATAATTCTCTAATAATCCATGAAAAAAGGCATTACCGTAGGAGTTTCTACAAGAAATGAACCAAAACCAAGTTTAAATTTTGAATAAGATAATGAATGAAAAGGAAATTAACCAAAACCAAGGTTAAATTATGAAGAAAGGCATCAATCTTCTTCTACAAGAAATGGCAATGGCCCCAAAATCCAAACTGAGATGTACATACCTTCGCATAAATGTGATATAAAACAAGCTTACCATGGAGGGAGTTTCGGGCAGTAGAAACATCGAACAGGGTGCAAACCGGAGCACCATAAATAAGTAATCTTACAATGTTTTTGCAAACCAGGCACTATAAATCGAATAGGGCGCAGACCAAACTCAGTGCCATAGCAGAAGAAACTCATTGAAACTTAACCAATTTATAACCTAAGTGACTCCCAACACAATCAGGAACATACCCCCAGCAGTAGAGAACCCAAAGAGGTAAGAAATGCACCATGATCAACCCTCCAATGGAGTAGAAGACAACAACACAGTACAAAAGAATGTGAAAACTGGGCATAAATGTTGTGTGTGTTTGCAACCACATCAACTCTTATATTCCCACCATCTCTTCAAGTTTTGGATCCAATGTAATCAATAGCCATTTTAAGCCCCAAAACCTAGGGGAAAATCAGTATAAAAAGGTAGTCTAGTTTCAGACCCTATGCGAGTCAGCAGCAACAATTCAAACTCGCTCTTACTCTTTTTTCTTTAATCCAAATTGCAATTGTACACAACTACATTCCAATACCAATCAATAAAGAGTAACAACAACATCAATAAGGTAGATTCTGGTGCTACAAATGCCTCATGGAGTAGTAGCAACAACAACCATTTGCGGGTTCTTTCTTTTCTTCCATGATCACCAAAAAGGTCAGAAAAGAATTTGTTTAGAAGTTATACCTGAATTAAGTCTTCTCCAGCAAGAAGTTGCACCTTCTACAACATCATTTTACTAGTCTTGTCATTTCCAAATCTTAGCCATCCAGCAAGAAATGAAGTTGTGTGGTACAATAATCATAGCTCACGTTGCCCTTTCCCAACTGGTCAGAAGTTTGATTCATATAAACCTTTGAAACTAGGGAGCAATGTTTAGCCAACCCTATACCGTTAATTGAGCTTGCGGGACGAAAGGATAAATTACTGTAATCGGTGATAGAGGTAGATACATATACCTCTGGCTCCCACTCCATGAATTCCAACGCTGTGAACCTCCATGTTCTGAATTGAAGTAAAATTCAACAATTTTCTTGCACCAATCCATGGCTGGAAATCGAAGCAAATTGCAACAAGTTTCAAAGCAGAAATTAGAACAAACATTAAATAATCAAATAATGAGTTACGATAAACTCAAATGAATGAAAAAAATCGGAAATTACAACAAGGAGTGGTGGAGTTAGGGTTTTCGCCTTAGGGCGAGATTTGAGAGGAAAATCAAAGAGCATAACAAGCTGTCATAAATTGAATGGTTAAAACTACATTTGATTTACCTGGTGAATGACTTGGAGAGGCTGTGACATTACGATGGACAACCTTGGGGTAGGATACACCAGAAAATCAGAAATTGAATCCACGGACTGACTATGCAGTGGACATAGAAAAGAGAACAAGACAGAGTGAAGTCACCGTGACTGATGTTCGACTGTGATTCACAGCTAGATCCTCCATTGATGCTCGTCTGAGATTAAGAAAGAGCTCAAAAACGCCATGGATTTAGAGAGACAGAGAAACGCGTAGTAGGGGCAGATGAGACTGAGTAAGAGAGCAGAGGAAAGAAAAGTGAGGGTGTGTTAGATATTGGGCCTAATTTATATACCTGGGCTTTTTGTTTTAGCTTGGGGCAACAAGTTATTTAATTTTGAAGCCCCATTATTACGTCTTTAACTACAACATTACTTGGTTGCCCTATTAAAATTTAATGCAATAAATTTCTTTTGTTGCCCAAATTATTGTAAATTTGTTGCCCAAAACCATTTTTCTAGTTGTGTATTGACAACACTACTTGTCTAGTGTGGTCACAATAGTTTCAATTTGCTTCCCTATTATTCTACATATGTGTGTTGAACCATTGTACTTTTAAGTCTTAGGTTTCTATTAAGTGTAGTCACTTTGTTGACCACATTGCCTATACAGTATGCACGCCAACTAGCCACACTACTTACACAGTGTGATCACAGTAGTTACTTCCTACCTTCCTAATACTCTTCATATGTGTGTTGACACATTGTACTTCTAAGATATATGGTGGTTGTGATTGGCTACTCTAAAAACCATCCCTTGCCCCTTCTAATTCCCATATTGCGTACTTCTCATAGAACAACTTGACATCACCCAAAGTGTTGAACCCATGGCTACCCATATGACCACAACGTTTGACACCATACATAATCAATTAATGGTCACACACACATACAAAAAGACGGTACTCGTCAATGAGTTGTCGTCTAATCCATGAATTAGGGGTAGTAATTCACCACCACCCCCCGACCATCCCCGACCTAGACCCGCGAAAGACCAAACCCCTTTCAAACTAGTTGTACTACCAAATTTGGGAATAGATGACTTACCCGGCTAGGGCTATGCCTTCGTCGATGGCAAACCCCTGATCGGCTGACATCCTAGCTTCCTGAAAAGAGTTGATAAACAAACATTTTTAGAATTTTGATGCCGAATTCACTAGCACGTACATTCCAGCTGCTCACTGACGACGTTGACTACCGAGAACACAAATATACCTCAGACATTCGCCGGTCAACGCGTGCGACTAATCGGTCATCGGTGTCTAAGCTCCGGTGTTTGATGATACACTTGCCGTCGACTGCTTTTGCGAGGAACCACTCCGCTACTCATTCGAATATCAGGCGAAACCCTAGCCTTCTCCACTGTGTTCAAGATTTTGTTTTCTCTTTCCAAATCTCTGGTCATTAACGAACTGTGAAGAATTTGCCCCTCGTAATTGTAATGCAATGGAATGTGGTTTGACTGTGGTTTGACACATCCAAGATCAGCTTCCAATATGGATGCCGCTATTTTTGGGCAGAATAATCACCCAGTCAATGCATATCACTATTGCCGTTATTTCAGCCCCCATAAAAGATTCTGTATTTTTTTCCTTTTTTTTTTAACAAAACCACAAGGTGTTTTCTAATAATAAATGGTGGTTTTCTGGTTTTTATCGCACATGTCTGTATACTTAATCTGGCGCGTTCGATCAATAATGGATGGCCACGATTCTCTCTTCCTACCTTCCTACCTGAAATTTCTTCCTACTGGACCCCTTCCCATATATATATGTAACGCCCCGAAAATTCAATTATAGAAAAGTCAAAGTCAAACTAACGTTAACAGACAAAATTTAGCGGAAGACTCAAACTCTTATTGGGCGTCACTGCCGTATCCCCGAAGGAATACAAGGCGAGATGGAAACTACAACTGTCTGATAACGGTAAAACAAACTAGCAAACTCATACTTAGAAAATAAACCTCAAAACTAACTTCAAGTTTCTCATAAAACAACGTAATTAACGATGACGTCCTCACTTCTAATTCCCGTCCCCAACATATAGATCTTCACCTGAAAAAAAAACATTTCAAAAATGAGGGGGAAATCTCAATAATGTCTACCCCTAACGTTAAAAACAAGTTAAGTTCATTTCAATTCATTTGAGGGAGAGGGAACAAGTCAAATCATTTCACAAACCTTTAATCCCTTATCTGTTTTCCTCAACCCAACCAATCCATTTTATTATGCGGGCGGGATATCAAATTCCATAAGGTAATATCGCCTACCAAAGGCATCAAGAACATTCGCCTACCAAAGGCATCAAAGATCATCTATCCTATATCAGGGATGAAACCCTGATCTCCTGACACATAACCCATACAGGATACCAAATCCTGGTCTCAGGGTTATCGCCCGCAAAAATAATCGCCTACCAAAGGCATCAAACAATCGCCTACCAAAGGCATCAAAAATCATCTATCCTATATCAGGGATGAAACCCTGATCTCCTGACACATAACCCATACAGGATACCAAATCCTGGTCTCAGGGTTATCGCCCGCAAAAATAATCGCCTACCAAAGGCATCAAAGAGTAAACCCGCTCAACGTTTCACTTTGAATTATTAGTGTCTTATGCACAACTCAGCTCACAGCTCTCAAGTCAAACCCAACCCAGATTTATCAAAACCAATAATAAAACCGTTGATAAAAGACCATCCAATTTCTCAACTCAATAAAATCAAAGCACAAACAAATACAATCAGTTATCCAAAGCAGATGGTCACATTTCCACAAAAGTCCCCTTCGGGATGCAATTCTCAAAACAGATTAGAAAACATTAAAACATATTTAAAGAGCATCCCAGTGGGGATTAGAGCATAGACATTACCTGGTTAGGTTCACTTCACAGCAAAACGAACACACTTGAGCTCACTAACGACGCGAATTAGCTCGGGCCTAAAATAAAAGTAATTATTCTAATCAAAACGCGTCCTTCGAAGTTAGTATTAACTACCTTCTAACTAACCCTCCCCTAGGAACCCTACAGGCTCCTATCAATCATGAATTTACACTTTAAAACATTTAATACATTCCAAATAATCACATAACAAGCTCAAAACATCACTTTCACACAACAACACTTTTATTAATAAGTAACATTGACAAAACAGATTACAACATCCACATAAAAAGGGTCAAAACTTGACTTCCCGACATCCTATGGGTCTGGTTTTGGACTTTTCGAAAACCTTGGAATGTCTACTGAAATTCTTATGTTGACGACGAAGCCCATATCAGCCTCGAAAGACTCTAAAAGTACCAAATTCTCCAACTGGTCCAGTTCCAACAGGTTCTGGTAAAATGACTATAACTCGAGCTATACAACTCAAAAGTCCGTTCCGCAAAATTTCTATGAAAGGTAACATCTAGGGGAACCTCCAGTCCAAAGGGTTCGATCAAAGGACAACTATACTAATCGTGGTGACCCGATCTTTAGACACTAACAAAACTGTCCCGATCCCGGTTCTTATTTAATTTATAGTTTTCGGTTCTAACTTCCACCAATCGATCCCGGGGTCCTAATTAGGGCTTAGAACAGTAACTAAGATCCAAAGTAATTAATCCTAATCCAACTAAGGTCCAAACATCAAACCTTCTATCATCAAAACTAAATTGTAAAATAATCTTTTACACATTACGAGATGCTAATAAATAAAACTAATACTTTGATCAAAACAACACAATTAATTTTACTTCGTGCATAGGATAATACGAACAAGAACCCTAACATGATTTACCAAGCATAATACTTATCACATAAATTTGAAACTCATAATTAAACTTACGACCCTAACATGCTTTACAAAATATGAATTACCTAATAGTCACATGAATAAATAAAAGTAACTTATAATCATCTAACTAATTAGTCAAGAATTATAATTTGAATCATATGAGTGACATCACAGTAGCATACATAAACAGAATATATAATCACATAGCTAATAAGCATTAGTCATAATAATTAACACTCTAGTTCATGAATAAAATCACATCATTAACCCTACACATACTCTTCATATAAATCACAAAGGGTATCATGTTTCAGCCACAAGAAGGATAAAAGAATCATCTAATTGCTTAACTAACACACCAAAGACTGATCTTGACGATTACTTACTTATAGTACTTAATTAAGCATAATTATCACGCTTAGAAACCCCAATACATGATTATCAAAGAACCAGTGCAGACCCATACGAATAGAGCATGAATGAAACCAATCAAGAACTCGAATTTGGAACAGAGAGTTACACTCGGTGGTCGTATGGTGGTTTACGGCGAGTCAAGGCGGCTTTTGGTGTCCGGTGCGTCGGTGGAGGCCTGGGTACGTCGGGTCGGTAGTCACGGCGTTGGTGAAGCCTATGGTTGCGATGGTTGGACAATATAGCAAACCCGTCGTCTTCCCCTTCGTCCTGGGCGGTGACGACGACGACCGAGGGCAACGGCAGAGAACAAAGCATCAGCACGTAGAAGAGCAACGGTGCACGTCTGGGCGGTGTTGCGACTCCGAGGCAGCGATGGTGGCACGGAGTGTGTGTAAGTCGTCGTCCGACGTCTTCAAGGTGGCAGCGGCGGCAATGGTGGTCGTGGATGTCAGCGGTGGTTGCTGGGGTTCGGAGCGACGACCGATGATGGTCCGGCGGCGGTGGTGGCGGCAAGGGATGGCGGAGAGGGAGTGAGAGAATAGGGAGAAACTCAGAGAGAAGAAAATAGGGTCTGCGTGTGTGGTTGTGTTTAGTGCTAGGTTTAATTATCAACCTAACCCTAATCTCCCCCTAATCCACCTTTAATCCCAATCTAATCTCCAAAGATCTCGTTAACTGACTTGACCTTTAATCCATAACCAACTCTCCTTCTGATATGATTCTACTACTTGCTAATAACCATGATCACTACTAATAATACTATTCCTAATAAAATAACTCTATTAATACTAATCCAAACTAATGGTGGTAATACTACTAACCACGTAACAATACTACTCCATAACTCTTCACGTAAGAAAAGTAATTAATAATAATAATAACAACAACAAAATATAATAGTAATAAAACATAATACAATACATAATACTCATAATTGTATAAGAGGAATTAAATACTAGTCACATAACAATGATAATCACTTAATAATATTAATAATAATAATCACGTAATAGTAATAATAATCACATAATAATAATGATAATCATATAATAACAGTAATAATAATAATAATAATAATAATAATAATAACAATAACTTAGTTCTAATCTAACTCCACTTCTACTTCTAACAAGAATACGATTTTGATTCCTAATTAGTACCAATAATATTAATAATAATAATAATACTCCTAATAATAATAACACATACTAATAATAATACTAATAACAATAACCATAATAATAAAATAATATTCACATAGCAACAATAATAATAATATCAATAATAATAAAAATAATAATTACATAATAATAATAATAATCACATAGTAATAACGATAATACTAATAATAACAACACATGAAATTACCAATATGCCCTTACTCCCAAGCACACTCCCGTAACACATAAAATTACTATAATGCCCTTGTTAGTCCCTCAACGATCCTACAAGCTCAAGTGTTAGCATAGATAACCATAAACGAATTCTGAATAATTAACGGAGTCAACTTAAGTTACTAACGTCATAATGGTCAACGCACTTGAAATTTGCGGGGTTTTACATCATTACCCCCTTAAAAGAAGTTTCGTCCTCGAAACTTAAACTCAACACCAACAGTCTGCCAAACGAAATTAACGGTGGCACTAACCGAAAATTCTGGGTTTTACAATATATATATATATATATATATATATATATATATATATATATATATGAAAAGGGCACAAAATGGCAACCTTTGAAGTGTAAACAATAAGAAATAGTAAGAAATAGAAAAAATATAGAGTACTATACTTTAAGCATGTCAAAGGATTTGGACAACGAAGATTTGTGAAAAAACGGAAGCTCAAAAGAGTAAATCTATATATATGAAAAGGATGTCGAACAACAACTTTTGAAATAGATAGTGAGAAACTAGAGGCTTAAAATGAAGTGAAAAGTATATTTTGTGAAGATGTGAGAATCTGTGCTATCACATGATTGATTAACTGATTTGAGCTCTAATGTCCTAAACATAAAATAAAATGCTACAAGCTAATTATACAAATTGAGACAAAATTCGATATCTTCAGATAACCCCCACTTGATTGAGTTTGCGTAAGACAATGAGCAAAGTAGTCTTGATGATCTAGCTGATGTTGATATGAGCAATCTTCAAAGTCCAGGTAATGCTTGAAGTTGTGTCCTTCACCTAACCTTTACTTCAAATTTATGTTGATAATATTGTGATTGCCTGACGAATAGCGAAATGGCTTGAACCATCGTTGCGTTGTGATCGTGCGATGATCAACGAAATGATAGCCATGATCATTTAATGACCGGAGCAATTTATCGTCGGGACCAATTTATTGGTTAGACCTCGATTTACTAAGTTGACTGAATGATTGTAGCAATTTGTCGCCAGGACCAATTTATCAGTAGGACCTTTATTTGTCAAGCTAATTGGATGATTATAACGATTTTGTCGCTGGGATCAATTTCTCAGTAGGATCTTGATTTATCAAGCCGACTGGATGATTATAGCATTTTTTTTTGGTATATCATCTATCAAAATATTTCTAGGAAATTTCAAACCATGAACCTAAAAAACAAAATCACAAGGCCCAACAATGTAGAGCTTAGACTTTCCACTCTCAGTCTCCATTAAACTGTGATTATATATATTTTTAGTTTTTTTTTTTCAATTTTCTTATTTTTATACTGATCGGGGCAATTGGACCTAATCAGGTCAAGGTGAACCTATAAATCCGCTTCAATAACGTTAAGAGTTAAATACTTTCATTGGAATTCAAATCAAAAGATTTTTTCTCGAATTCAAACCGGATCTTTTAACTTTGGATCAGATCAGATTTGCTTTGAACAAATCTGTTGCCATTCCTAGTTATTGACCTTGCGCTAAAGCAATAGTCCATTGTGACCACGGATATAATCAATCGGCGATTACGCAGTTGCCAAACTAGAAAATTAGCCTCCTCCTGTAGGAGGCAAAAATTTGCCGACCAAATAAAAAAATGACACTTGGAAAATAAAATAGTAGGTATTTGGCAAGTTATCACCTGCCATGTATCAAATTATCTACGGCAGTCCATTTAATTAGATTTTAAATGAAAATACATTCTAGCTAATAATATCATGACACGTGTTAATTTTGATGCAGAAAATGGTAATTATTTCTTTATTTAAAATTAAAGGAATAATTAATTAACTTGGGCCCAACCCAAAGCCCAAATCAAACCTTACGGGTTAGGCCTCCAGAGGCTATAAATAGAGGTCCTTCCCCTTCATTTTGAAACCCCCGAAGATTCGGCAGTCAGCATCCAGAGGCTCCAGGAGATACCAAGCGCCAAGGATCGAAGTTTGTAGAAGCTCAAGATTGAGTCTCCAAGTCTTCAACACGTCTTGATAAAAAAAAACACAACAGAGTTCTTCGACAAGACCTACAAAGCCTTCAAAAGATCAAACTACAAGCGGCCTCCAGCTATCAAGTGTCAAGGACCAACAACTGCCAGTTCAACAACTTCTGTTTTTCACATCGAAGATTGCAATCATCTTCGTCTGGTTCATCGATCGAGACCAAACACTCAAGCCCTCGCCTCCAAGAACTTGAAGAAATGCAACCAACAGTCAACCTGCAAATGGTCAACTTTCGAGCAGCCTCCAGTTGCCAAGCACTATAAGGAGAACAACGATCAAAACCTTCCGCTCAAGAACTGCTACAGAATTCTTCAGCTAGACCTGCATTCGAGATCGAGATCAAGTGTCCGCGCCCTCGGCTCACCCGAATTTCAGGGAATCAAATCAGAGGATTACTTTATTGTATTTAACACAGAGATTGTACCCGCATACATTCAAATATTAATACAAATTAATTTGTTTCTCAATTTCCTGTCTTTATTAAATTTTAGACTCGAAATTTGTGAAAAGTTCTTTCAATTTATTTCAAGTCGACTACGTAAATTCGACATAAACAAATCTAACATATATATACAAATACAACTGTTAAGAAGGAAGATTCTACTTCAGTAATTTATTTTCAATTATGGTACTTAAAAAGTGTATTTTTTATTTAAATGATTATTAGATGATAATACACTGAACTTTATGGGTATTGGACAATAATGCACTGAACTTTTTTTTTGGACTCTAATGCATGGAACTTTGAGGGTATTATACAATAATGCATTCAGACCAATTCATTATCATTAGATCTGCGAGAGCGAATTTGGACGAAGGAAGGGCCCGAGGATTCTTTGGCCTTGGCCCGGGATGATTTGTTGGTTTTCACTAATGATAATGAATAACCGCCGTGTTTGGCATTTCCTCTAAAAAAAAAATTAAAAAAAAATTTAGTTGGTGGTTGACGCGGTGATTTTTTTAAGAAAATTTTTTTGCCTTGTAAGAAAGTACACATAACAAAATGACTAATATGTTTTTTTTGAAAAAAAAAAAGAAAAACGACACTTCAAAGTAGAACCATCACAAAGTCAACCATCATCGGAATTGTTCCGAGTGCACTATTGTCCAATACCCTCAAAGTTCAGTGTATTAGAGTCCAAAAAAAAGTTCAATGCATTATTGTTCAATACCTCTAAAGTTCAGTGTATTATCGTCCAATAATCCTTATTTAAAAATTAAAACTAACATATAGTAATCAAAATATCATGTTCCAACAAGTAATGCTATTCATTGAGTTACAAATCCTTTACAAAATTTAACATTTTTAAGGAGATTATACCATAATTGATTTTTTCCCCAATCAACTATCATAGTTAAAAAGTAATATGACTATTGATTCTACCTTAAAAAATTAAAATCAATATATTTTAGGGAAATTGGACGGTAATATATCGACTTTTAGGGGTGTTGAATAGCAATATACCGACCTTCACTTTTGGACAGTAATATCACTGACCTTTATAGCTTGGTGACATTAATGTACTTTAAGGATTTTCTGGGCGGTGAACCGGTTGACGGTTTGACGTGGCAGGCGGTGCAAAAAAAACTGGTGCCATTTTTAGGTATTTTTAGGTGTGTTGAGTGTTTGTATTCTGTATTTTTAGGATTAGGGGGTTAGTTTTGTTGTTAATTTTTAGGGTGTAAATCCTTGAAGGTACATTAATGTCACCAAACTATAAAGGTCAGTGATATTACTGTCCAAAAGTGAAGGTCGGTATATTGCTATTCAAGACCCCTAAAGGTCCGTATATTACCGTCCAATTTCCCTATATCAAAGTAGCTTGTTACAACAGTTAACTATAATTATTAACACATAAATCTTTTTAGCTAGCGGATTAGATTTATTTTAGTCAAATTAATAAAGCATTTTTCAACCACCGTAGTAGAAAAAATTCAATTATGGTGGAATTTTCATTGCAGGATAGGAAAATTCAACTTGAAATTACTAAGAGAAATTCAAATCTAACGGAAACCAAGTTGATTTTACTTTAAGCTACTTTAATGTTAACAGAAGTTAACTCATTTATTGAATTAATGTAGCTAAATTGAACCATTTACAATTTATAACTTCTAAAATGAGACCGTCTTATGTAAGGTTTTTTAGATGACTTTTCAAAAGTTCCGCTATAATTTATTGTAGCGTTTCAAGAGTTAAAGGTATTAGTCAAGGATTGTAAATTCATAAATATAAGCTTAAGGTTGATTAGGAGAGTCAACGGAAATGTTTGAGTTGTATTAGGCCTGACACAGACTGTGTCCCTGTCCAACATGCTGGAAAGTTAGGAATGACTTGACACGAACCATATTTGCCCTAGCATGGGCCATATCCGTATGACATGGGCCGCCATGTTAATGTCATACTCTCTTGGATTTGAATTTCCTGATTTTTATGGGAACGATTCTTGACTGATTTCTTCAGTCAATGATGGACCCTTGATCATGGGCATATAATCCCTTTAATAATGCCCTTGGGACATGCTTTATGATGGGAAAGTTGTGATATATTTGGTCTTGCATTGAGCATAATAGATACCCTTAGATTAAGTGTTTTGCTTGGTTTTACACTTAGATTTAGTTCATTATTGTGATTTTGATTATTTTGTTGGTTTGATAGTTGAAATAATGGAAATGAAGCCAAAAAAAAAGTATGCGTTTTTGATGCAATTCAAGGTTCAAGGACCCAATTTGGAACTCTAAAAGCAATCCGAGCGAGATCCAAACCAAAAGGGGTGAAGATCGAGGCAAATATTGAAGGTCACGACCATGACAGTTGAAGGAGAAACAGAAGAAAGTGTCAAACAATTGTCACGACTATAACAAGCTAGGTCACGCCTGTGTCAAAGGCAGTCACGCTCGTGGCTATATATGTAGCCTGTCACATGCTCGAATTCAACCACCCCCTTTGTGATTTAAATGTTGCGTTTTGGCTTTGTTTTCCTCCCTTTTATAAACCCTTATAGCTGCAATTTTAGGGGTATTCTAGTTCTTTTTAGGATTTAACTTTATTTTCTCTCTTTATCCTCTCTTGTTCTCATTAATTTTTGCACATTCTACTCAAGTTTAATGAAAGTTTAAGTCTTGCCAATGAGCTTTAGCTCAAGTGGCATGAGGGTGGGAGGTTTATCCTCCCCACCAGGGGTTCGAACCCTGGTGATCACAGTTTCCTTGGTGGGAATTGTTGGTGCCCTTGGGAGGTTTCTTGTGTACCCTCCTCTCCTTTGGGCTGGTAGGGCTGCTGGGTTCTCCCTGAGATAGGGGACTCAGTAGGTGACCCGACTTACCAATGGAAAAAAAAGTCTTTAATGCAATTTATTGTCTTTCTCCTCTTTAATGCTTTGTTTTGGTTCTAGTTTTATAATTCCTAGTTCTTTCTTTCACTAGTTCCAACCCCCGACACTCCTATTCAGTGACAAGGAGGTTAAAGTTTCTCAAAATCTTATTTTCAAGTGAGGTTTTGGGAAGTCTTAATAATCCAAATCACCCTTTTTTGTTTTTAATTTGGAAGAATTATCATTGAAGTGCAAGGGCAAAGGTTCTCAAATTGGTGATCTCGGGTAGCTCCTCTACTCATGATTCCATTGAACTCCACCAAGAAGTCATCAAGAGATTGCTCCATAAGATGCTCACTTCGCACATGATCAAAGGAAACTCCACAAGGTACCCAACAAGCACCAAAACCCAATACATAGTCGTCTTCGTGGAAGTATAAGTCGATAGGTAGCTTGGAGAGCTTGGTGGTAAAGGGTAAGGATGGGGAATGAGGAAATTTTGGGGAGTTAAGGCGCTCTCACTCACATTATGCCTGCTACACGGTAAGGACAAGACTATGGGTGGCTCATCCTCACCATGATCTATCTCTTCCCATATTTCTCTCATGAGAAGGTTTTTTATCTCATTTTCGACCCTAGGTTTGGTTTTGGTTAATTGGTAAGGGCTAAAAGGCACAAGGTAATCCTCTATTGGTTGTTTGAAAGGAATAAGTGTTTGTTCGGCCATCATGCTCAACACCCCGGTCATATTGCCAAGGCCTCCCCAAAAGTAAATGCTTTGCACTCATTGGCACCACATCACACAAAATAGAGTCATTAATTATAGTTTGAACCAATTGACAAATGAACTAAAACATGTTGGGTTACCTTTAAACCATCTCTATTCTCTATCACCAAGCCACTTGATGATGTACGATCGAGGGTGTGGAGTAGTTGGTAGGTTAAGCTTCTCCACCATGTATGTCGAGGCGACATTGGTGCAAATCCCGCTATCAATAATGAAGTCTACAACCTTTTCCCCAACCTTGCATTGCGCTTCGCGTTTGAAAGAGCACTTCCTGTTGGTCGTCGTCAAGGAGAGCTTCAGAGGAATGAAGTAACGTCCTTAAGAAAAGTAACTCTCCCTCTTCGGGATGGAGTACAAGAGTGTTCTCACATGCTCCAAGAATTTCCAACTCTGCTTCTTGATTTTGGCTCTCTTCTTGAGCCTCTTCTTCGATCTCCATGATTTCATGGAGAGTGAACACCCTCTTGTTCGAACGCTCAGATTGATAGTGACCACATTTATGGAACTTGAAGCACTTCATTCCTTCCAATCTCTTTGAAGAATCCCTAGGAGCCGGTTGACTTTCATTGGCAAGTTCGTGTCTTCTTGGAGATTGAGAAACCATAAGAGGAGATTCCTCCCCCTTGGGGAGGTTGTGATCATAGGTGGAGGGTGTAGAAATACCCTTTTCTTCTTCCCCTTCTATTCTACGAGGGTATCAAGATTATAGAGGTCATCAAGGGAGCTATAGTCATACATCTTTACTTTGGAGGAAATCTTATAGTCAAGACCATTGAGAAAGCGAGTCATGAGTTGTCTTATGGTTCTTGAGTGTCATACTTCATCATGAGCCAATCAAACTCTCGAATGTACTCTGGAACACTTTTGTACCCTTATTTGAGTGTGAACAATTTATTCTAGAGGTCTTGCTTGTAACTATATGGTACAAACATGGTTGTTAAAATCAGGATCCTAACTCGAATTCATGGGATAGCTAGGATCGGAATTAACCAAAGTAGGATCGTGGATCGTGTCTAGATAGTAGAATCGTATCAATGACTTTGGATCATAAAATCGTAGGATTGTAGATCAGGATTGAGATTTTAATAACTATGGGTACAAATCGTCGCTCTATATACCTCTACAATCTATCCCAAGTTTAAATCTGAGGCTTGCCATCCTTAGCCCTTTGCTTCTTGACACTCTCATACCATAAGAAGGCATATTGGGTGAGTTGTAATGTGTCCATCTTGAATTTCTTGGCCTCATCATACTCCTTAATCTCAAATATACGCTCCATTGCTCGAACCCAATCGAGAGGTCATCCGAGTTAGGACTATCATCAAAGGTGGAAGGCTCAACGCGGAGGTCACCCAAATCATCACGGGGCCTACGATGACGAAAAGCCTGAATAGATTGAGCACCATCCGACTTTTCACTTGATCCTTTCTCATCAAAGTCAAGATGACCTCAGGGTCGATGGGGTGGAGAACATCACCGCTCGGGAGGAGGGAGACCACCAATTTGAAGGGGATAATGTTGAGGAATCCCTTCTTCCCCCGTAGGTACATGGATACGAAGTGCCTCTATGGAACCCACTAAGTTTCTTCCCCCGTAGGTACATGGGTTTGGTTGTTCACCATGAGTTATTGGCAATCCATCAGTTATCGAAACATAAGAGTGAGGTCTACCTGCGATTGGGGAGTGAGGTTAGAAGAGGGAGATTTTCAATCGCTCATTTGTAGATGATGAGGGCATTTTAGTGGAGCTAAGAGAATTGATGGGTTAAGGGAGAGATGATAGGATGAGACTTAGGGTTCTTTGTAGTTAGGAGAATTTGTGGAGTTTAGAGAAGCTATTTTTAATAGGAAAAACGGGGTGTTAGAGGTAAAGGGGCAAACACAAATTCAATGAACAAATAATCACCAAGAATCCATACCAATAACACTATATGTTCACCACACAAAACCAAGCACCAAACCCAACAATTTCAACCTCCAAAGTACTCTTCCATGACTGTCCAAAAAACGGCAAAACGTGGCCACAATTAAGAACAACCCCCAACTCAAATCAACTCTAAACAACACCAAACTTTAAACACAACAGGATATAGTCCCAACACACTGGAATTAAATCAAAAAAATGTTTTGGCACCCAAACACAACCAACTCAGCACCAACACAAAAGGACACAAACAAGTTCCCAAATCAAACAAGCAATGTGAGTTCTACACTAAGCTCTGATAGCAAATGATCCGAGAGAAATTAGCAAGGCTAGACTAGATGTTCAAGGATCAATAATCAACTTAGACCTCATAGATAATATCTATTTCTAGGGTTTTGGGGCATTCAATGACAAAATCAAACAAGAACAAGAAGATATAACTTCACCAAGATTATATTAAAGAAAATCCACCAACTAATCCTTAAAGAGCCACTCTCAATCATCAATAATCAATTGGATAAAGAAGAAAGAGACTGTGAGGTGGGTTTCAAATACCCAAAATAATAATCTAATTTTATTAATCATAGTAGAGAACGCACATTTCATGCATAATTTTATATTTATGAAAAAAATACAAATAAATAATTATTTCTATATAGTAATAACCCTCAAAGTAATGAAACATACAATTATAATCATCTAAAGGAAAAACTCAACCACCACAATGAAAATAATGTTTATCCATACATGTGTCAACTTTTATGTTTGACATTCATTTAATTTTTATTTAGTACAACATTATAAAATATAATTTTTAACTAAAAAAATTTAGGAGTTTTTTTAAATTTAAATATCTTAACTCTAAGTTTTTGCCTAATAAACAAACATATTTTGGAAAATATTTATTTTAAAAGTTTTTAAAATAAACTAAAATTTTAAAAAATATATTTTACAACTTATATTAAATTAAAAAAACTAACGGTCAACATAAAACTTGACATATGTACAAGTAATATTTTTTTTACTTGCGGTGGCCATCATGGTTGACAACCACTATAAATGCATCCATCGTCTAAATATGCTTATATTTATGTTTTTGAGCGATTTTGATAAAACTCAAGATGATTATTGACCATTTTGTTAGAACAACTTCCTTTGAGTCGCTGCACCTTTCCTTTTTTTTATTCTTACTTTCTGATTTTTTACTTTTTTTTTCAAAAAAAAAGGAGTTGGCTCAGGATTGTCCATTTTATTAATTTCAGGGTTTCTCTGAATTTGAAAGTTTTATAAATTAGTTAGTCTTAGTAATTCAGATGACACAAGATCGGAGATAGGAAGTAAAATAAGATTAATTTGAAAAGTATTTTGTCAGGGTAACTATAAAAAAAAAACGTTTCATTTTGTGAAAAATATTTATATTTAAACAAGGGCGATGGGGCTATGACCGACTCATAATTGCAAGGCTTTGAAAAGGTATTCCCAGAAGCCAAGCCACACTCGCAGTTTGGCCTCTTCTGCAAAGAGGAGCCCCATGTGTCTTGCTTCCTCCTTACTACACTTTCGTGTCCTCCGACCCATCCTATGCTCTGTGGCTTCCCCCACATAACACCCTCCCCTCCACTTTTAGCCATTTAAAAGCAGCACGAGAATTGCCTGAACATAATAATTAATGGTAGTTCACAGGACATATACTCAAAAGTTAGCCCTCATTTAATAAAGTGTGCCCAATTTGCGACTTGACTTGATCGGATGGAGGGGGTGAAAAGCGGGGGGCAGGTACTGGACGGCTCAGATATAATGGAGTTGGTTGACAATCAGAAGGTGTTCAACAAGTTTGTAGATCACAAGTTCAAAGAACTGGATGTTGATAATGATGGCAAGTTATCTGTGAAGGAACTTCATCCTGCTGTTACTCATATTGGCCTTGCTCTTGGGCTTCCTCCTCAAGGCTCCTCCCCTGACTCTGACCTCGTCTATTCTCAGGTACCATTAACTCTCTCCCTCTTAGTCTTATCATCCTCCTTTTTTCTATGTGACTGAGTTTGTGTTAATTGACTATTAGCTGTTTGTCTTAACTGTTACGAGGTGTAATTTAGTGGATGATCCAAGTCGTTTAATTACTCCTGCTTCTTTTTATGTATTCCCTCCTTCCCATATTATTTGTCTCTTTAGACATAATTTATAAAACCAAGAAAACTTCCAATGTACATTGATTTGCATTCTTGCAAATGAGAAAAAGGTGAATAATAAAGAAAAATGGTGAATAAAAGAGAAAAGTTGAAGAAAAAGATGTATTTAATAAGGTTAATTTGATAGATTAGTAATTAATTTGTTATTGGAATTGTAAGATGACAGATATTATAAGAAAAAAGAAAGTTAGTTAAAGTGACAGATAATATGGGAATGAGGGAATATCACTTACATTTTCTTGTTAAAAATTTTGGATATTTATACTTTAATTTGTATAATGATTGATCATATAAAATTGATGTGAAACAAGGTGTAATATTGTATTTTTTTTTGTTATAAAGAACTTATATGGGAAACAATACATTAAAGATGGATTTGAAAAACGTACACAAGTAAATGAGATATAGAAAAAATGGAGGGAGTAACTGTTGCATCGTGTTTTGAGGTTAGTTGACTTAGTTCTAGTTCAGTGGATGATATAAGCTGTTGTAAATAGTATTCGGCTGGCTTGCCGAAATATAAATAAATGATTTAGAAAAGGTGGAACTTCATGCAAGTTTATGTTTGTTAGGTTCATGATATGAACTTCTTAGTTTGAATGAGATGGCCTTATCTAAAGCATTTTTTTCCAAACAGGTACAATTAGTTTATTGATCCTTAATCTTAGGGATAACTGAGTGATTGACAACAGGCTTAATAGGCTAGGAGGCAATGGGTAGATAGCAAACTGTGCATGTTGAATATGACTCATAATCATAGGCGTAATTCTACTACGGTTAGGAGTGATCATAGCCACCCCTAACTTAGTTTATTTTTTTTTACAAATATTAGTATAATTTGAAGTAAAAATTATGTACGTAATGTATATTTTCCAAATAAATTATGAAATGTATATTCTCCAAATAAATATAATAAAGAAGTGGGACTCTTTCATATAAACATTGTGATTTGTGCTAAAATTCATCCTTTGGCTGATATAGTTTGTTGGAGAGAATCAAAAGCAATGAAATTGGTTAATTTTGTGTGTATGGATTTGGTGGCCAAAGTTAACTAGTATATAACGGGATAATAGGACACAGTCTCCTACCGGCTCTAGCTAATATTTAACTTTCTTTTTTGTGGTCAATTTTGTATCAGTTTTTTTTGTTTAATGAAAGTTAATACCATTTGCATAATTTTATGCCAGAATATTGAAAAGTTCAACCGTATGAACCTCCTAGACCTTTGTGTTTTTAACTTATCCTTTTATCACTATTCTTTCAAGTTGGATAAGCAAGCTACGTAGGTTTTGTTCCTATGTCACACTTCAAGCCCCAAAGTTGTATATGATATACTACCTCCTTCTCATATTATCTGTCACTTTAACTAACTTTCTTTTTTCCCATAATATCTGTCACTTTATAATTCCAATAACACATTAATTATTAATTTATTAAATTAACTTTATTAATTACATCTTTTTCTTCCATTTTTCCCTTTATTCACCTTTTTCTTTTTTCATTCGCCATTTTATTCAACATTTTCACATTTTCAATGCGCTAAATAAATTTAGAGTGGAGGTTTTTTTTGGTTTTGTAAATCATGTCTAAATGGACAAATAAAATGGAAAGGAGGGAGCAGTAGTTATCAGATACCAAAAAGGAAAGCAAATTTTAAGGCACAAACGACAATATAATACAATTATATGCAATTAATTAAGGCAAATATCCAACCCATAACCAAATTAATATATTTAGAGATTTAAATTTTCTAGATTTCACCAGATATACTTCATTAGTTTCATCTATACTTACATTATTATTTCTAGATCCGTGATCGAGGCTGAGGTAAGATCTTCATGTGTCATTTTTTTTTAAAAAAAAATGGGAGATTCTACCATAGTTGAATTTATTTTCAACTATGGTAGTTGAAATGCATAAGTACCCTTAATTATGCTATTAAAAATTAAAATTAATATATATATTCACCATAGAACTTGTTACAATAAGTAAATATATATGTTAAGTTATATTTTTTTACAAAATTGAATATATTAAAGGAAATTCTACTATAGTTGACCTTTTTTCAACTATCGTAGTTGAAAAGTGAAAAGATCATTAATTTTACCTTAAAAATTCAAAATCAATGTAGGTTTATCAAAGTAACTTGATACAATAATTGACCATATTTAGGAGGATATAAATCTTTTAAAAAAAATATGATTTATTTTGTATAAATGAATGATTTAAGTTTTTCAACTACCATAGTTGAAAATAAATTCAACTATGGTAGAATTATTGGGTTAGTGATATTATTTCTATGTTTCACTGAAAAGGTGGTAACTAATTAAGCTTCTTCCTATCATTAAATTATAATGGAAGCAAAACATTTTTTTATGTGTGAAAATTATGGGTTTGATGACTCATATTTATTATGGTTAGTTTCATAATATGTACTTACATTATTATTGACATTCAAATTTATTTGTTGGTGAGTTGGTTTAGGTAGATTTAAGTAGAAATATGTAGACTTGATTAAGAATGAGTAAAGTTGAATTATAGGTAGTTTAGCTAGGCAAAGAACAGAGTCTAGTATTTCATGTATATTTCCGAGTTCATGTCTAGAACCATGAGATTTAGGTAAGATCTTCACGTGTCATTTTTTTTTTTGAAATTAGATTTAGTGATCATGTCTCTACATTTTACTAAAGAGATGGTAGCCAATTAACCTCCCTAATAATGATCAAATTTTGTTGGAAGCTAAACATTTCCTATGCATGAAAATTACAGAATTAATGACTCGTAGTTATTATGGCTAGTTTCATACTTACATTATTATAGTTATTCCTAATATACAACCTCAATGAACTGACATGGTTAACCATTGTAAAATAGTTCTTACAATATGAAATTGGGACCCGCTCTTAGGAGCAGTCATGCATGGATGTGTCACTACTCACTACTCACTAGATCGAGCAATATTTGTAGAGCAATTGCGACTTCATGTGCCATTGCAATCAGTGTTTGTCATTTTCTCGGAATGTCATAATAAAAATGAATTGACATATGCCCTTTTCAGGGCTAGGTGGCTTCACAAACCTCCAAATGCTTCCTATATATGATATATCTTCTATGATCAATCACTCAGGTCTCAATACTTTTTCTTTACTGAATATGTGGATGATGGTGTCCTTATTGATCATTTTTTTTGACATCATTGGTGCTTCCATTATAAATTTAAACTTTTAGTTGAGATGGTTCAACTCTATATAATATTAAAATCGGGTTAAGTAAGAGGTGTTAGATTTGAATTACTACTAATTAAAATATTTGTATTGACAACCACTTTTTTTCAACCAATTTAAAAAGGTTGGAAAAACTAACTGTTTTACCAACCATTTCATTTTTTTAATTTTCCAACTATTTTTCAAATTTTATGTTGGAAAAATGATTGGAAATTCCGATCACTTTTGCTAAAATTGTGGGTAATTTTTTCAACTATTCTTTTTCCTACTATTTGAAAATGATTGGAAAAACAGTCGGGACCAACCGTTTTCCCAACCAGTTTTGAACAGTAAAATGATTGGAAGGAAAAAATTTTCCACCATTTAAGCAAAAGTGGTTGGAATTTTTAACCATTTCCCCACTTAAAAGTAGAAAAATAGTTGGAAAGTTAGAAAAATATGTAATGGTTGGTAGGTTTTTTCATACCATTTTAATTTGGTTGGAAAACATGGTCGGTAATATACATATTTTTAGTAGTGAAACTGAGCATTCTCAATATTTATTTGCCCAAAAGGTTCGGGAGACTTTGTAGCTTCTATGCTTAATTTTCAAAAGACATTCATGAGAAGGGATGTTGGAATATAAAACCATAATTGAGATAGCCTTAAACTAAGGTCTCCACCTTTGAGCATTGATCTTGAACTCTTGGTTGTTGGGACAGGTTTTGAATGAATTCACTGATGGTAAAGAAAGGAAAGTGAGCAAGACAGAATTCAAAGCAGTTCTCTCAGACATACTTGTAGGCATGGCTGCTGGGCTGAAGCGAGACCCGATTGTCATCCTCCGCATGGATGGTGAAGACCTCCATGAATACATAAACAGCCCGAGTTTCGAGACCGATGCAGTGTCAACCTTCTCTGAGGTTGAATCACCTGCTGCAACTCTTCGCAATCACATTGTCAAGGCCCTCCATAACCTTGGTGTTGACCAGGGTTTACCTCCTACTTCTGATTCATGGGTAACTACATGACTTAATGCCATATTTAATTGAATTAAAATGGGATATTGGATGACAATATACTGACTTTTAAAGATATTGAATTGTAATATATCGATGTTTACTATTGGACAACAATATCTCTGGCCTTTATACTAGGTGAGATTATTATACCAATAATGACTGAGGGGTGGTGACTGGTTAACTGGTCTTGATTCTGACATGATAGACAGGGAGAAAATAATCGGCTCTTGCTCAATAACCCCGTTAACCCTTCGGTTTTTCTCACTAACCCACGTTAAAAAAAAATCGGCCCTAACACAGTGTCTAACGGGATGGTGAACCGGTCTTCGTACTGACGTGATACACAACCAACTAATATCTTGTAATATGGTTAGTGAGAAAAACTAAGGGGTTAATGAAGTTATTGACTTGGGATAGCTTTTTTCCTTGGCCAGCCACGTTAGCGCACATATAGACCGGTTCACCATCCCCTTAGTTACCGTTGGCATAATAATGTCATACAGGTATAAAGGTCAGGGATATTGTTGTCCAATAGTAAATGTTAGTATATTACAATCCAACGCCCTCAAATGTTGATATATTATCATCCAAAAACCGAATTAAAAATGTCTCTAATACTAATGACTCATTTTCATGGCATGTACATTTTTGTAGGTTATGAGCAACGTGGTGGAGCCAGCTCTAGAATCATGCATGGATGGTGAAAATGATGAGAAAGCAGTCTCTCAGGAAACATTCCTGAGAACATTCAAGAAGGTTCTGGAGAATATAGTTGTGCGACTTAGAGAGCAGCCGGTGATTGTCGCCCACACTGAGAACACCTATGACGGTAGTGCAATCGGGAGTCTTCTATCTAACAAGTTTGAAACAGACAAGGTCTTGAACTCGGCTTTAGCAACTGTTCCAAAAGACAACAGTGGGAGAATATCGAAGGAGTGTCTTCGGGTGGCTTTGGACTCATTAGCGCCTTCTGCTGGCTTGCCTCCTTATGGTGCTATCACCGAGGTACTCGCTCACTCTCCATGTTATCTGTTACTTATTAAATATTTTACCACAGCTAAAAATATGTGTATTATTAACCATTTTTTTCAATTAATTTAAAATGATTGGAAAAACCAATCATTTCATATCACAAACTATTTTTCAAAATTTTATGTGGGAAAAAGGGTTGGAAATTCCAACCACTTTTGCTAAAATTGTTGGAAATTTTTCTACTATCATTTTTCCTACTATTTTAACAAAAGTGGTTGGAATTTCCAACCCTTTTTCCCGCTAAAATTTTTGAAAAGTAGTTGAAATATGAAATGATTGCTAAAATGATAGGAAAAAACTGATTGATGATACACATATTTTAGTTGTGTACTATTTCTAAAGTCTTCTTTAACTAGCTAGTAGTTTCTCTGAAAGAATCCTAGAGGAGGGGTGAATAGGGTTATGAAAGTTTCTGCACAAAGAATCACTTGTAAAGGACGTTAGGTTCTTAATCTAACTAGATTAAGATTCAATATAATGCAGGAAAAAGATAAAGGACAGTAAGCGTATACTGAACAACTTCCTTTATAATATTGAAACAGAATGAAGTAATACAACCTGAGATGAATGTCCTTAGGTTGTACACAGAACTGAGCGCCTTGCAGAGGACGCTTCTTATTTTATGAATAACAACACACACCAAATTCACCCTTTGGTGTTTACTCTCAATCGATCCTAAGTCGGTCTAGGAATCGATTTCACAAGCATCAATCAACCCTAAATCCGTTAAGGATTGATTACACTCAACTTCTCACAATCACCAAATCTCGCACAAAATAGAAAACGCTATTTCTATTTCGAACACCCGATTTCTTCCATGGAATCGTTAACTTCTTCAATCTTCAATGCCTCTATTTATAAGTGTATTGATATCAGCAGAATAGAGACGTTGGGATTGATTCTTCCTTGATCTTTTCCTTCTTTGTGTTTGCCTTTCCTTCCAATCTTGCTCCGATCTTCTTTCCTTCTTATGAGATTTCCGGAAATTGTAATTTTATCTTCCTTCCAATTTCTTGATTGATTATTTCCTACAAATCAAAGTAGATGCAATCAATTAGTCTGATTAGAAATATGGAAAGAAAGATTGGATATTAATTTTCCAGAAAACTTCCTTATTTCGACTGCGCTTTTCAAAACTCCTCGCGTAGGGTGAACGTCCTTATGCTGCCTTGGGTGAACGTCCTTATGATGACTTGGGTGAATGTCCTTCTGCCTTCTTGAGATTTATTTCCTTGCGCATTATATCTTTTTTGGATATTCGAATTTTGACTTTCATTCAAAACTGATCCAGTCGCCAAGGTCCTTGAGCCTGAGTCTATCAATGTCCTTGAGGGGTTCTAACATTCTCAAATAATTGATTTATCAAAAAATGACAATATTACACACTTGTGATCGTATTTTTTTTTTACTACGAATGTAAAGATAGAGCCTTTATATATAATAGAACATTTGTATATGTTAAGAAATTAATGATCAAAGTTTTTATAGTTTGACCGACGTGTACATCTAGGTAGCAGATAAAATGAGTAAGAGGGAGCATTATAACTAAAATTAATTTTGTACCATATCAGGGTTCTTTGCTTTTCCTTGCACATTCGATCTTAAAGCTAGAATTTTGCAGATGGATGAGGTCACGAACAATGTGCTTAAGGTGGTAGGGGCGGACGACGGGAAACTGGTGAAAGAAGATGAGTTCAAGAGGCTGATGTTGGAGATATTAGGCAGTATAATGTTACAACTTGAAGGTAAACCCTTAGCTATGTCTGCTAACTCGGTTGTGCATGAGCCGCTGGAAGATCCACCGCAGTTTTTGCAGGCAGAAACCTCATGAATGGTGATCCATCCTCATTTGTCTATGCATGTGTATGTCATCCATCTCAAAGAAAGCAAAGTCTCAGCTTATAGTTGATGTCATCGGTTGTATTTTGTATCCATCTGTGCAGTTTAGTTTGTGTGTCTGTTTTGTATTATGTATTATGTGTAGTTGTATGTGTACAATCGCAAAAAATGTGGGCCATGAGATTATAAGCAATAAATAAGAGTATGACCATTATGGAAATTACTCCCTCCTTTATGTATTATTTGTCCTTTTGTTGACTATCACGGTCTTTGATGTTATTCTTTGATTGATAATTTCTTATATAATATTTTATTAACAATTACAATATTATACTTTTAGGATAATATTTTTCTTTATGAACTTAATGATAGTAATTTTGTTTAACAAATCGTGAAAAGCTTCAGAGAGCATATGAAACTCTGAAACAAAACAAAGCCCTGGGCCGAAAATATAAAGGAAACCAAACCTAAGGACTGGCCCAAGAAAGAAAAGAAAATAAAGATGAAAAATACAACCCAAGACAAAACTAACTATTCCTAACTACCTCTAACTTTCATCTACAATTCTAACAAATCGTTGTATATATTGAGGAATTTATAGTAAAATATTTTAAAGTTTGACTAAACAATTTTCAAAGAGGACAAATAATATGGAACAGAGGTAGTAATTAGCAACTAACTAATGTGGTGCCTCTGGCTGCAAAATTTATAATCAATTAGTAATAGTCAATGTTCCTTTGCTCACTCCTATTTGTGAACTCCTTTATTCAAACCCATGGCCATTAGTGACTTTTGACTTCGTCTAGTAAGTCCAACTGTAGACACCCAAAAAGTATCTCGTAATTGTTGTAATTATTGTAATTATTTTGTCTTTATTTTATTTTGGAAAAAATGCCAAGTGAAATGCAAAAAAAAAAAAAGAAAGAAAAAAAAAACCACAAAAAAAATCAGGCCAATTCCCTTTGGCACGCAGCCCGAGGCGACAACGGCCGGGCGGAGATCCGGCCCACATACCGCCAGTATCGTGGCGGGTTCTCACCCGACCAACGGCCTCACTCACCTCGGAAACGTGCCTAATTTGATCCAGCGGTTGGTTCCCCAGAAGCCCAATACTGGCAAGATAGGTCTTTTTTTCCCCTCATTTTTGACCTAAATTCCCAACCCCAATTCCTCCTATAAAAACCTCTCTCATCTCCCATTTCATCCTACACCGAAATCACCCTGACGTATTGACACTTGGTGATTTCATCTTCTCTTCTCCCTCTTTATTTCTCTCATTTTTGCATACACTTAATTGGCATTTTTATTTCGTTTATCTCTATCTCTTCTCCATTCATATTATCTTGTAACTTGAGTTAACCCTAAACTCGACCTAAATAATATGGATTGTACGTGAATAAAGGTACGCTCGTATTTAATTATTTTATTTCTTGTATTTATTTCTCGCTTTATCATTGCATTTGCATGTAACTAAATAACAGTAATCACCTTAATTAATACTCCGTTCTACTCTCTTCTTTTCCTCCTCTTCTTCTTTCTTTTTATTTAACCGGTTTAGTAAAGTCCGTTCGTTGAACGGGCGGATTCGGGAATTTCTATTTCCGAATCCGTAACCTTACCCCCGGATCCGAATCTCGTGGTTCGCGGTTTGTGGAGTCACTTTTTTTTTGAGTTTATTAATTCTCGTTCAAAAATTAATTGGCGACTCTCTCCTCTTTTCTTTCTTTTATTTATTTTTCGAGTTTCATTTTTTCCGGATTTCAGAAAACGGATCGTGAAAATAAAAGTTTTTTTTTTGGTCCGGTACCCTAAGTTCGGAAGTCGGCTCGGCGGGACCAGACGAATACTGGCGGTATGCCCGACCCATGGCCGGACGACTAACTTCGGTCGGGACTCCGTTCGGATTCGCCCACGATACTGCGGTATCGTAGTGACGATGAGCCTCAGTCTCGGGTTTGAATCCCTGGTTTGCAGTTTTCTTTTATTTCTTCGGCTTCGTTTTCTGTTTTCTGTTTATCTCGTAGAGTAAATAAAATCTCCGACTAAAAAAATGTATATCAAAAAAAGAGAGTTTAATTAAGACCCCTTTTTTCCGGACCACTAACTCACAATACCTGCAGGTATTGCTACAGTGAATCATCCCGAGCCCAGTCCCGAGAATCTCTGTTTATCACTCTTTTTCATTTCCTTTTGTTTTTCTTTTATTTTCTGTTCATTTTCCGAATAAACAAAGTCCTTAGACTTTAATAAAATCTAAAAGAAAAGAGTTTACATAAATTTCAATTTTGATTTATTTAAACGGAAATTCAAGCGAATCTTCTAGAAGAAAAGACACCCCTTTCGACTCGCCGTTTACCGCGAGGGACACCGGCGGGTATTTTCCCGGGTCCCACAAATGACGACTCCACTGGGGACTTACTTTAAGAGGGTAAAACTTGAAAAACCGGTTTTTTAAATTTTTTTGAGTAGAAAAGGAGAAGTTAATCTTTGTAATTTTTATTATTTAGTTAGGCATCGTGCATACGGACCTCCATCTCGATTTTTATAAATCGGGATGAACCCAAAGGTACCGTCTAGGTTAACCCAATTTCCCTTTTGGGTAAAGTATATTTTCGAATTCAAGGAATGAACCCCACATTTCGAGAATGTCGCGAATTGCTTTCCCACTCATGAAGCACTCCCAAAATTCTCGGGATTATGAATTCACATTTTGCCCTTAATTTTGTGAGAAACACACAAATCACATTACTATGAACTCCATAGAATTTGTGACGAGTGAGAGACATGAGTATGTTAGTTTTAGGTATCCGACCTCAAACCTTTGAATATAGAACCTTGGTTAGATGCATTACCCATTTTGTATGCTACGTGCATTCTTGTTGTGATATATGTGAATTATGTGCTATATGTTTTTCTTTTCTTTAGAGTCGGTCTCATAAGGTCTCTTTCCCCCCAAACGCCGCTCTAGTTTGGGCAATAATCGTGCAAAAGTTAAAGAAGGCCTAGAGGTCTCTCTTGGACCCAAATCAAAGAAGTTTGGTTAAACCCGAGATCTTAGCTTGACTTTGTCCAACCCTTGGCTGTGCTTGGAGTCCTTAAAAGTGTATCCGATCATTATTCGAATCTGAGTTCATTAAAACTTTAATGTTGACTCGATCTTATGATGGTCCGATGGACCCTCCCCGTACGTAATCTCATCCTAGGTTAGAGGTCATCATGCAAGCCCAACATTGGGTGAGTCAAAGCAAAAAAAAAAGGGGGTCAACATATACGCATGGTCTGCATTAGGTTGTTTCATATAGGTCATTAAGTCATGGCATGCATCGGGTAGGCATGTGTCGGGAGTTGATGTTGTTCTAATGTGAAATTTCCATACAGGCAAGATAGGACCTAAAGAGTCAAGAGTCAAGTCTTGGGCTAGGGTTGGATCTCGAAGCCTGACAAGTTTCTCACCGATCCCGACTGCAACACCGAACCGAAGTTCGTCCACCGACACCGACTCGGATACTTCCTCCCAAACCTCGATAATAGACAGTGATATTATGTCCATTCCTTCTGATTTCATGGCCGAGATTAACGATCAAGAACAAGAAACCCATGGCCAACCTGTCACGGCGGCGGACCTCTCAGCCTTAGTGCGAGATATCCGTAGCCTGATTGATACAAGGGCCAACCAACAAGATCGTAGAATGGAAGGTGTCGTCCAAGCCATTCAAACGATCAATGAAAAGATAGGTATAGGGCAGGATACCCCTGATGAAGATGACAGGAGCGTGCACACTGAAAGAACTATGCCCCGGGATGAGCAGTTCATGCCATTCAGGGATAATAGGGTTGATAATCTTCAAAACCTGCTTAGACAAATCCCTCAATTTAGAGAGCATTTTCTGGATATCGGCTTACCAAGCACTCCTCAAGCCAAACTCCCTGACAAGTTCTCGCTACCTGAGAAGAAATTTAAGGCCATGGAGAATCCTACTCACCATGTGCGTAGCTTTGCGCGCATGATGGTCTTAAAGGAAGTAGATCCTAGCTTATATGCTCATGTTTTCCCATGGACTTTAAGGCATGAAGTCCTAAAATGGTACTACACCTTACCGCTGGATGTCCAAGAGAACTGGGAAGCTACCTATAAGGCTTTCATTCAGCAATATGCAGCTAGCCAAGATGCTGATGTAACCATGAGTGACATGGTGGCCATCAAGCAAGGTGAAGGAGAATCATTTATGAACTACTTCCATCGTTGGAGTGCGCAAAAGGCCTTAATGACTGATAAGGTGACTTTAGATTACCAGATCCAAATCTTCACACAAGGGCTGAAGCCGAGGTATGCCAACATGATGGAATGCCAGTTGATTCCAGATTTCTCAGCTTTAAAGAAACTGGGGTTAATGGTAGAAGCTAAGTTAGAAAAATCTGCAACATCGTCCGGATGGAAGAACCCCACTTCCACCAAAAGGGTTGGTGGAACATCCAATCAACAACCAAAAGCTTTCGAAGCATATGTCATTTAAAGGTTTAACTCTTATACACCTCTCGACACCTCGTACGCCGAGGCCTTAGATCGTCTTGTGAAGAAGGGAAAAATTGAACTTCCCCCTATCAAAGCTGAACCTGAAGTGAAAGGAAAGAGTTGGGACGCGGGAAAGTTCTCAGAACTACCGCATGCGAGGTCATGATACCGAGAGATGTTTTACCCTTAAAAATGTCATAGAAGGGATGATCCGTGACCAGACCTTACCCCTACCCAAAGCGGCCCAGCAAAAACCCAACAACAAGAATAATCCATTCGGGGTCACCATGATATCCAACACTTCAGGAAGTTGGGATCCCACCATCTTTATCACTGACACAGAGGCTCCAAAATTTGAGGTTTACGCTCCGTACCTCCTGCATGTCAATGGTGTATGGGATAGTGATGAAGAGGACGTGTATCAAACTGACATGTCTTCCTGGGATTCTGACCACGAGGATACATACAAGGAGATCACTCCTAAGGTCGAATCACTCAAGATAAATTCTGGTGATGAAGAAGAAAACCTAATCAAAGAGACTGAACAGTCAAAGATGGTCCTCAAAGTCACTTAGGAGGATCATCAGCTGGATGACTACGCTGATGCTGCTTTTCTTACCAGGTCGGGAAGGACCAACCAAAAAGACCCAACTCTCCCACCGCCGGTTGCTCCTGTACCCATCAACGCACAGCCAACAGAGGCGATCCTTGTAGAGGATGCATTCCTTAAGCAGTTCAAGAGGACTAAAGTTGACCTCACAATTTGGCAACTGTTGAATACTTCCCAAACGCATCGTCAAGCACTCTTGAATGCACTGAACCGAATCCAAGTTCCTTCGGACACTCCGCCCGAGGACCTCGTCGCATTTGTGACTACACCAAAGTCGGGTATCACTTTCGACGAGGCAGATCTTCCAGGGGAAGGGTACGCTCACAACAAGGCTTTATACTTAACCATCATGTGCTCCAACAAGGTTGTCCCACTTGTGCTAGTGGACAACGGGTCGGCAGTCAACATATGTCCATGGAGGACCGCCCAGAAGTTAGGTATTCAGCGACACCATTTGGCACAACAAACTGTTCAACTCCGGGCTTATGATAATTCCCCGAGAAGGACTCTGGGTTCGGTAATTTTACCCATAACCATGGAACACGTCACTCGAAATGTCGAATTTCTGGTAATCGACATCCCGGCCTCTTTTAATCTACTACTTGGCCGATCATGGCTGCATGAGAATAGGGCGGTTGCCTCGACTCTGCACCAAAAGGTGAAAATGATAATTTAAGGCCAAGTCATCACTATAGGAGGTGAGGAAATTTCTGCTATTGTTACCTCGACAACGCCTGTGCTGGAAGTTGAACACAATTCTATGGATGAAGAGTTTCATAACTTCGAATTTGTGGCCATGCTGAGTCTGAACGAGGCCCCTTTCGATTTTGACCCACATTCCAATCCCAAGATCAACGTGATCTTAAGGAACTTGGGATATTTCCCGGGCCAATCCCTAGGGAATCCAAGTAAGAAGTCCAACTTCCCGTACTTAATGCCCAGAAGCTATTACTCTTTTGGTCTCGGGTATACCCCAACCGAAGAAGAAATTAGACTTGCTAAGTGGGCAACTGCCAGGAAGAGGAAGGTTGACGATCCACCGCTACTCACCGAGATCAGGCCTTATCCTTTGACCCTTAATGGACAATGGATCAAAGAGGGAGATGACTTTCCCTACTATGGGTTCCCGAAGCCTTATTATCTGAAGGAGGAAGGTATCCAAGTAGTTGGCTTGGAAATTTTTAATGACTGCATGATCTTAGAGGAAGGACACTTTATCCCAAGTCGGGACAAGAAACCTCCTATTGAATGGACACATTTAGCTGGAAGTAGTATCTTTGGTCTTCTGTTTGGCCAAGAAGCTCGTCATAATGAAGACCAGACAACATCCTCGTAGCTGCCCTTTCTAACCCAGGATTTGATCCAAGCAAGCTGATAACTATAGATGGAAGCTGCCGTGAAATATCGTGGGTGGACGTCGATGCTGGAAAAGAGTTCACCGTAGCTTTAGGAGAGTCTTCTGAGTCTGGTCCTAGTTTCCCTTCTGTTGAGTCAAAGTCCGCTGAGTAAGTCTTAGAATTTGTTTTTAATGTACTTGTTTTCCCTAATTCAATAAAATGGTTGTTTGTTTGCTTATCCTGATTCCTTTCTCCCTCTTCCTTGAACTGTTTTTGCCAATAGTGATGCTGAATTAATGGACTCAAAAGAATTAATAAAAGGTGTCGAGGAACATGAAAATCATACAGCCATAACGGAGGAAACAATAAGCATTAACGTAGAAACCTTAGAAAACCCTCGGGAGTTGAAGCTCGGAAAATCTCTAACATTGGAGGAACAAGCTGAGTACACCGAGCTGCTCAAAGAGTTCATTGATGTGTTTGCATGGTCCTACGAGGACATGCTAGGGATCGACCGAGAGATAGCCGAACATTCACTCCCCTTATACCCTGATGCCAAACCAGTCAAGCAAAGACCTAGAAGGATGAAACCCGAATGGTCGCGAAAAATTTTAGCAGAAGTAGTAAAATAGCAACAAGCGGGTTTTATCAAAGTAATTGAGTACGCAGACTGGTTAGCTAACATTGTTCCTGTACCCAAGAAAGATGGAAGGGTGAGAATGTGCGTCGATTATAGAGACTTGAACAAAGCAAGTCCTAAGGACGACTTTCCACTACCTCACATCGACATTCTGGTAGACAACACATGTGGACATGAGTTACTATCTTTCATGGACGGGTATTCAGGATATAATCAGATCAAGATGGCGGAAGAAGATATGGAAAAGACTGCCTTCACCACACCATGGGGAAACTTCCACTATGTAGTAATGCCATTCGGATTAAAGAATGTCGGAGCTACTTACCAAAGAACGGCTACAACCCTGCTATATGACATGATGCATAATGAAGTAGAAGTATATGTCGATGATATGATTGTCAAATCAAAGAAACGGGCAGAACATACTGCCAGCTTGAGAAAGTTTTTCCTTCGACTAAGGAAGTACAACGTGAGGTTAAATCCATAAAAATGTACCTTTGGAGTTACTTCCGGTAAGTTACTCGGTTTTGTGGTAAGTTCACGAGGTATTGAAGTAGACCCGGCCAAGATTAAGGCTATTAAAGACCTCAAACCGCCCAAGACTGAAAAAGAAATTTGAGGGTTCCTTGGAAGAGTCCAGTATATAAGTCGTTTCATCTCGAAACTAACCATGACATGCGAACCTTTGTTCAAACAGTTGAAGAAGGGGACGAAACCACAATGGGATGAAAAATGCCAAGATGCCTTTGACAAGATCAAAGAGTACTTAACACATCCACCTGTGTTAATGTCACCTGTACCCAATGAACCACTATTTCTATACCTCACCATTACCGATACAGCTATGGGGGCTATGTTGGCTCAGAAAGTGGACGGTCAAGAAAGGGCCATCTATTATCTGAGTAAGAAGTTCCTAGAGTATGAGGCTCGCTATACAGAAATAGAGAAAATGGCCCTAGCCCTCGTTTGGGCTACCAAGAAGCTTAGCCACTATGTGCTTGCACATACGGTGCATATCATAGCAGAAAAGAACCCGGTCAAATATGTCTTGGAACAACCTATAGTCAACAGTAGGGTGGCCCGATGGATGGTGATGCTTTCTGAATTTAATCTCAAGTATGTACCAAAAAAATCCATCAAGGGAAGGGTTGTGTCAGACTTCCTAGCTGATTCGCCTTCAAGTGAACCTCACCCGGCAGAATTTGAATTTCCCGATGAACAAGTCTTCAATACAGATGACGAAACATGGGAAATTCACTTCGATGGAGCATCCAACCAAACGGGATGTGGAGCTGGCATTATCCTAATCTCGCCCGAAGGAGCACATACACCCATATCTGTGAAACTTGACTTTGGGGTCACCAACAACGTTGAATCTGAAGCTTGTATTCTAGGCATACAGCCACCTTAGAAATGAATATCAAGAGGTTGAGGTCTCTGGAGACTCACCTCGTGATCAATCAGGCCAACCATCATTGGAAAGTAAGGGATGAAGATATGGCCGCCTACCAAGCATGCTTAACTAAACTTTCTGAGAAATTCGATTACATCACCTTCACGTATCACAAGCGAGAGGATAATGAATTGGCCGATTCATTGGCCAAGCTATCATCATTGGTTGCTATCCCGGCAGGAATAAGAGAAATGCCTATAATAGTCCAAAGGAAAAATGAACCGGCATATGTATACTCCTTAGATACGTACGGGGTTAACCCAGACTGTTGGTATTATGACCTTTACATATACCTGACAAAAGGGGAATACCCAGATAGACTCGAACCCAGAGCACAAAGAGCTATTCGGCTTATGGCAGCCCAGTACTGCATAATTCAGGATAGACTCTACAAAAAGACTAGTACTGGCTTGACTTTGCTATGTGTCGACAAAGAAGAAGCCGAGAAGATTATGGAGGCTATACACAGTGGAGAATGTGGTCCACACATGAATGGTAGGATCTTGAACAAAAAAATTCAGAGAGCTGGTTATTACTGGACCACTATGGAAGCTGATTGTCATGCTTTCGTTAGGAAATGCCTCAATTGCCAAATCTATACAAATTTGCAGCATCAACCTCCAACCTACCTCACTACGTTGACTTCCCCGTGGCCTTTCTCAATGTGGGGAATAGACATCATTGGAAAGATATCCCCTACCGGCACTGGGGGCCATGAGTTTGTGTTAGTGGCTATTGACTACTTCACAAAATGGGTTGAAGCGACATCTTATGCCAAAATCACTTCTAAACATGTGGCCAAGTTTATACAGCAAAACATCATCTGTAGATACGGAGTACCGCATGAAATAATAAGTGATAATGGAAGACACTTCATGAAGGAAGTCACCGAATTGTTTGAGAAATACAAGATCCAACATCATCACTCGTCGCTTACGTGGCCACAAGCCAATGGCGCGTAAGAAGCGGCAACAAGTCTTTAAAAGAATCATTGAAAAGATATCGGTGACTTATAAAGTGGCACGATAAACTACCCTTTGCTTTATGGGGTATCGAGCGTCGATTCACCGCCCAGGGCAACCCCATACTCATTGGTATACGGGATGGAGGCTGTATTACCCATAGAGATAGCAATACCTTCCTTGAGGATAGTGGCAGAAAGCCAAATCCCCGAGGCAGAGTGGGCCAGAACTCGGTATGAAGAGTTGACCATGATTGATGAATGAAGGTTGAGAGCCATGCATCATGTCCAGGTTTACCATAATAGAATTTCAAGGGCTTTTAACAAGAAGGTAAAGTCTAGAAATCTTAAAGAAGGAGACTTGGTCCTGAAGGAGAGGAGAGCACCGGTTCAAGATCCGCGAGGGAAATTCAAGCCGAATTGGAAGGGGCCTTATGTCATCAAGACTTTACTACCAGCAGGAGCGGCAATCTTGATCACTCCCGAGGGCGAGGAATTGTCTCTACCAACCAATTTAGATCAACTAAAAAAGTTCTACGCTTGAGTGTTCGAGTGACATAACTAAGACACTGGATACGGCCCTGAAACTTAGTAATGTTTAGAAAAAGGAGAGGTGAACTACGAAGGCCTGATTCTACTCTGGTAGATACGTAGGAAACCCGCGAGGGTCCGGCCCATATCATTTTTTTTCTTCTTTTTTTTTGGAAGGCAATCGATGTAATAAAATTCTCAAATATTATTGATATTTCATATTAATAATAATAAAGTTCGTTACATTGCTTTAGTTTCCTCCTAAGAAATAAATCACTAACAAAATTCAAATATAATAATAATAGTCCTAAAAGATTACAAGAACACACTTGTAACTTTATTCAGCATCAAATTAAAAATAATTATTGGCTTAAGCAGATTCAATCTTTCTTCTCTTTCTCGGGTCTCTTGCTAGGACCAGCATCTTTGTCCTTTGGAGGCGGACGCTCTCTCTTCTTAGGCTTCTCCTTATAGACTCGAGGCTCTTTTCCGTTTTCTTTCCCAAAAGGCTTGGGTTCAACTTTTTTAGGAGAAGACCTAGGCTCTCTAATAACCAAAGAAGGCAAGGCAGGTTCTCGGGTGATACGCCGAGCTGGGGGCTTTCTCACAGCGCCCTCCTCGTTCTTCTTCTTTCGCATGGCATCCCACCTCTTATACTCAAAACCAAGCCTGTCAAAAACCGAAAGTTGCCCTTGCTCATCTTCTTCCCTTAGCTTCTTCTGCTCTTCAGGGTCTTTCTCAGTCAACCACTTGATAAAAGCTTTGGTCACATAGGTAGTGGCAACCTGTGTCTTATCCTTGGGGGCTTGAATAGCAGGAATGTGACTCCAATAGGAAGCCCAACCCTTCGGAACCACATCGGTGACCTCATGAAGTTTCTGAGGAGTACAGTCTAGTAAGGGAATGAGTTGCTTCCTCCCCATTTGGCGCATCACCCTCAAAGAAAAGTAATAGGTACAATGGGTGAGACTAATCAATCTCACGTGGGAGGTTCCATACTGTGGGAAAACATAATGATGGGCCCTCCACCACTCTATCTACCAGTCGACAGGAGGACTCTTCTTGAGGCGCTTAATCCAAGAGCCCATAGACTCCTTCTCATCCAAGTAAAGTTTGCGGTGAAGAATTCTATGAACTTTCCGATCCACTGTTGTCAATGGAGGAGCCATCTGCCTTAGGTGTTCCATTAGCCAAATCTGCATAAAAGCAAACCAAATCAGACAAAGAAGATAAAGGTTTTTCCGGATTGGGCAAAATTGGTGATGCATGCAATACTGCGAGTGGTGGCGGCGGGCCGTGTGCATCGAGCGAGCACGAGAAACCCCGGATGACGGCGATACTGCAGCATGGTGGCTCGCCAGACCGCGTATCTGTCGAACATAACGAGAGAAACCGGGATGACGACAATGATACCTGCAGGCATGACAACCTGTTCGGTACTCTGAAAAAAAAAATTGTACCTGGAGAAGAAGTGGACTCCCGCGCCATGCCTCTGTTTTGTCTTGCTCATCCAGACCCATGATGGTTTCGCCTAGTACCAAGGGAGTGGGATTTCTCCCGTCTCTCATATCGTCCAGGACATTGATCAAACACACCGGGATGAACCTCGACCCTCCATGGTGAAAAAGAAATTGTCCTAGGATGCATAAAGCCACTGCCCTAACCCTAATCTTGGGACCGAGGCTCAAGGTTTCAGGTGATTGGAAATATTCTAAGAGGGCTAACAAGTGTATCTTTCCACCAATCAAGATACTCCCTAAGACTTTTTCAGGCAGGTATAGTAAATTTTGGAATTTTGAAGGTGCATCGTCAAGAGGGATGGGGAGTGCAGGCCAAGCTAAAGAATCCACACCCAACAAAGCGTCCCATTCTTCAACCAAAGGACATAACTCAACCTCCCCGAAGCGAAAAACATGCATCACAGGATCCCACAGTGCAATGCATGTGTAGAGGAAGTCTAGAAATAAAACCACTTGTTTCAAGCTCAGAAAAAGGGAAAGATTGTACCTTTGGAGTTCCTTTTTCTCACTCTTAGAAAGAGCACTCAACCATGCCGATAGCTTCTTCTCGAAGGCCATGAATGACGACACGAAAATCGAGGCAGAATGGCACGTTTTTCGAGGCAGAAAACTGGACAATTTTGGAAGATCTCTCGCCGCAGCAGTACACTGGCTACAATGCCTGCAGGTATTGCTAGACAGAACAATGATTTATGGGCATGAAAACCTAGGCACCGAACTGAACATGCCTAGGTTGACAATACCGCCAGGTATTTATAGGCAGGGGGTAGCAATTTTTTTCGGGGCACGGAAACCGAGGCGCTGAATCAGACAGTTGACCCGCGATACTGCGCAGCATGCTGCATCAGAGGCCCGGTTTTTTTTTATTTTCTTTCCTTTTCTTATCTTTTATCTATTTTTACATATTTTCTTTCCTTTTCTTTTCTTCTCTTTATTATCACATATTTATTTTATTCCCTCTACATTTATTTTCTTTCCTTTTCCTCTCCTTTATTTATTCTCACATATTTTTATTTATTTTCTTTCCTTTTCTTTATTATCACATATTTATTTTATACCCTCTACATTTATTTTCTTTCCTTTTCCTTTCCTTTATTTATTCTCACATATTTTTATTTATTTTCTTTCCTTTTCTTTTCTTCTCTTTATTATCACATATTTATTTTATTCTCTCTACATTTATTTTCTTTATTTATTTTATTCAATTTCCTTTATTTTCTTCATTTTCTATTCTCTTCTCTTCTTTATCCTCTTACACATTTATATTTCTATTTTTTCTCTTTCTCGCCTCATTTTCTCTTCTTCTCTTCCTATTTTTTTTTCTTTTCACCTTTTTATATTCTATTTTATTTTCTTTACTTTTTATTTCATCCTTTTTCCTCTCACATTTCCCAAAAAAAAAAAAGAAGAAGGCGATGGTTCCCGAAGTTTCATTTTGACTTGTCCCGAAATTAATGACAAAATTGATATTCCGACACTTAGGATTTTCTATTTTCTTTTGTTATTTTTTTTATTTTTGGGAAGTGGGGGCTGCATGCACCGCCTTGCATTTGCATTTTAGCATGTAAATTTTGAGTCATAAAATAGAAGTACATAATAATCTCCTTGCATACGGTCTCAAAGTCTAGTATACATCATAATAAAACATAGTAGTCTCGTACATACGTAAAGTCTCATACTGCATGCAGAAAATCTCATAATACATATGTAAAGTCTCATCTGGCATCCTCAACCGAGCCTACATCAACGAAGGCGAGAAGAGCCGCGAGAGCTATGACGACTAGAGCTTGAGCCAGTAGGACCAGCACTGGGACCACCTCCGGGGTATTGTCCGCCCCAGGTTGGATCACCAGAAGCGCCAAATAAGGCATCCACAAAGGCATTACCAGTCGGAGCAGTAGGGGGCAAGCCGCCCTGAGCGGACCCATGACGACCCATAGGAGGCCACTGGGATGAAGAAGGAACGTCCCGAGGAGAACTAAAACTCCTAAGTACCTCTGTATCACCCTGACTCTCAAGCATCTCTGTATCACCTGAACCGCCGATAACCTCAGTACCTGAAAGCTGCCAGGAACCAAGTACTTCGGTATCACCAGATCGGAAAGGATTACCACCTGTCGCTCGGGAGCCAGTAGAACGCCGACCAGATCTCTCACCAGACTGACGGCTCGTACGACGCTCAGTATGATGGCTCGATCTATGACTGGTATGGCCAACAGAGCGACCCCAAGACGAATGATCCGAATATTGCAAAAGTTCGGTGTCCTGTCGTTCAACGGACCGACTATGACTGGCACCGAGATCTCCTCCTCCAAATAAATGACCATGAGATGAACTGCGACCCCCGTGACCACTCGACCTAGAGGGCTGTCTACCATCCTGGGAACGATTGGTAGGAACGCCGCCTCTTCTACGAGATATTTGTATATTACGGAGTCGCTTTTGTAAAGGCACATCATCAGACGTGCTGACAGTCCAAGTTGACTGGCCAACAGTGACACGGCTGCGTGAGGATTCGCCCTGCTCAAAATTGCGAAAGTCCCCGATCGAAGAGCGAGGAGGTTCGGGAAAACGAGGAAGAGGACCACGTTAGGCACTAGAATGACGAGGAATTACACCATGACCCCCACCACCTCCCTGAGAATGCGACCCAGAACCACCACCGCCTCCCTGAGAATGTGACTCAGAGCTAGACTCATCAGTGCCGGAAGATCGAAACTCGTTATGATTGGAGTCTGAATCACTAGGGGATCCTCGATAACGGCCCGAAAAGGAAAATCGACCCCGCAGGTGTCTTCCGTAGGAGGCACAAAGCTGACACATCCTCTTAAAGCTCGAAAGAGAAGGCTGAAAAAAAAAGACAAGGGGATAGTCAGGACAAAAGTCACCAAATCAAAAAAAAAAAACTGGCGGAGAAAATGAAAAAAAAAAGAAGAAAACTCACCAGAACCTTCAGATATCTTGACTGGATACTCACAACCAAAGTGACAAAACACAGGGCCTGACATCGCTGGAGGGATCCACTAGCTGCAAAGAAAATGAGAACAGATGAGTTCATCAAAAGCAACAGATGAATAAAGAGAGGGTTGCAGCACGTACGCGTCGATGAGCCAAACGATCTAAGTAGAACTCCACTGCCCCGGCGTGGAACTCATCGTCGTAACGAGTAGCCAATACACCCCAAGGGGTCCCGTGACATGCAGCTACCCAGTCTTCGAAATTCAAAGATCGAGGGGCCATCATTTCGGCTGGAGGGTCTGCAGGAATCCAAGGGTCATAGAAACCTAGGATTTGAGAAGAGACTCTCTCACCCAAGAACCAGACAAAGCCATAGGGACCTTCCAGGAGGATCCTCAATGTAGTGATACCATCAGCTTGGATCCTCATACCAGTCCTATCATCTAGGCCTTCCCAGGGACTCCAATTCACATTCTCCTTATGTTGAAAAAAGGGATTTGTGAAACGAGATCCAATCAATAAAACCGAACGCGAAGGGGTACGTACCGGGGTTGCATTATCCAAAAGAGCGCGCAAGTTCTGGAGGGTGTCTGAACTCCACCTATCAGGACAGGCCATCGCCTTTGACCACCGGGCCGCCGCAGGAATAACTTTCATATTTGCCCTCGTCGTAGGGGCTATAGCAGGAAAATATTCATAAAGCCATACCTGCAAGGGCTAGAATAAATTAGTAAAACAATCATGGTATCTTAAAAGTGAGAAGAGTCTTAAGAGTTTGGTTACCTCTAAGACCTTCCACAAACAAGGACCGTAGTTATAGAATCGGGACTCCCTATTCGGTAAATTCGTCCTTCATCCCATGCGGAGACCCCGTACGAAACAAGCATATGCCGCTTCTCCCCATTTTAAAGCGCGAATGTTGTTTAAATCCCCTAAGTTCTCCAGCCAGAAGAGGTGGACGTCGTCCCCAGGATTGGCAAAGAAGGATGCACCAATGAAATAAGCCAGGATAATTCGCATCCGTTGAACTAATGGAAGGGCCAAGAAGCCCTGAGAACGAATCGCATCCCGAAAGTGCTTATAGCGCAGGGGACGATTTGACTCTTGACCTCCCATCATAGGCCCAAAAAGTTCTAACGCCTGGGGAGTGCCTCTCCTAAAAGCCCGATTGAAGTATAAGCGTTGGGTTCCCCAAGGTAAACCAGTAATTACCACAAAGTCTGTAGGGGTGACAGCCATCTCGCCAAATCGAAAGTGAAATGTATTGGTGGTGTCCCAGAAAAGCTCACCAAGAGCTCTACGGGGACGACGAGAGCGAGGCATCAACCAAGCCTCCAAACACTGATAAAAAGGGAGAAAACCAGTATGCTCCAGGGTATCTCGAACAAGGTCAGCACGAATTTTCAAAGTGGTCATCATCTTGGTAATCGAACCACAGGTTTTCATGCTATTGTCCTAAGAAACGAAAAGAACTACCATCAAAAACTGGGGGCTAATTAAAAAAAAAACCAAGAGAGAAAAATTTAGAAAGATACGGTCATGTTCCTTCTAAATTACACTCGCAAGGGTAGTCTTTGAAGCCCGTTTCTGAGACTTCGTACGTACGAATTAAATCAGAGGCAACGACATGGTAAAATAACCTATTTTTCCAAGTCAAAGTTCATATTGATATGCACATTCCTGACTCCTTAATTCAATTCTATTTTACGAGACTTAATTCGAAAATCAAAAATTTTCGAATTATACCCTAAAAACAAGAATTGAATTTTTATGAGAAAAACCTCGAGATTATTAATTAATCTTGACGTTAAAACTCTAAAAAATTTGACCGCACAAGAAATTTTGGGCCTCAACGCACGACGAGTGGGCCTAGGGATACGAGCCGGCAAGCCCAAAGAAAATCACAAGTATGCATACATGGAAATTTTACGAGACATAATTTGAGCAATTTTCAGATTATACTCTAATTTTATGAGAAAAACCTTGGGAAAATGACTAAACCTGACGTTACACTCTAAAATTAATAACACCAAGATTTTGGGCCAAAGGGTGCTACAACAATAATTGGGCCCAAGCATGCAAGTCATCAAGCCCAAAAGTTATGCAGAACATTTAATTTTTCACAAACATGAAAGGCTTACCGGGATTTCCGATCTCCGAAGCCACACATGTTCGTTCGGATATTGTGTGAGGTTCGCTGGGTCGAACCCACCTTCAGGAAACCATTCCTTAGCAAAGAACGTGTGGTGAACCCAATTCTCAGCATGAGGAGCTACATGTCCGCGAGGTTTTAGAGGTTGCGTCATTTTACAAGCTATCTAACACAAGGAAACACATTCAAATTCCGAAACTGGACCAAAACCTCAAATAAACGAAAAAACAGATCCCCGGGCTGTCTCGAGCCCAAACCCGAACCAAGAGCATGCACTTCCGTTTCCAGTTCAAAAAAAAAAAAGCAACCACGCAAAATTCCAGATCTGAAAGAATATCTGGCGGTATAGGTAGTGCTCCGACCAGTGACGTTTCCGGCGCGAAAATCGAGGAATTTCTCACCGGTGAAAACCGGCGCACCTGAACCAGATACCTGGCGGTATGGAAGTCACCGGATCCAGCGAGGCGAGACCCGACGATGAAAGACCGGCTCGAAAACTGAGGAACGGCAGCTCACACCTGGCGGTATTCCCGTTGGTTTCGCCAGTGAGTAACAGACAGCAGCGGGAGCCTGGGCTAGAATACCAGGCGGTATGGGCGGGGCCCCAGCCCCCGTCGCGAAAATCGAGGAATTCCTCACTGGCGAAAACCGGCACACTTGAGCACGATACCTGGCGGCATGGCTGCTCTGTCTTCGGTCTCACTGGCGATCGACGGGCAACCAGGAAGCGGAGGACCACCACACCTGGCGGTATTGCGGTGGCTGCTGGGGTGATGCTCTAGATTTTAGAGAGAGAAAGAGTGAGCTTTAGAAAGAGGGAGTGTGAGAGTGAAATGTTTGATGTGTGGATGACAAAAGAGCATCCACTCTTTTAAAAGACTCACCCCCAAACTTCTCACCTACCTTATCCTTAAATTCAAATAAATAACTATTTGACCGGTTTAACATGCATTGACTGAGAAATTATTAAGGGGGAGAAACTTCGTTTGTTTAGATACTCCCTTAATAGATTAAAAAAATGAAGACAAAAAAGGGTACATATATTATTTTCAAGAGAAAATATTGAAATATAATTTCTATATAACTCAGAAAATAATTTAATTCAATTTTTGTGGTTGCATCGCCTCCGGTAAGCTACAACGACATCGGGAAAGACTGAGCTACATTTCAACGACATCGGGAAAGACTGAGCTACATTTTCAACGACATCGGGAAAGACTGAACTACATTTTCAACGACATCGGGAAAGACTGAGCTACATTTCAACGACATCGGGAAAGACTGAACTACATTTCAACGACATCGGGAAAGACTGAGCTACATTTTCAACGACATCGGGAAAGACTGAGCTACATTTCAACGACATCGGGAAAGACTGAGCTATATTTTCAACGACATCGGGAAAGACTGAGCTACATTCAACGACATCGGGAATGACTGAGCTACATTTTAGTGACATCGGGAGAGACCGAACTACATCAAGGAAGATCGAAGACCTCCAGACTATACTTTGATCATCGTCTTACTCAGACTCGATCAAAGTGGGGGCTAACTGTAGACACCCAAAAAGTGTCTCATAATTGTTGTAATTATTGTAATTATTTTGTCTTTATTTTATTTTGGAAAAAATGCCAAGTGAAATGCAAAAAAAAAAAAAGAAAGAAAGAAAAAAAATAAACCACAAAAAAATCAGGCCAATTCCCTTTGGCACGCAGCCCGAGGCGACAACGGGCTGGGCAGGCAGGATCCGGCCCACATACCGCCAGGTATCGTGGGCGGGTTCTGCCCGACCCAGCGCGCCTCAGCTCACCTCGGGAAACGTGCCCTAATTTGATCCGCGCAGCTGGGTTCCCCAGAAAGCCCAATACTTGGCGGTATTAGGTCTTTTTTCCCCTCATTTTTGACCTAAATTCCCAACCCCAATTCCTCCTATAAAAACCCCTCTCATCTCCCATTTCATCCTACACCGAAATCACCCTGGCGTATTGACACTTGGTGATTTCATCTTCTCTTCTCTCTCTTTATTTCTCTCATTTTTGCATACACTTAATTGGCATTTTTATTTCGTTTATCTCTATCTCTTCTCCATTCATATTATCTTGTAACTTGAGTTAACCCTAAACTCGACCTAAATAATATGGATTGTACGTGAACGAAGGTACGCTTGTATTCAATTATTTTATTTCTTGTATTTATTTCTCGCTTTATCATTGCATTTGCATGTAACTAAATAACATTAATCATATTAATTAATACTCCGTTCTACTCTCTTCTTCTCCTCCTCTTCTTCTTTCTTTTTATTTAACCGGTTTAGTAAAGTCCGTTCGTTGAACGGGCGGATTCGGGAATAGAGGGATTCGGGAATTTCTATTCCCGAATCCGTAACCTTACCCCCGGATCCAAATCTCGTGGTTCGCGGTTTGTGGAGTCACTTTTTTTTGAGTTTATTAATTCTCGTTCAAACATTAATTGGCGACTCTCTCCTCTTTTCTTTCTTTTATTTATTTTTCGAGTTTCATTTTTTCCGGATTTCAGAAAACGGATCATGAAAATAAAAGTTTTTTTTTTTGGTCCGGATCCCTAAGTTCGGAAGTCGGCTCCGAGGCCGGTACGGATAGAATACCTGGCGGTATTCTGGCCCGACCCATGGCCCGGACCTGACTTCCAGATCGGGACTCCGTTCCCGGATTACCGGCCCATGATACCTGCAGGTATCGTAGTGGACAGTAGCCTCGGTCTCGGGTTCGAATCCCCGGTTTGCAGTTTTCTTTTATTTCTTCGGCTTCGTTTTCTGTTTTCTGTTTATCTCGTAGAGTAAATAAAATATCCGACTAAAAAAATGTATATAAAAAAAAGAGAGTTTAATTAAGACCCCTTTTTTCCGGTCCACTGACTCACAATACCTGCAGGTATTGCTACAGTGAATCGTCCCGAGCCCAGTCCCGAGAATCTCTGTTTATCACTCTTTTTCATTTCCTTTTGTTTTTCTTTTATTTTCTGTTCATTTTCCGAATAAACAAAGTCCTTAGACTTTAATAAAATCTAAAAGAAAAGAGTTTATATAAATTTCAATTTTGATTTATTTAAACGGAAATTCAAGCGAATCTTCTAGAAGAAAAGACACCCCTTTCGACTCGCCGTTTACCGCGAGGGACACCGGCGGGTATTTTCCCGGGTCCCACACCAACCAATCAGCCAATGAATAATGTACTATCTCCCTCTCAAAATGTTTGATCATTTGACTGAATTTTAACCGTTGATTACTCACAAATTACAATCAATTACACTATAAAAATACTGTAATTAGAAAGATATCTTACAAAAATTAAATTATAATGGTGGTAATTTTATATTGTAACCATGGTTATTAATTAAAATCCCGATTCAGGATCCACAATCCTATGATTTTACTATCCAAAAATCTTCCATTGTTGATCTAACTCTTCTCATAATCTTATCTTACGATCCTGATTTAGTGCGAATATTATGAGTTAGAATCGCAACACAGTTCTAAGATCCTACTATCCGATCTACGATGTTAATTTGATAATGTTTGCTGACATATCAACTATGAATTTTGTCATAAGACATAACAACATAATTTTTGTATTACAATTATCTATTGAAATGTAATTTGACATATTGCTTCAACTTTAATGAATATTTATTAAGTTTTTAACAATTATAGGACATTTTTTTATTTGCATAATGTATTAGAATCTTAGGATCCTCGATACGATTCTATGATTTTAATTCTAACTACCTCTATCGATCCTAATTAAGATCCGGATTCTAACAACCTTGATTGTGATTCATTATAATTTGTGAATTATCGGCATTTAAAGCTTAGTCAAATGGACAACCTTTTTTGGGACGGAGTAAGTAAAACATTAAACAAACAACAAAAACACCGATTTTAATTAGTGTTGAAGTGGGTCGGGGCCCATACTCTAACCTACTCATGATTGCAAAGACAAAACGCATCTTGGGATCTGTTGGAGTTGCAGTTTTCTACTTATTCGGAACTAGCAAGGACCATATCGGTCATCCTTTGGATTGGCCGGGAGCCCTACTAAGGGGCATTTCTCAATCTACAAACAAGAATTAGCCAATTTTGCGGAATTTTGGACAGGAGAACAAATTTCAAAAACTTTTGATAATGACATATATTGACTTAATTTTTGGAGCATTTTGATAGTGAAATTTGGGGATTAATGTGTTTAATTGATCTTTTATGGTCTTATTTTGCTATCTTAATTGAGTTTTTAATATTTTGTTCAATTTGTATAAGTTAGTGATATTAACTCCAAATTTCACATACATTCCTTGATTCCTCATTGAAAGAGCTTTCTGATGATATCTTATAAGGTTAATTTCGAGTTGAGATGAAGGAATTATGAGTAAGATAGCAGAAAGTGTGCAAAAGCGGATACGTGTCCACTCTTTTGCTAACCATCTTTTCCACAAGTAGTCTATGACTTTAGAGCTTATACCAATGAAAAGTAGACCCCTAGAGCTTTCCAATGGTTCAGGAATCAAGTCAATCGGACAAAGGACATATTGCAAAAACAAGATGACACATAAATTTCCAGGGACAACACGACCTGAGTGGTTATGAGGGTCATGCCACGGTTTGTAGCAGCCTCCAGATCGGACGAAGGACATATGGCAAAAACAAGATGACACATAAATTTCCAGGGACAACACAACCCATGGTGGTTATGCGGTGCATGCCACGGTTTGTGGCGACCTCCGGAGAGCTCAATTTCCTTAGAAACCATCAACACAACTTGTGTTGAGGTTGAGATGGGTCGTGGCTACATTGACACGGTCCGTGTTGACCCCAACACGATCCGTGACGAGCGTGACTGTTGGAATTTTGTCGTTTCTTGCCCAATTTTGCTATACAATCAATGGATTCGGTTATTTCAATTTTCATCCACCATCATCTACAACCATCCACTCCTTCTATATCATCCACCTCCATTTCTACGATCATCCATCTCCCACAATCCCGCAATAATTAATCAAGAATTTGAGAGTGAATCAAAGATTGAAGATTATTAAGATCGATTTGGTGTTGGAGGAGTAAAAGTCCTCAATTGCCAAATTCTTTCAAGGGTTTTCTGCACATGTTTGGTTATTTCTTCATTCTCTTTAGATTTCTATGCTTTCTAGAATAGAATTTACCTGTTTTTGTCGTTTAGACATGATTAATGTGTAGTTTTTCTTTTGTTCGGGTGATAAACTCTAGCTGTTGTCGATGGAATAAATATTATTGGATTGAACATATTTTGAATTTGATTTAGGTGCATTTTTTTCAACCTATGAGTATATATGTCATTGCTTTTGCTTGATCACCATTAACTTGGTTGTACTTGAATGAGGCACCGAAAGGAGATATTTAAGAATTGGAAAGCTTTGGTTGAACTAACTATATATAAAATGAACTAGACTTGGAGATTTTTAGTTAGGGGTCATTTGATAATTTTCTCATTAACGTAATTAAAGTTGAAATAACACCGAAAGTAGGTGATTGACTTTGCTAGGCAATTCGCTTCATTTCTAAAAGATCGTTGCGAAAGACTTTATGTGATTATCGACCCTAAAAGTTGTCTAAATTGGTGAAATTCGTGTTCAATCCGCTTTGTTTCGTTAGCAACCTTGGTTTTTCTCCTAAACGGTTTTATTTGTCTAATTTCATCCTTACAATTATTGCTTTTGTTGTTAGAAGTCTTTGTTAGAAAAAACCATCTCAAAACCCAATCGACTTAGCAATCAACTTGAGGGCAAGTTTGATGTGTTTTTGAGCAAGTCCATGTGGGAACTACCTTGATACATGCTACATCTACACCCGTGCACTTGCAGCATATCAACTCTAAAGGACAAACTTGAGTCGCGAGCATGACCTCACTGGTCACGACCGTGACTCCTTTCAATGCCTTAACCGATTTTCTCGCTTTAGGGCGTTCCAAAGACAGGTCATGGCCGTGACTCGTCAAAGTTACGTCCGCGACCCCCATTCTGTCCTGCCAACCATGCTTGTGACATCAGTTGAGGGCGCCCGTGAGATCCTTCTTCTAGAGGGTGGTCATGGTCGCAACTGCCTTGGGCACGCCTATGACAAGGTGGTTCACGTCCGCGAGCAAGGTGCCCCATTGCACAAGATTCTGGGTTTACTCTTGTGACCCTCTGCTGGAGGGATTACCCTCAGCACAAGATGAGAGGTCACGACCGTGACCCCGACGGAAGTTGTTAAATGAAATGCTGAGTTTAGGGTTGCTGATGGGTTGTATTGTTATTGATTCAATTGTAATTTTTATCTTAATTTCTGTCCAGCTTAGTCCTCTGTCGATCTTAGGATTATTTTGGTCATTTAAACATTAACTTGGGTTAATTAGGCTCTAAATAGTTAACTCTTCTTGGGGCTTTTACTCCCTTCCTCATATATATACATAGCCAACTACAAGAAAACCAAACTCCACGAAATCTTCCAAACACATTATGTTTATTATCCTTCTTCTTGTTTTGGATAGTGAAATTAATCTTAATCAAGAAGAATCAAGCCAGTGCGAAAGAGCTCAAATGAGGTCTCCATTTGAAGAAGCTCATAAAACGAGCTTGGAAAGATGAGTCTCAACAATTGAGAATGCTCTTGGTGTTATTGCAAATAAACTTTAAAGGATAACTGCACAACTCCAAGGTCAACCACTGCTGGAAGAAGAGTAAGACCATTCCCCTATCCCTATCTGTTCTCCTCCTAACTTTGAGTAGAGTGATGATGATAGTGGTTCCATTCCCATGTTCGAAAGAAGTGGAAGAGGAGAGCAACCACCCAGAGACGATTTGGATGATGTCAAGGTTGAACTTTCGGAGTTTAATGACTCTTTTGGTCATGAGTATTATTTGGAGTGGATGCAACTAGTGGAGCGAATTTTAGAAGCAAAAGGGTATAATGACAAGAAAACGTTTAAGGATACCAGTTTGAGGCTCATCAAGGTTGCGTCACTATGATTTGAAAGTATGAAGACTCAAAGGACTCGAGACATGGGAAAAACTTAAGAAGTTGATGAACAAGAGGTTTTTGCCTAGTACCTACAAGCAGGACATTCTGAGAAGACTCTTCGCCTCGAGCAAGGGAAGAAAAGCGTTATTGAGTACATTATGGATTTTGAGAAATTACTCATCAAGAGTGATCTCCATAAGCCAACGGAGCAAACAATGACGAGATTCTTGAATGATTTGTCTCCCTCGATCGCCAAGAATATTGAGATACAACCATATCACTCCCTTGATGACCTTTGTAATCTAGTAATCAAGATCGAGCGAAGGATGAAAAAGAAGGCCCTCACTAGACCCTTTGGTTGTCCCTTTGCTCCTTCTTCCAAGTCGGCTCCAATGACTACCCCTAGGCCACAAGAGACTCCACGGTCTAATCCTCAACTGCCTAGAGTAGACAGGGGATAGGGAATTGCATATCCTTCTTTTACAGCTCTACCCAAGAAGATCGAAGAGAAGAAGTGTTTTAAATGTCATGGCTTTAGTCATTTTCAGCCCGATTACACCACGATTTTGAATCCGAAGAGATATTTCAAGAAATGGCAGATCTATCCACTCTATCAATAACCGAGTCGGATCTGGTGTATCATAAGGGATTTGCCTTTTCTATTAATTCCTACGGATTGGTATCTATTTTATTTTTATGCAAATAGGGGGCAATAAATCTCTATGAAAAAATGGTGGTTCAATTCGATGTGGTCTAAAAAGTAAAAAAAATGAATTTTTGTTCAAGAATGAAATCTTATTGGAACTCCGACCAAGAGAACATTGACCGTTCAAGAATGCAAGAATTGAAGAAGAGTTTAAGATAACTCAGGAGGAGTGAAAGTTTATTATTGAGGATTGTGAAGATTTCGAGGATGAGATTCACGAGGCTCTTATTCTAAGAAGGGTGTTGCATACGAGTGAAGCTCCTATTGGTAATGCTCAACGAGAATTGATTTTTCACTCAAGATACACCATGGGGTGGTAAGGTGTGTAAATTTATTATTTATGGGAGTAGTTGCATGAATGTGACGTAGACTTACATGGTGGAGCAGCTAGGACTTCCTCTTATTCCGCATCCTCGTCCTTTCTCTTTGAAATGGCTCAACGACAACGACAAACTTAAGGGAACCAAGCAAGCCCTAGTTAACCTTTTTATTGGTTCCATGTATCCTAATGCTATATTATGTGATGTTGTGCGTATGAATGCTTGTCATATCTTTTTGGGGTATCCATTGCAATTTGACAAGCATGCTATTAATGACAGGTTTGAAAACACTTACACTTTTGAGATTAACAAAAAGAGGGTCAAACAAACTCCACTAGCCCCACATGAGATTTTACCTTCCAAATCCAGGGCGGGATGTGAGAAGCCACTAAGCGAGACAAGGGTTGAGAGGGCTCTAGGGAAGGGGGAAGAAAATCTACTCCTTGCTCCTAGAAACCAACAAGATTGAGGAAGTGAACTCCTTGCAGCCTCTTGTAGGCCATTTGCTTGATTAGTACAGAGACGTTTTCCCACGAGACTTGCCTCCGAGCCTCCAACCTATTCGAGGAATTGAGCATCAAATTGATCTCATTCCCGGTACACCTTTACCCAACAAGGCGACCTATTGGTGTAATTGATAAGTCATTTTTATATAGAGTTTTTAGGGCTCAAAACATATCAGTTTCATGCTTTTTGTATCCGATATCTCGTATTTTTATGTCAATTTCTGTGATTTATACACTTGTTCGCGAGTTTGGTATGTTTTACAGGAATTGATGAAATTATATCAAAAAGCATGAAGAATTGGAGGAAAAATAGCAAAAATCAAAGAAAATAAAAAAAGAGTTGAAGAAGAAGAAAAGAAAGAGAAGAAAGAATGGCCCAATCACACGGCCCAAGCCCAGCTCAAGGCGGAAGGAGGAGACGCAGCCTGCGTTTTATAAACGCAGCCCGCGTCTCGTCCAGAAGGTTCACGAAACAGAAGAAGAGAAAACGCGGGTAACGTTTTTGGGGCGCAGCTGGCGCTTTTTCGTGGAAGATTAATAATTTGGGCAAAACGCAGGATGCGTTTTATGCCCTAATTTGGAGGTATAAAAGGATTTCTTTCTGCGCCGTTTGAGAGAACGAAAAACTGGGGATTTTGACGAGGCTTTTTAGAGAGCTTTTGAGGAGAATTTTAGAGTAGATTTAGATACTTTTTCTAGGATTAATTCCAAAACATTATTATTAGATTAGGTTGTTACTTGTGATCGAAGAACACGAAAGAGATCGATTCGGGTGACACGAAGAGATCGATTCCGCCAATTCGAACACGGTTATCTCTATTTTACTTTTATGTTTTCTTGTTCTTGTTTAAATTTCGCAATGTTTATTTCTAGTATCATGAGTAGCTAATTTCTTTAGTTTGGGGGATAAACTTAATGTCTTTTGATTGAATTTGAATACAGTTTCGGTGTTAGGTTATCTTTTTATTCGTTTAATCTGCGTGCGATGTATGTCATGGTAATTAGACAATAGAACGACAGTTTGAGTCTTTACCTGGTCGTAGATTCTTGACAACAGAACGACAGTTTGAGTCTTGAATTGGATTGCGTAGATTAAATAGGTTTAGAAAATAGTTAGACATAATGATTCGTGCCTAGGGTCAATTTATAATAAGTTTTTATCTTTAATTTGACTAAATAGTTAGAAATAATATTTAGTTAAATTACTGTAACTCACCTAAAATCGAAAGATCGAAGTGATAAGGCCTAGAAAGATTATAGACCCCGAATTATCTTATTACCTGCACCGGAATTGTAGACGATTCAATTGATTGACTAGAGTGGACTCCCCTGAACGCTTTTTAGTATCTGGTTAAACCCTAAAAATTTCAGTTTTCCTAGTTTAGTTTAGAAAACTTTACCACACCCTTTGGATCGACCTAGCATTCTTTGTAGTAAACTAGTTCAGTGCGTGGTTGAACGCAAATCCCTGAGAGAGAACGATATTTTATTACTACACAGACCCGTACACTTGCGGTACACAGACACCTATTAGTTTTAGGTCTGTCAGTAATCCTTTGGAAACCAAGTAGTTGCAACGCCAAGTTGATGAGCACATTGACCAGGGATACGTTCGTGAAAGCATGAGTCCATGTTCAGTTCCGGCTATGCTAGTTCAAAGAAAGATGGTACATTCCGAATGTGTGTTGACACCTAAGCGATCAATAATACCACTATCAAATACATGAATCTTATACCTAGGCTCGATGACATTTTTGATAAGCTCCATCGGTCGTATATCTTCTCAAAATTTGATCTTCGTAGTGGGTACGTACCATCAAATTCAAATGAGGGGAGGTGATGAATGGAAAACTGCCTTCAAAACCAACGGTAGACTTTATGAGTGGTTGGTCATGCCATTTGGGTTATCTAATGACCCAAGTACGTTCATGCGGCTTATGAATAAAGTTCTTTGCCCTTATATTGGGAAGTGTGTAGTGGTCTGCTTCGATGACATCCTCGTATATTTCAAGAATGAGAGTGAACACTTGTCACATTTAGAAGCGATGTTCAAATTATTGAGGGCCACATAAATTATATGGGAAGATTGAGAAGTTTATGTTTTGTGCCACTCAAGTCACCATCTTGGGGTACATAGTCTCGAAAGAAGGTATCTCCATGGATCCTTGTTTGGTCTCATTCCGAGCCGAATTGATACCCTTGCTAAAGTGTTTATTTGTTTCATCTCCTTAACTATTAAGTGGTTATAATGATTTTTGTGTTTTTGTAGGTTGATAAGAGAATAATTAGAAAAGGAGTAAATCATAACGAAATTTGGACAAAAAGCTAAGAGACGCCACCAGGGGGTAATTAGGTGCTACCAGGGGGTGCTAAGTCTCAATACCCCCCCCCAGCAGCGTCCAATAACCCCCAACAGAATCCAATCTCCCACCACCAGCGTCTAAGTCACCCAGCAAAAGAAAGGCTCTAACTGCGTCAATTTTATGCGAGTCGCGCCTGTTCTAGAAAGGCCTCCGTCAAAGTAGAAGAGGGCACTGCCAGCATCCCATATCCCATTACCAGCGCCTCTTCTCAGAAAATAGAACGGAGCTTCAGACTGCTGGCAGCGCCGGTTTGACATGGGCCACGCCTCCTCCCACTCTATAAAAAAAACCCTCGCCGCCAGAGAGAGGGACATAAGTTATTTTTCTTCCACATAATTTTATTTCTTCTAGTTCTCATTCACGCTTTTAGTTTTCTTTCGCTTAGGATTAGTTTTATATCTTATTCTAGTTTTCTTTCTTCAGTTCTTCTTCAACATTGTAATTCACTTGTCATTCGCTTAAATTCTCGCTAATTCAATTAAATTTTAGTTTCCAATATCTCGTCTCCTTGTCATTCGCTGTTACTCTCAATTCTCGCTATTTAAATTTTGTTAGTAATATTTCCACACAACAATCCAATTTTTAGTGAAGAGGAGGATTAAGGTTCCCCGAATTCTCCCTTCGAGTGAGGATTTAGACAGTCTTAGTAATCCAATTCACGCCTTTCTTATTTGTTCGGGAGGAAGTTTGTGATTCGAGTTCAAGAACGAAGGAAGAAACTCAAGTTAATGTTCCCTGTCCTACATTCAGTTCCCAATTCAGTTCTAATTCGCTTATTCAATGTTATTAATTATGTTTCTTAGATAAAAATATAGTGCTATGAATTCCCTTTGTAGTTATAATTTCCAGTTCATATTTTAGTTGATAATTATTTGCAATTTATTATTTGTTTAGATAGATTTTAGTATCAGTAATTTCATTAATACTTTTTTATTTTCCCTCGTGCTTAAGTCAGTTTCTTGCTTTAATTCATGATTTACCGCTTTCGAATTTGAAACCCTTCCAAACCAATATCCTTAACCTGACATACTATCCATGTGGATACGACAACCCTACTCTTAAAACCCCAAAATACGTAACCGAACAATCCTTCTAAGATTGATGTCATCCGATCAAGGCCCCCCTTCCTCTATCACCAAAGTGCAGAGTTTTCATGGTCTTGGTCTTGCATCGTTCTATCAATGATATAGCCTAGGATTTAGTACCCTCACGGCCACAATCATAACGTGTTTGAAGAAGGGTACATTTGAGTAGACTAGAGTAGCCCAAGATGCCTTTGAGAAGTTGAGGTCAAAGCTTTGTGAAGCTCTAGTTATTGCCTTACTGGATTTCACCCAAGTGTTTGAAGTTGATTGTGATGAGGGCGGGGTGGGCATAGGAGTTCTTCTCATGTAAAATCAACTCCTTATATCCTACTTTAGTGAGAAGCTTAATGCTCAAGGAAGAACTATTCACCCTATGAGAAGGAATTTTATGCCTTGGTTCGAGCTTTGGATCATTGGTCTCATAACCTTCGTCCAAGTCAATTTGTGCTACATTCCGATCGACCTTGAAATAATTGAATGGCCAACAAAAGCTCAATTCTAGGCATGTGAAGTGAATGGAATTCCTTCAAAGTTTTAATTTTGTGGTGAAGCATAAGAAGCAGAGCATAAATGTGGTAGTGGATGTGCTCCCAAGGTGTCATTCTTTGTTGCCTATTGTGAAGCTTGAGTTCTTGGCTTTCAACACATTAAGGAGTTCTACAAGTAAGATAAGGATTTTCAACCTCATATTGACGAAGATGGTTGTCCATATGTGAAGAAAAAAGGTTTCCTTTTTAAGGGGAACGAGTTATGCATACCAAGATATCATTTAGAAGATTATTGGTGAAGACAGTTCACAACGGAGGTCTTTACCGGCCATTTCGAGATCAACAAGACCCTTGACAAGCTCAAAGAACACTTACCCAAAGACCTAGCGACCTATATGAGACAACTTAATGCAAACCATGCCTATATGCTAATTTTTTTCCTTTTGACTTGACTCACCCAACATTGGGCTTGCATGATGACCTCTAGCCTAAGATGAGACTATGTACGGGGAAAGTCCATCGGGCCATCATAAGAACGAGTCAACATTAAAGCTTTAATGAACTCAGATTCGAATAATGACCGGATACACTTTATGGGCCCAAATACAACCAAGGGTTGGACAAAATGAAGCTAAGATCTCGGGCTTAATCAAACCTCTCTAATTTGGGCCCAAGAGAGACCTCTAGGTCTTCTTTAACTTTTGTTTAATTATTACCCAAACTAAAGCAGTATTTGGGGGAAAAACCATAAGACCGACTCTTTAGAAAAAAGAAAAACATGTAGCACATAATTTACACATATCACAACAAGAATGCACATAGCATACAAAATGGGTAATGCACCTAACCAATGTTCTATATTCAAAGGTTTAAGGTCGGATACCTAAAACTAACATACTCATGTCTCTCACTCGTCACAAATTCTATGGAGTTCATAGTAGTGTGACCCGTGTGTTTCTCGCAAAATTAAAGGGAAAATGTAAATTCATCATCCCGAGAATTTTGGGAGTGCTTCATGAGTGGGAAAGCAGTTCGTGACCTGCTCGAAATGTGGGGTTCATTCCTTGAATTCGAAAATATACTTTAACCAAAAGGAAAATTGGGTTAACCTAGACGGTACCTTTGGGTTCATCCCGATTTATTAAAAACCGAGATAGAGGTCCGTATGCACGATGCTTAACTAAATAATAAAAATTACAAAAATTGATTTCTCCTTTTCTACTCAAAAATTTAAAAAACCGGCTTTTCAAGTTTTACCCTCTTACAGTAAGTCCTCAGTGGAGTCGCCATTTGTGGGACCCGGGAAAATCCCCATTGGTGTCCCTCGCGGTAAACAGCGAGTCGAAAGGCGTGTCTTTTCTTTTAGAAGATTCGCTTGAATTTCCGTTTAAATAAATTAGAACTAAAATTTAAATAATCTCCTTTTTTTTTAGATTTTATTAAAATTTGAGAATTTTATTTATTCAGAAAGTAAACCGAAAATAAAAGAAAAAGAAAAGGAAACGAAAAAAAAGAGAAAAAATAGAGAGCCCCGGGACTGGGCTCGGGATGATTTACTGTAGCAATACCTGCAGGTATTGTGAGCGATAACCGAAAAAAGGGTCTGGGCACGGAAATGATTCGAGCGGGATCGCTGAATACCTGGCGGTATTCCAGTTGTCCCGGCCTCGGGATCTGTTTCCGAGACAGAGAAAAAAATGAAAATAAAATCCTTTTTTTAAAAAAAAAACTTTCCGAAATAGAAAATAAAATACGATGGGAAAGGAAATAAAAGCGAGAAGAAATAAAAAAAAAGGAAAAAAATGAAGAAGTGTCGCCAATTAATTTTTGAGTGAGAATTAATAAACTCAAGAAACAGGACTCCACAAACCACGAACCACGAGATTCGGATCCGGGGGTAAGGTTACGAATTTGGGAATAAAAATTCCCGAATCCACCCGTTCAACGAACGGACTTTACTAAACCGGTTAAATAAAAAGGAAGAAGAAGAAGAGAGTAGAATGGAGTATTAATTAGCGTAATTAGTGTTATTTAGTTTCATACAAATACGATAATAAAGCGAAAAATAAATACAAGAAATAAAAGAATTGAATACAAGCGTACCTTTATTCACGAACAATCCATATTATTTAGGTCGAGTTTAGGATTAACTCAAGTTACAATATAATATGAATAAATAAGGGATAGAGAAGAAGAAAACAAAAATGCCAATTAAGTATATGCAAGATGAGAGAAATATAGAGGGAGAAGAGAATGTGAAATCACCGAGTGTCAATACGCCAGGGTGATTTCGGTGTAGAATGAAATGGAGATGGATGGGGTTTTTATAGGAGAAATGGTGGTAGGAAATTAGGTTAAAATGAGGGGGAAAAGATGGCAGGAATACCGCCAAGCATTTAGGCCCAGCTGCGCGACGTTCAGATTAGGGCACGCATTTCGAGGCGAGTTGAGGCGAGCCGGGTCGGGCAGAACCCGCCCACAATACCTGCAGGCATGCTGGGCTTTGGAGGCGCCCAGCTGCGCGTTTCCCTAGGTCAGCGCGCTTCCCGAGGTAAACCGGGTCGGGCCTGACCCGCTCAAATACCTGCCGGTATGCTGGGCCTGGGAGAAGCCCAGTTGCACGCTTCCCGAGGTAGGCCCGCTTCCCGAGGTCAACACGCTTCCCGAGGCAACCCGGCCCGACCCGACAGAATACCTACCGGTATGCTAGGCCTGGGAGAAGCCCAGTTGCACGCTTTCCGAGGTGGGCCCGCTTCCCGAGGTCAGCACACTTCCCGAGACACCCCCAGCCCGACCCGACAAAATACCTGCCGGTATGCTGGGCTTGGGAGAAGCCCAGTTGCACGCTTACCGAGGTGGGCACGCTTCCCGAGGTGACCTGGGTCGGACATAACCCACCAGAATACCTGCAGGTATGGCCATATCCGGGTTGCAGTCCTGCTTTGGGCCGCGTGCCAGGCTTTACTTTTTTGGGCTCTTTGGGTGGAGTTTTTTTTTTGTGATGGCTTTTTTTTAGGTTTTTCCTTCATTTCTTCATCTTTTTGCATTTCAAAATTATTTGCATTTTCCTAAACTAAAATAAAAGAAACTTAAAATAAATTACAATATTTACAAAGCTGAATAGAATGATAAAATTCAACGTCTACATGTACCCAACCCTTGCACCTTGTGTGGATAGATTTCAGATCATTCAGCAATCCCAAGCTTCTAGATATCTCGGAATCTATGTTTTGGCGAAAGGTGGTGGTCATCCTCCTTGTCTCTATAGCAACTACCCACTCCAACATGGTATGTGCCTCCAAGTTCGAAGGACTAATCTCAAGGGCCCTTAGAAGTGCTTTCCTAGCTTCGTCCAAATTACCTATTCGAGCATGAGCAACACCACTGCAATAGAATGCTTTAACATTGACTGGGTCAAACTTCAAAACATACCCACAAATATCGATGACCTTTTGATACCCACCCAACTTTAGTTCACAAGCTGCGAGACTGAGGTTGAGCGAGACAACCAAGTCCAACATCAATTGGTAATCATCATCAGACATTAGTTCACTAGCACAAATAAATTGCACGACTTTTTCATATAAGTTGACAGCGCATTGAAATTGATTGTTCCTAAACAACTTATTACCCTTCTCCTTGAACTCTTTTGTTGTGAATAAGGCTTGACGAGGATGATTCATCTGTCCTAAAGATTGAGGACCTCCTCATCAAACTCATCTTGCCGGCCTTCCAAAAGCCCTGACCAAGGCGTGTTCATATCCATACTAAAACCCAAAGAATGCATCAACGCCTCAAATCAATCTACTACACGAACAACAACCTTGAACCAAGAAAAAGACGGACACACCAGAGAACTTGAAGTGTAAAAACCAATACTTCAACACAAGACTACACCCAAACTAAACAAGTGGGGAGATGATATCCAACTCACAAAACAACCAAACCAGAAAAGGCACCTACAAGAACAGATTGAAGACTTCAAAAGATAGCATAGCACTTGGGATACTAAAGAGTGAGTGACGACTTGTTAGCTTTGAGTAGTAGACTAGCACCGCCCCGTATATCCCTAACCAAAGGATGCTGCTAGTCATCACTATTGCTCGATTCAGAGAAGTCAAAGAACCAATAGACGGGCAGAAGGACCACGAAAGTTTGTTAGAGATCGAATTCAGATTTGTTGCCAATTGTTAGCCACTTGTTAGGGTGTAAAATAGAGCAATATATACAGCTGAAGGAAATTTAGGATGATTATGAAATGGAGGATAATAATAGACAAAGGCAAGGATAAAGATAAAGGGAAAGACAATATTTTTACGTGGAAACCCAAATCGGGAAAAAAACCACGGGCAACAATAGTATCCACTAGTAGAAAAGGAGATATTACAAGAGGTAAAATTTAATCTCTCATACACTCTCACAACCTAGGGATGTGTAGGGTGAAGATGTGGAAATAACATCGTACCTCCCTCACGGGGAGTTTTGAAGGCTCTCACATCGGCTACATCTGCCGCACGTCACAAGGTGAATAAATATTTCTATGTATAGGGGTAAACATCTTATAGATCTGACAAGACTCCAACTCCAAATATAATTAGGTTTTAGAATGCTATTACAATTAGGAAATTTACCTAAATATAATTAGGAAATAAAATAATTTCCTAATAGCAACCAATAACTTGGAGTTTAAACAGGTTTAGGAAACTTGCCAAATAATGAGTCTAAGAGAATTTGGGTCATTAACCCAACAAAGTTAATCCCAACTAGACCTGTTCAAAAGTTGGGTCAGAAGTTTTTGACCCGTTGGCCCGAGCCCGACCTTCGAGCCTGGTACCTTTGGCCAGAGCCTTGACCCGGGCCATGGGCCAGGTCAACGGGCCGTCAATTATATAAAATGAAGTTTTTTTTTAAAAAAAAAAAGTCTAAAATTTAATGCGTATTTAGTCGATTCGTCAGGCTAGGCTGGGTCGGGTCACAAAAAAACTTAATTACAAAAGAGCAGGGGTCAACCCGCTCTTACCTTACAATTTTTTATTATATTTTTTAACCTTACAACTACATGCTTTAAAAGCGTTGAAGTGTTATGTGTCCATTGGTAGAATCCAAGATATTTCCCTTCTCTTTTTCTTAATTTTTAGATCCAAGAGATAACAAATGGCATGGAGAGAAGTTTCCAAATAACCTTAAGGTAGATATTTTCTTTTTTTCAAATGCAAATTACAAGTGTCTCCCTCTGCAAAAGCATCCAAAGCAAATCCTCCCTCTCTATTGGCCACATGTATCACCTCCTTTTATTTCTCCTCTCATTAGTTTCCTTTTGAGATTTTGTTGTCACTATTGTTATTTATTATAATTATTCATGGCCCCAAATTGTGCACCAAAAATTGTTAAAAAAAGAGACTGTTTGATACTGTAAATGACAAATTAGAATTTTAGCATCTAATGAGTATCTAATTCTCATTTTGTTCCTCATTATGCAATTCCATCCCCACACTCCCACCCTACTAAGCCCATTGTATAGAGCCCCAAATTAGGATATATTCTTCTCTCATTGAAAAATCAAAAATCAAAATACATGCAATTAAAAGTCTAAAATGAAACTTATGTTGGGATTCTAATGAGATTGTCAATGTGACTAATTAATTTAAATATATTAATTTGAATTAAAATATGATCTAATGTAGATATACAAATATAGCAAAAGTTATTTAGAACAGTTTATAACTATTGCTTTATTTGCCACATTCAATGGTGAGTTACAAATTTTTAGTTAAACTATTTCAATAAACCACATTCAATGGTGGCAAATTTATCAAAACTTTTATTTATATAGCACAAGTTATACAGTGAAAGTTACTCAAAACAAACCATTGAATGTGGCTAATTTAAAAACAAAACACATGCTTCACACTTCAAATATATGATGAAAAATAACTCATAAATTTTAATGTGTTAATTATTAACACTATCCCAAACTCCTAGTTATAAACTTTTACTTAAACTATTTCAATAGTGTTCCAATATTCCAAAATTGAAAATTATTTTTTTGTCAAACAAATTTTGTTTTTAATAAAAAATTGTAATATTCATACGTTCTTAGATATTTGTCATTATGAACTTTACATGGTCAAATTCTGGAAATGGTTTGACTATTTTTCAATATAAATAATAGTCAACTATAATTAAATTTATGGTAAAAATACTTCTTATTGAATATAATTTTAAAAATATAGTGGTGAAAGATGATAATCAAAGTAGAGTATTTAAGTTTGTCAAATAATATCTATAAAAAAACAGTAGTAGGTAGTAAAATGAAACTTATGTGAAGTTTTTGATGAAATTGTCAACATGGGTAATTTAACTATATTTGATTTGAGTTAATTTATTGAAAATAGTCCATATAAAATTCAAAACATATAATATTGCCGTTCCAAATTAATTAACACTTTGACTAAATTTTGACTGTTAATTACTCACAAATTATATGAAATTATCGTCATTAGAAAACTATTTTACTAAAAATTACAATGGAGGTATTTCATATTTTAATTTATTTTAATTTGTAAATAATTAATGGTCAAAATTTAGTCAAAATGTCAATTAATATGAAATGGGAGTAGAAAACATAGGGAAATAAAGAAAACCGAATCAAATGGGAAATTTTTTTATATTTTTTAACCATTAGGAAGATAAATATTAAATATTAGGTAAAGGATTAGCATGGAGGACTTGAATATCTATCTAACCTAACTCTTGCATTGCATGCGATTTTGTTAATGTTTTTGAAGCCAAGAGAATAAAATATCGTTGAAACCTCATCCACTATCCACGTGTCAAAGTGCTATCCACCACATCCACCTAGTAATGGGTCCCACCCCAAAAATATCTTCTTCATATCTACCGCTTATAATATCTTTTATTAAAAGGGCCCCACTTCACTTTTATCAAATTGTTCCGAACAAATATCCAAATCCTATACAGAATGATATTTAGTCCCCCCGGCAAAAAGAAAAAAATAAATAAAAATTGGTTAAAACGCTGTGAGCCAACCATACATTAAAAAAAGGTTGGAGTGTTGGACCAATGGGCCATTGCATTTTGATTTGTCCAAAATAATAATAAAAAAAGTTATGACGTGGCCATTTTCGGCCATTCAATCTCTCTCTTGGCAGATGCTTTGCCACTACCTGGGGACCCTCAGCCGTCCGATGTGTTCGTCCTCCACTTTTTGTGTGGATCTCAGCCTTTGATCGTCTCCCTAAATAGGCGCAGGCGTAGTCCTAGATATTTTGGGTTTAAAAAATCATAAAAAAAATCGCTGTAGTAAGTTGTCTTTCCTTCTTTCTAAGCAAAATTCTCATTTTCTTGGCTCATAATTCTGCTGTGCTCCTACACACAAACAATATCAGGCACTCGAATCGCATGCTCTCTCAATTGGGTACTCGAAAACTTGGGATTTTTGAGGTGAATTTTCATGGGGGAAGTAGTGGTAAGTTGTGAGGAAGCCATGGACGATGTAGTGATGGTGGTGGAGGAGAAGGAGAGGGAGAATGAGGAGGAGAAGAGGGCGGCGAATGATGAAGGTTTGAATTCGATGGTGAGATGGGATAGGGTGTTACCCAGAACAGCAATCCGGGTGTTGCTTGTTGAAGCCGATGATTCCACGCGCCAGATCATCAGTGCTCTTCTCAGAAAATGCAACTATAAAGGTGGGTTTCTTCATCATTCCGTTCATGTTCAATTTGAATTCAGATATTATGTGTAGAAAGAAATTGCTGGTTTGGTTTGGTTTGATCGAATTGCAGTTTTTGCTGAGTTAGATTGTGTAATGAGTCAGGGGTAAGTCCTGAATTGACCTACAGTATCCCAGAATTTGCCATAGATTGTGATTTTGATGAATAGTTGTAATTGTGTTCTTTTTTGAATTATCTGTAGTTTTTGTGAGTTTGAATTGTTGAATTAAGAAGTGAGTGTTGGTTGGTGCGCAATCCTAGGTATGAAGGCAAAATTCTTGTCCCACCCAAATATTCAAATTTGATCGACTGAAAAAACACCCGGATAGTCGTAGATTTTGGTTTGAATTTGTCTGAATCTGGTTTTAACCCGAATTTGGCTCTGTCCGATTGCCCAATCTCATCTACAATTTTGACGTCAGTTTCTTGTCTGAATTTTAACATTAAACGGTCTGACTGACCCGAATTGTTGAATGTGTTAAATTCCTTGTCTATAGAGCTCCAGATTTTGTAAACTGTTCCACTGTTTGACTTGATCTTTTCTAGTGGTAGTTTTTTTTTTTTTTTTTTGGTTGTTCTGGGTCAATGAAGGAAAATTATGAATGGTGCCGTACAAAAGATACCACTAGCTTCTAATCCTAGACAAGTTTTCACAACCTAATTTGGTGGTAGAACTTTTAGGGACCACCAACTTGTGTTTGTTTGGAGGCTTATGCTTTTTGCTCTGGTGTGAGGTGGTGTGATGCTCATGGGAGTATGTCAAAATTTTAGGCCCTTATTATCATTAAGATCGTCTTGATATCGCCTCTGAATTAGACGAATCTACCTGTAATCTCCCTGGTTAAGTAGAGCTTAATCGGTATGATGGTTTTTGCTTGTATCACCCATATGTAACTCTTTCTTTGTGAAGCTTGAACTAATAGGTTCCCATAGTTAGAAGTGCTTGAGTTGGAATATCTTCTGGTTGGATGATCCTAGGGAGATTCTCGGGAGGTGTTTGGTGCTTTGTAAGCTATATTGTCAGTCTGAATAATATTTGTTGGTAAGTATTTGATTGGTATGGAATAATCCTCTTATTGTACAGGCCAAATCACTGAATTTTGGAGAATTCAGATTAGTGAGTTGATCATTCAGATTAGTGGTTCTCTGTTTGGATTCTTCGAACATGTGAAGAATAATTTTGATGTTCGTGTCCGAGTTCAGGACTTTCAAAACTAATGTAGTTGCAGGCTACAAAACTATCGCGATGTCTTATGTTTCACTACAGTAACGTTTTACGTAAATTAGAACTTGAATAGTTTCTGTATGATACTTAAGGTACCCAACTGACATGAATCATCTGTATTCTCTATGCAGTTGCTTCAGTTCCGGATGGTCTGAAGGCATGGGAGGTACTGAAGGCAAGACACCATAGCATAGACCTGATACTGACAGAAGTGGAGTTGCCATCAATATCTGGATACGCTCTTCTGACATTGATCAGTGAACATGAAATCTGCAAGAACATTCCTGTCATAAGTACGCCATTATTTACTGAAACATGAGTTCTTCTGCTAACACTGTCAGTTTGGGTTGTTATAACATTTCCTTCGTTGTTGTGCAGTGATGTCCACTCATGACTCAGTTAGCATGGTGTACAAATGCATGTTGAGAGGTGCAGCCGACTTTCTTGTGAAGCCTATCAGGATCAACGAGCTGAAAAATTTGTGGCAGCATGTTTGGAGACGCCAATCTGTATGCTTATTTTTCTGACACACATGTATTCACACTTTCCGGCTGCAAATTTGGTTCCTCGTGCACGCACTGACTGTTGTGATTCTTGTTGCATTAGATAAACATAGAAGGACATGGCCCACAGGATGAGAGTATTACACTACAAAAACTAGAGGCCACCACGGAAAATACTGCTACAAGTGATCACTCAATCAGCTCCAAAACTTGTGCACCTCCTCCAAGGCAAGAGGAAAGCAGCAAGAAAAGAAGTGATGAGGTTAACAACTTTTTTCCTCAAGCTCACACCCTTTAAAAAATCTTTCATTTGTTCCAAGTGTAATTTAGCCTTTAGGAAATGTTTCCTCTAGTTCACTCCTGTTACCATATGAAAATTATGGGGTTGCTCAGATATAAAGGGTACGCGTTTCCCATTTAAGTTGGCGACATGAAGTTCTAAATAGAGGATGCATGTTTGTTGCCTGTTTTGCAGAGCTCGGAAGTGGAGAGTACATATAAAGTTGGGACCGGAGATGAATTGCTTTCAAAGCAGGGAGAGTCTCCTGCTTCTGATTTGAAAGTACAGGACCAGAGCAACTGTGCCAATTCCAGTCAAAACATATGCACTCCTGAGAGTACAGTAGGAGGTAATTCCTCATTCCTCATTCCCTTGTCTTCAATACCATTTAGCTTTTTCAGTGTAAAGCATCATAAGTTTGACAAACAACTTTACATGTTAGGTTCAGTTACTGCTGTTTGTAATGACAAAGATGCACTTGGTCACGATGGAAGGGAGGAGCAACAAAGTCATGGAGAGAATCTGAATGCGGGCCTAGAAGCTAGAGACAGTCGGGGCTCACCAAGAGAAGCCATTGACTTGATTGGAGCTTTTGATAGTCACTCTAGACGTAATTCGTGGCCCAATGGCGGAATTAACAATCTTGATTCCTTCCCACAGTTGGATCTTTCTCTCAGAAGAGTTCATCCTGGTCTCAGTATCCATGAAAAGCAAAGACTAAACCACTCCAATGCTTCACCTTTTACATGGTAAGTTTCCCCTGCTTCAGGTATTAATAGTAGTATCACTGCAGCTCCAATCCATGGCTTGAAAGTAAAACTTTTTGTTGGTTTTCCAGGTATGCAAACAAGAATCATATTCCAAATTCAAAAACAAACTCTGGGTCTCCCTCGAAAGAAGACAAAGTGGATGCTGGTGATCATCTGTCTGACAATATTCTTCCTGGTAGCAAATCAAACACTAAGGAGACCTCGCTTCCTAATGATGGGACAACAATGTCTCTCCCTATAAACCTTACTAAAGAGGCCGAAGACCCGGATACCCTGAAATTGTTTCCCATTCCATTTCAAGTAAAAGGGGTGAGAGTTGACGTATGCTCTACTCCTGCTGGATATGGGGCCGCAATCTCCCCCCTGGTTTCCTCCCCATCAACTTCACACAGTCCTTGTTCCGGAAACCAACAGATGAATTATTCTCCTCATTTCAGTGTTGAAGTAATCAATGGTAGACCCCACTACCAGTGCGTCGATCAAAGTCCACGTATATCCTCGAACCAATCAACGAACAAGCAGGATCACCAGCAGTTGGAGTCTTCTGAAGATCAGACTCACTTCTCACTTCCAGCTGACCAAAGCGCAAGCAGCACTTTGTGCAATGGCACAACACCATCAGGACATCCAAATGGATATATGTGTGGAACTTCTGGTGGGAGCAGTACGAATGTCCAGCAGGATGCTGTGGTACCAGGTGGCTCTGACAGCGGAAATGAGCCACTGAGTCGCCAGAGGTCTCTTCAAAGAGAAGCTGCTCTGACTAAGTTCCGGTTGAAGCGGAAAGAAAGATGCTTTGAGAAGAAGGTATTCAACTTTTTAGTAATCAAATATGAAAGGGATGTTTATGTTAGGGTTCTAATCAGGAAAGTTATTGCAGGTTCGGTATGAAAGCAGGAAGAAGCTTGCAGAGCAACGGCCACGAGTGAAAGGGCAATTTGTGCGCCAAGTTCCTACTGATCCAACACCAAAGTCTGACAATTCCGGAGGCAGTTCAGTTCCCAGTTAGCTATGCAGTTCATGTCTTGTTTTGTGTTATTCAGATTTCGTATACATCAGGTTGAGTAAGTATAGGTTGGTTTATACAAGGAATAACTTGGTAGCTTGGTTCCAGATTTTTGGTGGAATTCTGGACTAACAGTCTAGTTTTGTACTATTAATCACCTTGTATAGTTTGTATGTATCTTCTTTACCAGAATAGTGGCGTGTGTAGTTTTAAGTGGAGAGTTTTCTTGCGAATATATATATGAAAGGTTCGCGAATAGCTTATGCACAATTCATCATACTATTATTAAGAAGTTGAAATGAGCTGAGTGATTTTCATGATTATTTGAATTTTGACTCTTGTGTTTGGACCATAGTTATTAAAATCTCTATCCTGATTTACAATCGTAAGATTTTATAATCCAAAATTTTCGATGTGATTCTATTATCTACATTTCGATAAACGATTCTACATGAGTTAATTCCGATTCTAACTATCTTATGGATTCGAGTTAGGATCCCGTTTCTAACTACCTTGGTTTGGACAGACTTCCTATTAACCATTTTGACATTTGTGGATGCCAACTCAAATCTAGTAGTCCCCAAACATTTAACAAATTTATTGTGAACGTACCATGACTTTGTTCCAATGGATTGTTGATAAAATGATCTAAATTATGCTCCCTCAAAACATGCTTAAAGTTAGGAGTCAACAAAAAATTGATACATAGTACAACTTTTGTTTACAACCCATTCGAACTTCCAACTTGTTTATAGGCCTTTTTATTTCCTAGCGCAATTAGCGCGCACTAGATGAAATTTCAATTTATTTATAAGCTTTGAACATTAAGAAAGATCAATACGGAAAAATAATACTTTTAAAATATGGTAAAAGTTCAAAAATAACATTACAGCTAGAGTTGGGAAAAGCTAACCCGACACGATTACCGACACGAAACCGACTCGAAGTTAAGTGGGTTTGGATATTGATTTTCAACCCGTTTAATTAAATGGGTTGATACGGAAGACCCGTTTAAATAATTGGGTTAGGTTTGGGTTGAGAATATCGACACGAAAAAAGACACATTTAACCCGTTTAATAATTGGATTAGTGGGTAACCCATTTACCGTTTACCGTTTAAGGTAACTTTTTTATCTTTCTGTATTTTAGACTTTTAGGAGGGAAATTAAAATTTTGATTTTGACCTTAATTAATTATTAGTATCTAATCTTGGTACTAAATCCCAATGATAGGAAAACCTACGTACTAACTCCCGGATTCTATGCTTATAGTGATTCCCTTTCTTATATTTTCCAAAATATAATAATAATTTCCTAAACTCTATGAATATCTAATTATAAAGCCCTCACACTATTCCCTCTTTTCACACACTAAAAGCTCTAAGATTCTAAATTCTAATACAATTATCAGTTTCCATCCATCATCATTTTTCATTTAGAGTCTTTGCACGTCATCAATCCCCATTTATATTAGGTCAATGCCCACTACTTGTCTTAATTTTGCTTGCATTAATTTATTTAATTATGGTTTATTCATGATTTCTTATGTGATTAATTGTATTTTACAGATGACTTCGATGGATCGTGATTCAACACCAATTAATGTTGATTCAAATGGGGAAGAAGAAGGAGTTGAGTTCAAAAAAGAGAATAGACATGCTAAATCTGTCCAAAAGATTGCTTCAGCGAGGACTGGTTTATATAAACCAGTAATTGGTAAGACTTTTAAACGCCAAAGAAAACTCACATCTCCTGTTTGGGAACACTATGAATTCCTTGAGCCAGATGAAGATGGTAATTTGTTTTGTAAATGTAAAAGATGTGGGCAAACTTATCCCGGAGATAGTAAACATGGAACGGGTAATTTGAAAAGGCATTTGGACAATTGCAAAAAGAAGGACTATGAGGACATTGGGCAACTTTTGTTAGGAAAATTGTCTGGGTCATTGGGTAGTAGACACCCTAACTTTCAACCTGAGATTTTTCGCAGAATGATGGTTGCATGTATTGTAAAGCATGACTTGCCTATTCAGTTTTGTGAATATGATGCTGTGAGGGAGTTGTTTTCATACTTGAATCCTGATGTGAAAGTGTTTTCAAGGAGGACAATTAAGAGTGATTTACTTAAGTTGCATGCAAGTGAAGAGGAAAAAATGAAAGTGTTTCTACAATCCTTCTCTAGTAGAATATCATTGACCACTGATTGTTGGACCTCCGTAAACACTGATGGTTATATGTCACTTACAGCTCACTATATTGATGATAGTTGGGCCCTACATAAAAAAATTTTGAACTTTTCATTCTTGCCTCCTCCTCACAATGGGGTTGTTTTAGCGGAGAAAACTTTGGTTATGTTGAAAGAGTGGGGCATTGATAAGAAAGTTATGTCTTTGACTGTTGACAATGCTACATCTAATGATGTATGTATTAATATGTTAAAGGGTCGGTTAAAGCTTGTGAGTGATGGTGATTATTTTCACGTGCGGTGTTGTGCTCATATTTTGAATTTAATTGTTAAGGAGGGTCTAAAGGAAGTAGATGCTTCTGTTTTGAAAGTTAGGGAATGTGTCAAATACTGTAAAGGTTCTCAAGCTAGGAAACAAAGGTTCCTTGATTCGGTGAAATTTTGTGATCTTGTGCACTCTAGAGGTTTGAGGCAAGATGTCCCGACGAGATGGAATTCTACTTTTCTTATGCTTGAAAGTGCTCTTTATTATAAAAAGGTGTTTAGCCATTTGGAGATTGTTGATGGAAACTTTATTCATTGTCCAAGAAGTGATGAATGGGATAAGATTGAGAAGCTTTGTGCCTTTTTGAAGGTATTTTATGAGGTTACATGTGCTTTTTCTGGATCTAAATATCCTACCTCTAATATCTACTTTACTAATGTTGTGAGGGTAAGATTACTCTTGAAACAAGAAATGGAAAATGGTGATGGTTTTATGAAAAACATGGCGATAAGGATGTAAGCTAAATTTGAGAAGTATTGGAATGAGTTCAGCAGTATAATGGCCATTGCTGTGATATTAGATCCTAGGTATAAATTTTATATAGTTGAGTGGGCTTACAAGAAGATCTATGGGAATAATTATGATGTGCAGTTGAGTATGTTGAAGGATAAGTTGGTAACTTTGTATGGTGAGTATGCAAAAGTTTCAGAGGAATCTTCCCTCACTACAAATATTTCTTCTAGTAACATCTCATCTCCTACTTTTGAAGACGGTTCAAATTCATTCATGGAGGTATTATTCAAACCAATCATTTGGATTAAATAATTAATTTTTCCCTATGGATTGATTGATTCTTAATTCTTTATTTTTGATGCTTTTATTTTAGGATTTTGACTATTATTCCAACAACATTTCTAAAACTGTCATAAAGACTGAGTTAGAGATGTACTTGGAGGATGTTAAGTTGCCCCGTGTTGAGAACTTCAATGTTCTTGGCTATTGGAGTATGAACCAAGCTCGATTTCCTATATTATCCCAGATGGCAAAAGACATTTTGGCAATCCCAATATCCACTGTTGCATCTGAATCAGCATTCAGTGTGGGTGGGAGAGTGCTTGATGCATATCGGTGCTCTCTTAAACCACAAACTGTAGAAGCCATAATTTGTCTAAGGGATTGGCTTTATGGAAAATCAGGTGATGTCTTTTATCTTTCTTTCTTATTTTTCTTTCTTTACATTCTTTGTCTTTGTTTAACTAATGTAGTTTATGTTCTCTTTATTAGTGTTCATGCCTACTCAACCCGACTTGGAAGAGTTATGTGGAGATGTCTTGAAGATGAATTTGAATGAAGATGAAGATATTACCACACCATCCAAAAATGGGGCTGGAAATGAAGTGAACCCAAAATCTACTTTGGAGAATCATACAACTTAGCCCTTTATGGCCTTTGTCATGTTATTTCATGTTTCTTACATTAGCTACACTCTAGTTCAGGCTTATTATTGCTACTTTATCCTAACTATCGCGTGGATAGTGTTTTTACTTTTGCTTGTGCTTGTTATGGCTTGTTTAGCATTAGCGTTGACTTGCGATATGTAAAATGTCAAAGAAGCCTTCAATAATTGAGTTGGTAGATAATAAATGAATAAAATAAATAATGAAAATCAATGTATTTTGTCTTCCTAAGTTGACGTTTGTTATAATAATATAAATGTGTTAAAAGGTAAACATGTCACTCGAAGTTGATCCGTCTAACCCATTTAGTTAAATGGGTTAGGTTCAGGTCAACCTGTTTATTAAATAAATGGTTTAGGTCAAGGAATTTCAACCCGTTTATTAAATGGGTAGGTTTCAGGTTTAGCATTCTTCAACCCATTTAACTCCGACACGAACACGAACCCAACACGACGCGACCTATTACCCAGCTCTAGCATATATACACTACTTTTATTTATGAAACAAAATTACATTATTCATTATATTAATAATCCTTGAGATATATTATTTGACTTACAAGTACCCTGCTATTTGACACCAAAAGCAAAAGCCCAGTTAGAAACTAGTACTATAATGAAGAGACCATCATTTTTTGATAAGGGTGAAACTTCTATAATTTATCATAAATTAAAATTACATCATTTTGATTTGCATAACTAACTGCATCACTCTTCATTTATCCTAGGTTTAAAATGCTGGCGGGGAATGATGAGAGTGTAAACATAAAACGCAAAGCAAGCAATCCCCGGCCCAACCCAAAAGACCCAATGTCCTGTCCAAAGGTGACCTCCCCTAACCAGAGCCGGGCCGAGGCACCGGGCCGGGTTGATCCCGGCCCCGGAGTACCCCCTCTTGGTGGTGACCGTGGTGGACACGAACACGAGGAGCCCAATCACGATCCCTATGATGGAGAACACCACGAGGTGGCCCAGAGCCTTGAACTGACGGTGATCAAATGCCATCCCTACCGGGAACAGGAACACGAATGTGCATATGATCTCGAGCCACAGGGCCCGGCTCGTCTCGATCCCGACCACACTGGGCCCGCTCGGGCCCGGGGCGATCACGGTCAGGGTGCACGCCCCGAGGGAGAAGTGGTCGGCTATGGAGCTGTCGACGACCGCCTTGAGCGCCAGGGCACCCAGGGTGGCCCCGAGGCACTGGGCCACGATGTAGACCGCGGCTCGGGAGAAGGAGATGAGGCCCTCCAGGGCGGCCGAGAAGCTTATGATCGGGTTGATGTGGCCGCTGGAGATGGGGGCGGTGGCTAGCAGCAGGATTGTCACGACGAGAGACGCGAAGCACGCGATGATCACGTTGGGTGCCTTGGTGTCGGTTTCCAGGGACGAGATCACCACTGTGTCCAGCAGGAACACCAGGACGGCTGTTCCTAAGAGCTCGGCCATGGACGCTCGCCAAACCTGTTATGAAGATGGCATGTTCAAAATTAAAGTAAGTTTTTATGTTGAAATAATGACAGGGGTGATGATAAGTGTCTTGTCCCAAGATATTGTTTAAATGTCTTTTCTCTTATAAAATCAATATTTATTATTATTTTTAACCTTAATTTTTTTGACAGATACTATTAATTATCAATTATAAGAAGCTTGGAATATGTTGGCTACGCCAACAATTAAAATTGACACCCTAACGAATAAACTCCATCCGTTGGACATATTTTGGACGTATTTTCATAAATTTTAAAAAATATAGATAAAAATGTGATTTTATAATATTTATATATATTATTATAGTTGTAGAAGTAAATCATGTCATTTTTTTGCAATTTAATTTACAAATATATAGGTTTTGTAGCATCACAAGACACTTAACAAGTGTCTTGTCCAAGACATTTATCATTTCTCTAATGATAAATGTCTTGTACAAGACACATAATCACATATTATGTGTCTTGTCACTATGGAAAGCATATATATTTATAAATTAAATTAGAAAAAAGTTACATGATTAACTTCTATAACTATAATAATATATATAAATTATACAAAATCACACATTTATCTATATTTTTTAAAATTTACAAAAAGGAGACTAAAATATGCCCAACGGATAGGGTTCATTCGTTAGGGTGTCAATTTAAATTGTTGGCATAGCCAACACAATCCAAGCTTCTTATAATTGATAATTAATAGAATCTGTCAAAAAAATTGAGGTTAAAAATAATAATAAGTATTGATTTTATAAGGGAGAAGACATTTAAGCAGTGTCTTGGAGCAAGATACGTATCCTCACCCTGTGAAGTTTACGTACATCGATATTTTCTAAAACGAGAATGATAAATGTATTAAGTGTCCGGTCATTATATAAAATTTGTATATTTATAAATTAAATTGAAAAAATTATATGATTGACTTCTATAATTATAGTAAATATATATAAATGGTATAAAATTACACTTTTATCTATATTTTAAAATTTACAAAAATGAGTCTAAAATATGCCCAACGTATGGGGTTCTTTCGTTAGGGTATCAATTTTGATTTTTGGTGTAGTCAACACATTCTAAACTTCTTATAATTGATAATTAATAGTATCTATCCAAAAAATTAGAGTTAAAAATGATAACAAATATTAATTTTATAAGGAGCAAGATACTTAAATAGTGTCTTGACTCAAGACATGTATCATCACCATTTCTAAAATTGTCAAATTTTTACAAAACTTCATTTCGTGAAAAATTTGTATATTTCAATATATGTGATATATCTAGATAGAAACAATATAATTTGCGCTAATTTCACTATATATCTATTCTTCTTAGGGTAGAGTAAGGTTAAATAAGGTTAGATAATTTTAAGTAAAGTCAAAAAATTGAATGTTAGAAAATATTAAAAAAATGAACATCAGTTTGTGTCTGGTTGGGTAGAGTGAAATAACCCACCTAAAGAAAAGAGTGAAGCAACAATGATATATGTGTTGAACCACGACCATTAATAACCATCTTGAATTGTTTATAATTTTTATATTTATTTTTAAAACTTTGGTTTTTAGATGCTAATATACTGAATTTTTGGGGTATTGGATAATATTATACTAAACTTTGATCTTGGACAATAATACATTATATTTTTGAGGTGTTGAACAATAAGGTACCCAGAACGATTCCGGTAGTGGCTAACTCGGTGGTAACTCTACGTAGTAGGTGGAAGAGATGAATTGGCCTAAAAATACTTAAATTTATAACATGTCAACTAATTCACACATAAGCAAAGGGAATCAACTTTGAAAAGAGTAAAAACAAAAAAAACAGAAAATCACATTTAGTAAAACGCGTTTTCACTGAGATCATATTGTTGTACGTTGTAGTTGTATAAAATCACATTTGGTTGTGTAGATTAGCTGATACGTAGTAGGTGGAGGAGATGAATTGGCCTAAAAATACTTAAATTTATGACATGTCAGCTAATTCACACATAAGCAAATGGAATTAACTTTGAAAAGAATAAAAAAAACAGAAAATCACATTTAGTAAAACGCGTTTTCACTGAGATCAGATTGTTGTACGTTGTAGTTGTATAAAATCACATTTGGTTATGTAGATCAGCTGATACGTAGTAGGTGGAGGAGATGAATTGGCCTAAAAATACTTAAATTTATGACATGTCAGCTAATTCACACATAAGCAAATAGAATCAACTTTAAAAAGAGTAAAAAAAAACATTTAGTAAAACGCGTTTTCACTGAGATAAGATTGTTGTATGTTGTAGTTGTATAAATCACATTTGGTTGTGTAGATTAGCTGATATGTCATAAATTTAAATAATATTTAACCAATTTATCTTCTCGGCCTGCCATGTAAGATCACCATGAAGTCAACCACTGTCGAAATCGTTCCAGATGCATTATTGTCCAACACCCCTCAAAGTTCAGTACATTATTGTCCAAGATTAAAGCTAGCTCAATACATTATTATCCACTAGCTCAGAAGTTCAGTATATTAGCGTCCAAAAATCTTTAAAATTTTAAATAATATTTTCTAATAATTACACATATTTATCAACAATAAAGCATAATATTAATTGGTTACACCAAAAAATGTAGATGACAACCCATGAGTGGTAACAAGTGCACATTTCAACCATAAAAGCATAACATTAATAATTTTAAATAATATTTTCTAAGAATCATTTCAACCATTACAATAAATGCACATTTTATACATAATATATGTAGAGAAAAATATAAAGAAATAAGAACTTAATTTGTAACTTATGAGTGGTAACAAATGTCAAAGTAATGAATTATACATTTGAGATGACTTAAATGTGCATAAATATGACTTATTTAGTGATCTAAGTGAAATTTAAGATGATTATTAACCATTTTGATTCAAGACACTTTTCACTGTCATAGAGAAAAAATCGTGCCTTTAATTAAGGGTCAGTTTGGACTGTGAAAAATGGGTGGAACGAAACAAAATTTGAAAAATGAGAATGTTTTCTTTGTTTGGATTGAAGAAAAGGAATGGAAAAAAATTGTCAAAAAATAAATGAAAAATTTCGGGTAGGATAGAATAAAAAGTTTTCACTTAAAAATGAAAGAAAGTTAAGAGAAAAATTTGAATCTAAAAACCAATCTCTCTCTCTCTTCCACATTCTCCGTCTCTCCCCCACCATATTTCACACACCTATTTAATATCTCCATCTTTCCCATCTATCTAAAAGGAATGAAAAAGAAATTGTCGAAAAATAAATGGAAAATTTCGGGTAGGATAGAATAAAAAGTTTTCACTTAAAAAATGAAAGAAAGTTAAGAGAAAAATTTAAATATAAAAACCAATCTCTCTCTATCTCTTCCACATTCTCCGTCTCTCTCCCACTATATTTCACACACCAATTTAATATCTCTATCTTACACAACCATATATATATATATATATATATATATATATATTTCTCACATACATACGTACCTATATTAATTAATGTCTCTCTTCCCCCCCCCCTCTTCTATCTCTCTCTCCAATTCTCTCTCACGCACCCATTTTAACATTTTATTTTCTCTTTTTTTTCTCTCTCTCTGCAACTTTCTCCATACTTATTTTAAAATATTTTTTTCCATCACTCTCTTTCACATACCTATTTTAATATTTCACTCTCTTTCTCTCTCTCCAAATTACATTGTAAGATCTAAAAAAGAAAAACTTGACATTTGTAAGTTTCCATGCAAATTTTATTTTTTCACACATTTTTCCCTAAATTGAACAAGAAAAAGAAAATTGAATAATTTTTTTTACTTGAAAATTTTAATTAAACAAAACAATAGAAAGAAACTTACGTTACCAAAATTTTTTTCTTTCCAATTCTTTTTTCCCACGAGATTCTCTAACATATTTTCTGCAGTCCAAACAGACTCCAAGTATTGTAACCTGTAAGGTCTAATTAAGCCATGTAAGAGTTGAGATATTTCATACCTCCCCCCCCCCCCCCCCCATGTTATGATAAAGATATTCATAAGGCCGGGTTGGTTGAGGGGTTTTTTACATTTTGGAACCCGAAATATAGGAGTATTTATTTGTTGCACCTGTGGTTTTCATTGTTTATTTTGGGACCCTAAAGTTTATGGTCCCAAAAATAAATAATAAAAATTAAGGATCCAGAAAATAAAATCTCTGTACTTCGGGGTCTAAAATACAAGTAATAAGTTGGTTGAGAGTGCTATTGCTGTTCTAAGAGATCACGACTAGTGAGGGGTACGTTGTACTTGTACACCTAGAGCAAAATGAAGGAATGGATAAGAATTGAAAGACGAACCTCTAAAGATAAAATTTCATGAAAGCCCAGCCAAAGACGGCGCATTTTGGGAGCCATTTTCTTCTTTTCATTACAAAGTCTCCCTTGCTCATCATGCCTGCAAAAGATACAGTACACCACTATAAGTAACAAGACTTTATAAGAACTACACACGCTATAATTAGGAAACAAATTCAAATAAGTCTGTATTTCTTTCCTAATTATTACACAATTAACATAAATACCAATCATTATCCAATTTCTTAATTAAACTATCCCAGCTACTTGAAGGAATATTTATATTTATATTTTTTGAATGACCTACTACTCTTTGGGATCCCTGGAAAAACAGAAATAAAAAGAAGAAAGTTTGGGAGTTTTATGTACAGGGGAGTGGCTGAAACAGCAACAATTTTAGAAGTGGCTGCTCCTTGAAGCTGATCATGATGATCACGGCGATGATGATGATGATGATGATCAGGATAATTTTCATTGTTGCTATCTCTTATTGCGACAACAGTACTGTCAGCCATTTTTACAGATATTGAGTAATTTTCGGAAATTGTATATTTATTTTTCGAGTTTTTGTAGGACAATATGGTAGATATATAGTAGTAGTAGTCTTGTGTTGTTAGCTAGCATGGGTAATTAAGAATTGAACTAAAATGTGGCCCACTTTCTTTAAGTTTTGTTGGAGAGGGAAAGATTGCTTCTCAAGAACGAAACGTACAGTTGCATTGCATATTTGCATGCATTAAAAAAGTACTTCCTCCGTTCCATATTAACTGTCGTCTTTGGAAATTGTGCAGTCAAACTAAAAAATATTTGATTATAAATTTCTTAATATATATAATGAGTTATTATATAAAATTACTATCATTAGATTCGTAACAAAAAATACTATCATAAAAGTATAATATTGCAATTATTAATAACATATTATGTAAGAAATAATCAATCAAAGAATTACATTGGAGACCGTGAAAGTCAAAATTATGACAATTAATATGGAACAGAGGGAGTAACTCAATAATAGATGATGTAGCCCTGTTCTTTGGATCGGATAAAATAAGGTTTGAATGAAATGGATTGGATTGAATTGGATAAGTTATGATACTTTTTTTGGGAATTGTTTTCAGAGATGATTTTTTTTTTGAGAATTATGTAAGGTTTGGATTGAATTGAATTGAATTAAATTGAATTGGAAAGAGTTACCAATTCAAATAATAGGGCCTACATCATTTAATAGTGTGAGTGAGCTCCTCGATCCAGAAATGCTGTAATGTGAATGAATGGGTGTAGAGCAGACTTTTGATTAATCATATTGGATTAATCATATATATGAAGAGGTGATTGTGAAAATTGATTTTTTGAATGAATGAGTGGGACCCGGATAAACTTGAGATAGTACGTGGGGTGGGTGCATGTCTTAGTAATTAATTAAATTAATGAATTGTGTTGTTGCTTGAATTTCTGAAGCCAACGGTCCACTGAAACTGGCCGCCTCTACTTCGATTACTTCAAATTAAAGCCCCAATATGTGGGTGCCTCCCTTCCTCCTCCTCCCTTAGTGTGTATGCATGTACAATTGACTTTTTAGGGTTTAAGTTTGCTGCTAAATTAGTTGGTTACCTTGCTTCAACAACCTTGGCAACAGGAAGTGAAAGCAACGGACAATATCACTATAATAGAAATGGTTTCTAACCGCATTTAGGCCTTGTTCTTTTATACGGCTGACTGTGGTATGGTGCGGTACGTTACGGTGTAGTGAAATTGTAGCGGGTGTGGTAGAATTGTGGTGGATTGTGGTGTGTTATTGGTAAGTTGTGGTGAGTTTTGTTTTTTTATAAATGTAAATTGTATTGGTAAATGTGAAAAAATTGATTATGGTGGGTTGTGGTAAATTGCATTAGATTTGTATGTTGTGGTGGGTTTTAGCAAAGTGTGGTATGTTAGTGGCACCGCAGCCAGCCAGCCGTATAAAAAAACAAAGCTATTTTACTCTCTCCATTATTAATTATTTAGTTGTTCACTTATATAATTAATCTTTTATTCTTTATTATTTGTTATTTTATATTTTCAATCCAACTTTTACCAATTTTATATCTATATTTTTCATCTTTCATAATTAAAATTTAACAATTTTAGTAATTGTATCATTTTTCTCCTAAACATTATTAATTATCTCAACATCTCTCCACCTCCCTAGGACTATTCTTTTGTACGGTCGATAAGATGCAGAAATGATGCAATGTGGTGAAATTGTGGAAAGTACGGTGAGGTGTAAAATGACATGGTAAAATTTGTGGAAAGTGTGGTTGATGTGGTAGATGAAGAGAGAATGTGAAAAGTAGAGGAAAAAAGTGAATAAAGAGAAAAGTAATAATTGTGGTAAAGTATGGAAGAATATTGAATGATATAATGAGTTGTGTTACCGCATTGCACTGCTCCATGCCGCATAAAAGAGCAAGGCCTAAGTTGACAAATAAACAGGGATGAAGGGGTAGTTTATAATGACATTTAATATAATTACAATTTTACCTATATAATAATATGAAAGTTTAAAAAAGACAAAATTGGCAATACAAAAAGTCTGCACAATAAAGACGGACTGGCTATATATATATATATATATATATATATATATATATATATATATATAAATATATATATATATATATATATATAAATATATATATATATATATATATATATATATATATAAATGTATGAAAATTGGATTCTAATAATTCCGACTTTTGTGAATTGGACAGTAATAATCCTTATTATAAATTTGGATTCTGGTGATCCAAAAAAAAAAAAATTGGATTGTAGTGGGACATTATGGAGAGTATACCCTAAATATCATAGATTTTGTGTTTCATTTGATTTGAAACTTAGTATAACACTTTACCACGATTTTTAATGAATTTACGATGTTTCTCCCAATTTTTTTTTAATTTTTTACTACTTTAGCAATTTTTTCAATTTTATTTATTTCACAAAATCATAATAATTGTTGGGAATCTCAAAAAAATAATTGAAAAATTATTTTAGTAGCTACACTTCATTACCATTTTGGGGGCATGAACGAAAAAAACAAAAACAATATGGGGTAGGACTAAATAAAATAAAAGAATGTGGAGGTAGATTTAGTACCATTACAATCCATTTTTTTTACCACCAGAATACAAATAGATAGTAGAGATTATTGTTGTCCAATTAGCGAAAGTCGAGATTATTAGAATCCAATTTTCATATATATATATATATATATATATATACTAATAAATTATTGCATAAATATAAATATAAATATGTAAGGGAAATGAGTGAGTTGAGAAACTATTATGAGTAAATCAATTAGGTGTCCTACAGTGACATTCACTTTGACCTATACCAACAATCATTATGAATGCTGAAAATGTCAATATAGATTTTTATAGCGCTTATAAGGCTCCATTTATGGGGTAGGCTGCGATGTGGTATTACACTGTACCGTACTCCCTCCGTCCCAAATTAATTGACATTTTGACTATAATTTTGACTGTTGATTATTCACAAATTATAATGAGTTACAATATGAAATTACCATCATTAGAAAGATACTTGGGACGGAGGGAGTAATTTTTATCATAAAGGTAATTTCATATTGTAACTCATTGTAATTTATGAGTGATTAATGGTCAAAATTTTGTCAAAATGTCAATTAATTTGGGACGGAGGGAGTAATTTTTAATTTCTACCACACAACACCACAATCATTATCAATATATCTCTTCATTTTTCTCCCAGACTTTTTACATTCTCTTACCATCTACCACAACTCTCACCACAACTTACCATACTTTTTCAAATTTCACCGCACCACATCATTATCAAATGGTACCAACCGTATGAAACAACGGAACCTCAAAGTACCAAAGCTACAAAAATACTCCCTCCGTCCCAAATTAATTGACGGAATTGGAGTTTTCACACATACCAATATGTAACTATAATAACCATCAAACTTCAATTGTATTTGGTTTTTCTCTCTCTAATAAATAATGTAAAATAATTGAATTAGGTATTGGGAATAGAAAAATGACAAATTATTTTGGGACAAAATAAGTTAGTTAAAGTGTCAATTAATATGGGACGGAGGGGGTATCACTTTAAAATATAAAATAAAGAAACTAAAATTATTGACATGGTCAACCGAAAGTGACGATTTGCATTAGTTCAAATTAATTGAGATGATTAATTTAATGCGCTGTGATTGATCTAGATTCCTTGAAACACTCTCGTGACTTTATTTCGTAGGGCACACAATGATTTCTATTATAATATATAGATATATCTTCACGTTTCTCTCTCTTTAGTTTTTTTTCTTCTACTTTTTACATTTTCTCTCCTCATCTACTCTACTTACAACAACTTTCACCAACTTACCATAACTCACAACAATTTGTCACATTTTTTCAAATTTCATTTCCACCACACCGCATCATTACCACACTACACCAACCATATAAAAGAACGGAGCCTCAAAGTACCAAAAGCTACAAAAATATCACTTTAAAATATAAAATAAAGAAACTAAAATTATTGACATGGTCAATCAAAAGTGACAATTTAATTTGCATTGGTTCAAATTAATGACATTGAATGGAATTAGTTGAGATAAATTAATAGGTTGGAAATCATAAAGGATGCAGTTATTTGTTGTCCATCCCTTGACTAAATTATGCCTCTGAGTTTCTTCAATATATGTATGCAACATTAATGTTTTCTTGATGATCCTGATGGGATCAGTAGCGATCTTCTTGATCCCATGCTATGTATTTATTGAATATTTATCCAATATCCACAGGGGGACTCTATCAAAGATTTTGCAATGAGTCTTTTGCCTCCTGTCCACCCAAAATAGATTGATTCATCCAGTAATGGTATTATTATATAGTACTATATTACTCAGCGTACTTGTCAATAGTTGCACCAAAACAGCAACCATAATTAATCTTTTGATGATGTGACTGAGCGTGAGTTACTTGCTTATCTTAAGAATTCTATTTTTTAGGCTTTGAAGGGTAAAGCTAGGGGGGTGGGGGTTTTTTGGATTTTGAACCCTCAACTTTGAGGGTTTTTTGGATTTTGGTCCAAAAAATAAACTTTGAAAAGTGTGGTATCAAATAATAAATACCCCCAAAGTTGAGGGTCCAAAAACCAAAAAACCCAAGCTAGGGGTAAGAGAAAACATAACATGTTGATGAAATCTAAATGCCAGCTTGTCAGAGAAGCAACTTGTAGAACTATTCGTGGCTAAAAGGATGGTCAGAAGGTTAGAATGACCAAACGTGCGAACAGTTTGGAAGTAGACAGTCTTGATGATATTGATGCTAAGAGAGATCGTACGTACGGTTGTGATTATTAGCAATGATATAAGCGTGCGAGTCCTCGATGATCTACCAAATTGAAGTTGTTGATCTTTTAGCAGCGTGATTGACTTGTGATGGTTTTTGGTTGTCGTGGGTGCGAATGTCCTTGTTGTGCTATTTATATTTAGCAATGTTTGGATGTAACCTTTTGTTGAGCCTCGGTTTTACCACTTTTTACCTCGATTTTTATTGCCTTATTGAACTTATCTAAGTTATTTAGTTAATTAGAAGCGAAGTTGGGATTTCCAGGTCGGCACACCTAGGTATGCCAATCGGCACAGGCATTCGTACCAGTGTGCAGTATTTAGTTTTTAGTAGTTTTATTTATTAATTAGAAAGACAAACAACTTTTCATTCTACGTTATTTTTCAGTTTCTTTCTAGGCTTGAAGGGAGGTTTCCTCCCAAGCCTCTCTAGTTCTAGGGTTAGATTTCCATTGAAGAAGGAGATTAGATTGTCTTTGTTCAGGAATTCAACAATTTCGTTCTTCGCCTTCAATTCAAGACTAAGTTCTTCTATCCGTTTCTCTCTATTTTCTCATATGTTAATTTCTTGTTAGTTTTGTGTTGTTTGGGTTGTGATTGAATTATTTGATGGTTAATTGATCTTGTTTAGGCCTAGTCTATCAAAATTCGTGCTCATAATTAGAGGTTTTCTCATGCCCACCATGTGTTCGATGAAATGCTCGAGAGAGTGTTCATCTATATTGCTTTAGGAAATTGATGTACGCCGAGAGGTGAGATTAATTTGCTAGTGTGGTAGAGAAAATAGTTAGGGTTTTGGACATGAAAATAGTCGAATTCTAACTAGGTCTAGGGTTGCTATTCTTGTAGTTTAATTAGACTAACTCCATGAGAATAGGTAGTTAGAATAGTTAGACTAGCCCTTGACCCTCGAGAGAGGGCTTTGGTGAGCTTTAATGGTGCAACCGATCACTCTTAATTGCTTGTATAGAATTGGTAGATTAGGTCGTTCAGATTGGTTAGTTGTTGAATACTAATTTTGCTTCCCGAACATCTTTTATTGCTTTCATAGTTTGTTGTTTGATCATTATCATCACCATCCTTGATTAATCTACCTAACTTGAAACACTTGAGGCCGCTCTGAGTGCTTGGAACACAACTCCCTGAGATCGACAACCGTACTCCCGAAAGTACGACAACACCTTTTTTATTTTAGAGTTGGTTGTCTGTTGTTTTGTTATGCGGTTTGTTGTACTCTGTAAATTTTTAAACCTTTTGACTATCAATAATCGAAAAAAAAGACCGGCAACAATATATCATCTTCGTTCCATTTCAATGCAATTGAGTGTGAATGTATTCGTAGAAGGTGGCTAGCTAGTTATTGTCTATTCGTTGATATTGTAGGGATAGGTAATAGGTTGGTTTTGAATTAATGAGATGATTAATTTAGATGGCTAATCACTTAGTTGCATCATTGGGCACCCTTCTTTTATGCGGTACCGCAACTTACTGCAATTTACTGCAACCTACCGCAATCAACCGCAACTCACCGCAATCTACCGTAATCTACTATTTACCTTTTTATATATCAAACTCATTTATTATTTTCCACCGCAACCTACTACAATTCACCACACCGCAATTCCAACATATAAAAGAACGGTGCACAAAAAAAAAAGAACTCGTGAAGCAGCGAGGAAGAAAAGTAAAATTGATAGAGAGCTGCTCTAATTTTCCTTGACTTTATTGATAAAGGATAGAGACCAATATATACAGGTTAAGGAGATACGACAAATTCCTAGGGAAGTATCAAGGAGAGAGATTAAGGGATGAAATTAGATGCATGAATGTAGATTGAATCAGGAGAATAATAATTCATTATATTTAGTGAAAGATGTCGACTATAAACACTCATGCATGTAAATCAAGTCAATCAATCAAGCAATTCCTTACTATCCTTTTTTTCCTTAGCTATTCAAAATAATCAAACACATTATCAATCTCTCCCTCCATGACCCAACATCCTTTTCTTGCTCAATATGATGATGTGTTTTCTCAAGATTTTCCTCCCAGGGGTTCAAACTATTCGAGGTATAGAATATCAAATCGATCTCATTTCCAGTACCCTTTACCCAGCAAGGCAGCTCATCTTATAGGTGCAATCTCTATAAGATCAAGGAGTTGCAACGTAAGTTGATGAATTGATCATTTAAATTGGTGCAATCTTAATATGGTGATTCGGTGGTTTGCTGATGTGTACCGGCGAGAGTGTGGTTGACCAAGAAATTATTATTTTAGTTGTATTCTAGTGGTCTCATTTGAATTGCTATTATATTCTAGTAGTCTGTAGTCCCATTAACATACTTATTGTATTTTGGTTGTCTCATTTCATAGCTGATTTTGTTATAGTGGTTCGAATTCTTGGTCAAACACACTTTCGTTAGTCCAGGCCAGCAAACTACCGAGTCACCACCCTCTAACTCGGCAGCGTCCCACTACAATGTAATTTTATTTTCTTTTGGACCACCATAATACAAATTGATAGTAGGGATTATTGCTGTCCAAATTGTAAAAAAGTTGGGATTATTATTATCCAATTTCCACACACACAGATATATATATATATATATATATATATATATATATATATATATATATATATATATATATATATCATTAAAAGCTTGAGATCTATCCTCAAATATAATATAAATCTATTAATCATTACAATTTTATAATAAAGAAACGGGTCAAAAATAGCACACAAGTGAGAAGCCATTTATTTTCTTATTTTCTTAGAAAAAGATTAGAACATATAGTTTGATTTGCCCACAATCATAGAGGGCCTTTTTTTTTTTTTCTTTTCTGATCACCAATCACACTGGATTTGATCATTTTACTCCTCTCTAACCCTAGGTTTAAAATGTTCACGTGGAATGATCAACGTGTACACATAAAAGACCAAACAACCAATAGCAGGCCCAACCCAAAAGACCCAGTGCCCCGTCCAAATATGACCACCCCTGACAAGAGCCGGGCCGAGACACCTAGCTGGGTTAATCCCAGCCCCCGCGTAGCCTTTCTTGGTTGTAACCGTGGTGGACACAAACACCAGAAGCCCAACCACGATCCCTATGATGGAGCACACCACCACCGGGCCCAATACCTTCAATTGGCGGTGGTCAAAGGCCATCCACACAGGGATCAGGAAGATAAAGGTGCACACTATCTCCAGCCCAAGTGCCTGGCCCGTCTCGATCCCGACCACGCTCGGCCCGCCCGGGCCCGGGGTGACCACGGTCAGGGTGCACGCCCCGAGGGAGAAGTGGTTGGAGATGGAGCTGCTAACAACTGCCTTGAGTAGCAGGGCTCCCAAGGTGGCTCCAAGACACTGAGCCACGATGTAGACCGCGGCTCGGGAGAAGGATATGAGG